>BSBK01002950.1:117500-717500 GCA_027943335.1 Chamaecyparis obtusa
CTGATCAGTTACCCAATACAAGGAAATCTCTGTAAACCAGAGACAAAGGAGAAAACCCAATGGGAAAAAATCCTCTCCAAAAAGAGATATAAAAGCAAGAAAAAGACAAAAAATGACTTCAAGAGACTCTCTCAAAGCCATAAGTACAATGCATGCTGCCAACCCCCTCGTGAGAGATGGTCAAGGCTCCAAAGCCCCCCCAGAATGAAAGAAACCCTAGAACAATGAACGAACCACTGTGACTCTAATACAAAGGAGTGAAAGATAGTGAACACTGAAGAGGTACCCTCGAAAGATGAGGTGTCACTGGAAGGCCAAGCTGATGTTCAAAGGAGTAGACATGAGGATCCTGAAAGGGAATCCCTAATGTAGGTGGTATGATAGGTGTGCTGACACTGTTAGGAGAGAGGAGATGAATGTCCTCTATAGAATCCTCAACAACTGCACCTGGTGGCTCGAGGAATGGAGTTGGAGGGTCTGGCAGTGCTAAAGAAGGGTCTCGCTGAAGAGAAGAAACCCCAACAAGATGAGGTGAGGCAGTCACAAAAGTGGTCTTAGGAACAACATAGAGGTTCAAGAGACTTGACTGTCCCACATGATGCTCTCACATAAGAGGAGAGTTGTGCTCCAATAATGGAGATGGTGGACCAAAGTGTGAGAAGGTGTAGAGACAGGTGGAATGATCAACTATCCCAATAGCAACAATGCCACCTGTCACACTATCTTAGATGAAGACTGAATCTGGTGTGAACTCAACTGTCTTCCCTGACCCACCGAGTGTAATCTGATAAATTGAGAGAAGGTTTGCAAACAAAGATGGAACATACAATACATCATTGAATGCATATTGAACCTTTCCCGTAGACTGTCATAACAATGTTATTCCCCATAAAAATGTGAGGAATAGGAGAAGCCTCAATAGATGAGAAGATCTCCAGAGAAGATGTCATATGGTGAGAAGCACCAGAATTCAGTATCCAAGGGACCTATGAAGGGGATGCAACAGAAGCCCGTAATGCACGACCCTATCCAAAATCCTATCCAGTTGTCGAAAATGAGCTAGAATGCTGAAAAGTAGACCCCTGTGAGGTGGAAGAGGATGGAGAGGAAATAGTGCTCTTATGAAGGAGAGCTTGCAAATCTACAATCTGTTTCTCATAGCCATCAAACCTCTTATGAAAACAATGTGACTCATCATGAGGCCCCTTCTGACAATAGGAACATGTTGGGTTCTCAGTCTTCTATTTCTCCTTTTTAGAAGAAGATGGTGGGCCAGTAGAGTGTTGAGAAGAGGAATAAGATGTTTGCTTTGACTTCTGCTTCTATGTATCCTGAGGTGTCTTGGAAAGTAATGCCTGTGATTGTGAACCTATGAGTGAATCCATCTAATTGAGCTTGGACTGATCATGATTCAACCTGTCATAGAAGGTCTCAAAAGAGGGCATAACATGTTGTGCACCCAGTGCATCCATAGTGGAGTAGAAGGTAGAAGTGAAAATCTAATAAGGACCGCGAAGCTTTGAGAGTATCAAAAAGATACACTCATCATCTGACTTCATCTTTCTAGCAATCTGTAAAATAGATCGAAGAGACTTGAACTTCATCAAGAAGTCCTCAATGCTGGTGAATGATTCAGGTACCAAGGAGGTGAGCTCTGCATCTATCTAAAGAACTCCAAATTGATTCATTGTGCCAAACAAGGTCAAAAACTTGTTCCACATATCCTTGGGTGTGGTCAAACCATCTAGGTGGAACAACAACCCATTTGAAATGTTCATTGCAATGAGGCCCATTGCCTCATCCATCCTGTTTCGTTGCATAAGATCCTCATAAGGCCTTTGTAGAACTGGCTGAGTCTCATCGAGACATGACCATAGCCCTTTTTCCATAAGCAATCTGGCCATCTATCCTTTCCAAGTGTGATAGTTGTGAGGTGTAAGGTGAGTGACATAAGAGTCCACCATTGAAAGAAAGAAGATAGAAGTAGAAGGGTCTTTCTGAAGTAAATTATAGAAAGTAAAGAGCACCCCCCTACAAAGTATAATACTATCCCTCGTACACAAAAAATTACTATGAAAGCATAAGAAATGAGAAAAAAACCTGAGTTCCAGAAGTAGAATAGGAGCATAGAATAAGGGGCATATTAGACTAAAAAAATGGAAATCAAATGGAAAAATTAGGAAGTGAAACCTACATGAGAGTGATGGGCTCGAAAAGACCTTTCCGATGATATATCATATGTCAAATTTCAAGTCCGTATGAGCCTTGTAGGACCAAAAAAGCCCAAGTACCCTAAAAAATGCAAGCATACTGGAAAAAAAAGTCTCGGGAAGAATTTTGACAGCCGTATGGTCGTCACGGGATGTTTGGAGGGGCTGGTGGCACTGTAGTGGCATGCGAGTGGTGGCTTGGTGACACGGTGGTGTGCGACGGCGTGGCGACGGTTGGGCGGCGCGGTGGCTGAAGGTGGTGTGGAGGCGCGTTGGTGCCTTTGGAATTTAACTGGAGGCACTTTTTTTAAATGCCATTTTTTATTTTTTTAAAGAAAAAACATTAATTTTTTCTTGATATTCACGCCCGTATGACCCTAATAGGGCAAAATTTTTCTCCCAGATGCCCCAGAGGCCAAATAGGTCAAGTTTTATATGGAAATAGGGGTTTTTGGGCCTTCCGGACATAATTGTGAGGTCAATTTTTTCCCAAAGTGCTCCAAAAAATGAGACCCACTAGATCCAATAAAAAAATAATAGAAAAATTACTTGAACCATAGATTCAAATGAACTCGAGCAAGCAGCAGTAGAATGGCTCTGATACCATGTAGAAACTGAGAAAAATAGATTCAACTTCCAAGACCAATCTGCATGTAAGATACCTGTTACAGAGAACGAAGCAAAAGATGAAAAAAACTAAAACCCTTCTGTGCTCAAAATGAGAGAGAGAAAAGATGTATTCAACATAATGAAAAAAAGAATTACAAGGTTCAACCTACAAAGGTGAACAAAACCCTAAAACTAGAAAAGCTAGGTTGCACATTATAATTAATAAAGATATTAATTATAATGTACCTAAGAGATAGCTTAAGTAAAAAAGAGTAATGAAGCTAACTAATTACTCTAACATGTAGGTTGTTGGAAAGACAAAGGCATCCACAATTCTCTTCTGATTTGACACCCCAACTGCATATATTTAGTTGCTTTGTTCACAACTGCTTCAAAGTTGATTGGGTTGTGTGGCTCTATTTTTTTGAAGACCTCTAGCAACCTATTCCACCAACTTCTTACCCCTGTAAGAGCTCTTTGAGCTAAAAAATTGGGAAATCCCTGATACTCTCTGTAAACCTTGTTTCTCAATGTAAAGATCTTTTCTCTGATTTCAGGTTTATGTTTTCCATAAGTTAGATTGAGCCAATCTCGCAAGAGGACATCAGGCTTGTGTGATTCAAGGGTAAGGGTTTAGATTTCTCTAAGTCTCTGTAATTGTTCAACTACCTATCATAATTCCCTTCATTGTGCATCCATGATATCAGAGCTCTCAAATGAATATCCCCAATGTAGAGCAAAGGATTCTATTTTCATGGGGAATGATAAAGTTATGTAAATAGAGCTCACATAGTAAATTTATCTACCATGGAGGGAGAGTTTGGTATATTCCATAGAATTCCTAGGTTGACTTAAATTCACAATCTATACCCTTCATAGTCATCATAAGCTGAAACAAGAGGAATTTTTCTTTCAAACAAATGACATACACCCTGGGTGGTGATCTATAGGCTATGACCTGATCTGCTAACTTAAGAGCTTGGTCCATTTGTTGTTTCTATTTCTTTAGCCGCTCTTTAAGAGATTCAATTTTCCCTTCCTTGTCATTTATCTCTTTTTGCAATCTATTTCTTTCTTGTTTCCACCAAGTCTTCTTGAAAACAAATTGATTGTATAAATTAAAGAGTATAGACTGTATTGTAGGTGGGCCAAATTCTTGCTGCTAGGCTTTCTTTTTCTTTTCTTTGGAAGCTTGCTGAAAATACTCAGTGAACCATGTTGATTTGTAGGGGACAATAGACATATTGGAGTAAGCAGGGTTATGTGGAGGAGTCATCTGAACATCCTCGAGAATGCCTTCTCGTGCCACATTAGGGATTTGCTCAGATATATCCTGACCAACATGTGGTATGTTATCACCAGGTTCTTGAAAATTTTGTGATTCTTCCATATTTGTGGGAGAAGAAGATACTTATGTCTATTTGGGAGAATCATCATGAATGTACTCAACATAAGGTTCTAGGGTAGGTTTTGACATTGGAACATTTGGATTTCCAGTGGAAGGTGGAGATACCTGCCCTCCAATGCGAGGACTTCTTCACACTATTGTTTCATCAACCATTGTAGTTTTCTTTTGATGAGACCTTTTTGGTTTTTGTGCTGCAGGAGTAGATGCTATAGGAATGGATGTTGTAGGACTTGACCATTTTCTTTTATTTCTTTGAACTGTAGGATTTTGAATTTCACTTTCTAGGTTAAGGGTTTCTTTTTCAACTTTCTATTTGCCCTTCTTTATGGAAGAAGTAGGAATATTGCTTTCAAGATTGGGCTCAAAAGACTTATTTTCTTAGACTACCTCTGGCTCTTTTTCTTTTTCAGGCATTTCAACAGCAGGCTCAGAGGACTCTACTTCATTTCCTAGGGGTTGCTCAATAAGATTGACTTGGGGTTGTAGAGTTTTAAGTTGAATAAATTCTATCCATGCCAAGGGTGAGATATCCCTAAGGGATCTTTCAACTAGCAATTTTAGGGCATGGTGGCTTATAGAATTTTCATTCCCCTTGGTGTCTCCTCAACACTAATGCTCAACATATTGTACAGAAAATTAGGGATATTAACTTGAATATTACGCCTTATGCAATTGAGCAATTTGAAATGATGGGCATGCAAGTTTGAGAATCTCTCTTCACAAGCTAAATACCTGATAATGTGCGTCACCCATTTTGGAAAGGGTGGAGGAAGAGATAGTCTCTTGCATCCCTACTCGATAATTTTGAGAGGAGGATCAATTGGCTGGGAGAATTGAGCTCAAGATGACTTGGCGTCATGCTTGTTAGGAGAGTGCTCTCCAGTGGCTGGCAACCCAGTGGCCTCTGTAATTCTTTCCTCGATGGCAACAACTATTAATCCCCAGACATTTGCTTGTCCCTCCTCAAAAGTGCTTATACATTCTGCTGCTACTTCCTCATTAAACTCAGATAGTTGAAGAAAATACCCTAACTAGCCACATGCGTTAAATCTCTGGACTGCTTCAACATTTATCAGTAAAATGTTGTGGTGCACTAGTTTGTGCCTCTGAAAATGTCCTCCCATTTGTTTCCAATACCCAGCCTTCAATTTTTTGCTCACCAATTTCACTGTTAACCTTTCAGTCTCTTGTACTCTGCAAATACCTTCTTTCCTTCTTGGAATTCAAATGCATTTTTTGAAAATACCATCTCCTCTCTACTTAATTCCTTTGCTATGTTAACATGAACAATAATAATGAAGTTTTAATCAAAGCACATCACAGCCTTAAGTGTGAGTTACCATGCAACTAAATTATAGTCCTTTCAAGTCATGTCAACTTCATGAAATCATAATTTTCAGTACAACAAATATATGGGAATAAAGGAAATTAATGGATCAAGGCCTAAGTACAACATTGAAGTGGAAATGATGTGACTAGGATGGCTTAGCAATGACACTTGGAATTTATTACACTTCCCCTGCCCCCTAACAAACTGTTACAAGTGTCCTCACTTGTTACTTTTTAACATGAGAATGGGAAACTAGCGTAATGCCTAAATTATATATATAGTCCAGTACTAGATATAATTAATAAAATCTTTGTGCTAAAATTGAGTAAGGATTGAGAAAGATGTACCTAGCATGTGTTTACTATACGTGCAAAGAAAAGGTGGTGAGCATGTAATGAGTCTGGCGGCCGCATGTGAATGCTGACATATCTTTATTGAAAACATTGAAAATAGAAATTATGGGTGATGTGGGTTGTGAATGGATGGAAGAAAGAGAAATGAGATAAGTTGGAGAGAAGAAGAGAGAAAAGTGATTGAAGAAGTGTACCACATATTAAATCAAGTTTTATTATGGGCGGTTTTTGAAGGCATGTTATGTTGCAGCTGTAGGAAGAAGGCTTTCACCTTCCGCTGCAGGAAGTGTTACTTGTGGTATTGTTGAAGTGTTTGCACTAAACTATTGCAGGAAGTCTACTTTTGTTTAGGGCTTGTGATAGAGGCACAAGAGGTGTCCATTGATAAGTAGTTTGAATTGGATTGGATCTAATGTAGTCAATTGGATTGCTCCATTGATATACAAATGTTCAATTTCATATGGTCCTAGCCATCTGGTTTGTAGCTTTCCTAGAATCTCCTTGAATTTGGAATCATATAGTAAAGCCTAATCACCCACTTGAAAGTGCTTATTCTTGATATGTGAGTCATGCCACCTCTTTCATTGGTGCTAGATTAGATCCATTCACTCCAATGCATATTTACGCATCTCATCTAAGGAATTGAGGTGGAGAAGGCATTTGGTTTGTGCTGTAGGAAGATTGATATTTAATTCCAGAGCTATGCGCAATGTTTTGTGTTCAAATTATATTGGTAACATTGATGCCTTCCCATAGAATAATTCAAATGGTGTGAATCATGTGGTTGTTTTCTAAGTTGTGCGATAGGCCCAGAATGATTCAATTAATTGACTACTCCAATTCCTACGATGCAATTGTACTATCTTTGTTAAGATGGCCTCAATTTCTCCATTTGTGACTTCTGCCTGTCCGTTGCCTGTAGATGGTAAGGGATGGACTTCCTATGCCTGATGTTGTATTCCTTCATTAATTCATTGATCAGATTTGAAGTAAACTATGCTCCTTGGTCTGTTACCAGTTCTCTTGGGATGCCATAATGAGTGAAAATATCCTCATACAAGAATTTTGGTACTTTTTGATCTCTGGCATGCTGCATGGCTTTCACTTCCACCCACTTGGTCAAATAATTTATGCATACCAGGATATATGATTTCCCATTTGAAGGAGGATCTATGGGACCTATAAAGTCCATGCCCCATTTGTCAAATTGCATTACCACCACTTGTGAATTGAGGGGCATTTCATCTGATTTGGTTGGGTGACCCATCCTCTGACATTTATCACATTTCCTTGTATAGCTGGTTGCATCCTTGTGAAGTGTTGGCCAGTAGTAACTTGTTGTTAAGATTTTCAGAGCTTTTCTCTTTGCTGCAAAGTGACCTCCACATGGCTCATCATGACAAGCAGGTAGTATATCATATATTTCATCTTCTCTCATGCACCTTCTCATGATTTGTTCTAGACCAGTATAAAATAAATTATTATCAATCCATGAGAATTGGAAACTTTTCTCTGCTAGCATTCTATTGTCCTTTGGAGAGAAATGTGGGGGCATTTTTCTAGCTGTAAGATAATTGGCTATGTCAGCATACCATGGGTTTTTTACTATAATATGGAACAAGTGCTCATCTGGGAATGTATCTTCAACTAGAGTAGTGTCTACATCAGCATTTTGGAGTCTAGACAAATAATCAACCACTACGTTTGCCTTCCCTGGCTTATCAATAATTGTTATGTCAAATTCCTGCAATAGTAGAAGCCATCTTGCTAACTTGCCTGTGATAGCAAGTTTGTTCATTATAAATTTAATTGCTAAGTGATTAGTGTGAATAAAGATGGGATAGCCTGTGACATAATGGCAGAATTTGTTCAATGCATAAACTACAGCTAGTAGTTCCTTTTTAGTAACTGTGTAGTTTAATTCTAGTCCATGGAGGCTTTTAATGATATAGTAAATTTCATTCTCAAGGTTAGTTGGCTTTTGTCCTAGCACAACACCTATGGAATAATCTAATGCATCTGTATGGATGTGAAATGGAATAGACCAATCAGGTCCTTTTAGGACTGGTGCAGTTGTTAGGAGTGACTTGAGCTGCAAGAAGGACTCATCGCAAGCTTGTGTCCATATAAACTCAACCTCTTTGATAAGCAGTGTATATAGAGGACTAGCTATTTGACTAAAATTTTGAAAAAGTGCCTATAGTAGCCAACATGTCCTAGGAAATATCTTACATCTTCTAGTTTGGTAGGTGTGGGTAATGTGAGAATTACCTCAATCTTTGCTGGGTCTACTTGGATTCCTGCTGCTGAGATGAAATGACCAAGCACTACACCTTCTTGCATAATCATAAAGCATTTATCACTGTTGAGGGAGAGATTATGTTCCTTACATCTGATCAACACATTTTCAAGATTCTACAGAGCCTCTTCAAATGTCACTCCAAATGCTGTAAAATCATCCATGTATATCTCCATGCAGTCATGTGAAATGTCAACAAAAATACTAATTACAACTCTCTAAAATGTTGCTGGATCTTTACACAACCCAAATGGTAGAACAAAACATGCATAAGTCCCCCATGGACATGTGAATGTAGTCTTTTCTTGGTCCTTTGGAGCAATGCTAATCTGATTGTATCCACTATATCCATCAAGAAAGGAAAAATACTTTTTACCAGCTAAAGTATCAAGTACTTGATCAATGAATGGTAAGGAAAAATGATCCTTCTTTTTAGCTTTGTTTAACTTCTTGTAATCTACAGAGATTCTCCATTTACCCCCCTTTTTGGGCACTATAACCAAAGATGACACCCATTTACTATCAGATATAGGATATATAAAGCCAACATCTAACAACTTTTGTAATTCTATTTTGACTATCTCCCTTAATGCTGGGTTAATCCTCATCTAAGGTTGGTGGAGTGGTAGACTTACTTCATTGATATATGTCCGATGAGTACAGAGTGTGGGGCTTAGTCCCTTCATATCCCCATAATCCCATGCAAAGGCCTTTTCATGTTTTTGTAGAAGTTTAGTTAATTGATCCATCTGCTATGAAGGCAGCTTATTATTTACATGGAGATTGTGACCCTTGGAAATCTCAATAGTAGTTGTAAGGTCAAGCATGGATACTTTATAAATAGGACTTGTATCTACTTCACAAGGTAGTATATGATGGATAATATTGGGTTTTGAAGGCAAAACACAGTGCTCATGATGGTCCTCATATGTAGTTAACTCTAACACAAAACTCTCAGATATATCCTTTATCACAACACAATCATTATTAAGAATGCTCCTAATTACTTCATCTTCCTCCTATAACTTTAGAAAGGATTGCCTATGTAACATCATGAGCTGAACCACAGAGTTCAAGTCTTCTTCCCCATCTCCTAAATCTGGCCATATAGGTGTGCTTAAATCTATCTGGGGTCAAGCTGGAGGATACAATGCTAGTTTCTTAGTTGCTTGCCCATCTGATATTGTCATGTTCCCTGATCTACAACTAATGTTTGCATCAGCTTTTGCTAACCATGGCTAACCTAGAATAACAAGGTAACCAACAAGATTGACCTTTGGTGATAGAAATTGAAATCAGTAGGGTATTCCCATGAATCTAGGACTACTATTATGTCTTCTATCATCCCATCAAGGGTGATAGTAGAGCTATTTGCTAATTGCAAGATTGTTGGGGTAGCTCGTAATCCTTCTATGCTCAGTTTATTCATGGTATCCTTAGTCATTACATTAATGGCAGCACCTAAGTCTATGAGAGCATTTTTGACAGACTGACCATTAGTGATGATATTAACAACTGGACTCCCTGGATTAGAATATTTTGGAATTACCAATTTTTCCAGCATCATACCTGTATGCACCCAAAAATGGTTGCCTAGACTTTGGGCCTCATTTATTTGATTTATCAATCCTGAATCATTTTTATCAATAATCAATATTTTCAATTTCTTGATCAAATCTTAATTTTGATCATATATTATATTTTTATCCTATGGGCTAACCATTTATCCTAAGTCTTTATTTATTCAAAAGGAATATTTCCTCCCCTTTTGATTAAATAAAAAGCCCCCACCTTTCCTCTTATCCTAAGTTGCACAAATAAAATATTATTCCTATTTTATAAAAAGGAGAAAAGTACTTTTTGTCTCACATGAGGCTCAAAAGTCAACACTTCACTCTCATTGGAGGATACTTGTGCACATGGATTGCTCCTCTTTCAAGCTCCACCACTGATTAAGACTTTTTGCCTCTTAATCTCAATGGTCCACTTCTTTGCATTTCTTATAAAAGGAGAGCTCTCTCCTTCATTTCAATACCATGTTTTTATGCTAATGTTATGCTGCAGGTTTTAGGTGCATTTGGAGTTTGAAGACATTGAAGACTTGTTGCATTTCATTGTAGTTGCATATTTCCATTCTTAGTTTAGTTGCATGATAATGACATTCTTAGTTTAGTTTCCTTTTATGCAATAGAATAAGCTCACGTAGTCTAAATAGGGAGGATTTGTAATCCATTGATATTTCCATTTCATAGCTTAGTTTGTACTTCCATTTTCATAGCATAGCTTGCACATTTGCATCTTCATTTTAGTTGCATTGCATTGCATTTCATAGTGATTCTTGGAGATATTGGCATTGTTGCCCTTGTCTTCATTGTGAATCTCTCATTGTGTGGTTGACTAGCAAGGTCACAAGTTTGTAGCTCTAGCTGAGAGCAATTTTCAATCTTGCAACTCCATACATAAAGAGCTATGAGCTGCTTTGTGAGGCCTCATTCTTGAGCAACCTTGCATGCAATGGTTCATAGAAGTGCACCTTTTTCGTCTGTACATTTCTGGCGCCCACCGTGGGGCGGAGTAGATTAGCTTTGTCCCTTTAATTCTGTATTTTCTGTCAAAATTTTTATCAATTTTTGGCTTGATTTTCAGTCTTTGGTTTTCTATCTCAGAGTATCGTGCGATACTTCTTAGAAATATCGCGCGATATACCTTTGTATAGCGGTGCGACACTTCGTGCGAAAGAAGAATCACCTGCCAGTACTGAGAAATATCGCCTGTTATCGGGCAAAGTATCGCCTGCCCATAGTGAGAAGTATCGCGCGACTGCGAAATATCGCCCCACTATAGGAAACTGTATCGCGCGATACTGGTGAAGTCTGAGAAATATCGCCTGGTTTGACAGAGACTTGCGTTTCCAGTTTTCTTGTCCGAATTTGATTATTTTAGCTTGCTGTTTTGTTTTGCTGTGCTTAGATAGGTCTAACCCGCATCTTTTAGCTTAAATCTAGCAGTTTATTGCATGTTTACATTTGGATTGTGATTTTGCTAACCTTGTGGGTCTAACAAGTTGTGTTTGTAGGTGCTCTCATTTGCTTGAAAATTGCTGAAAATGCATGTCAAAGAGGGCTACTAACAGTTTTTGCAGGGCTGCCCAAGCATAAAAATAATTTTTTTTTTTTTGCTTGTTTATTTGCTTTCCTTTCAAGTGTGGCATTCACTAATTGTATTAGGAATCTTAATATCTTGTGAAAGGGATCTTGAGGTGGTAGGAGAAGTATGCTCTTCACCTTTAGGTGAATCAGAAAATCTTGACCCATCTTAAGGTTTTGGAAGCAAGGGAGTAATTGAATCTCTTTGCTTGGTGTGTTTGAGAGAGATTTTTGAGATAGGGGAGTATGCTCTTCACCCTTGTGGTGAATCAAAAACCTTGAACCTCAAGAGTTAATCCATTTTTTATTAGTTTAGGATCTTTTAGCAGGCCTGCTCTTGAGCAATCAAGAGGAACGACTCAAGTGGGGACAACCTTGTCATCATTTTCTTTGGTGGCAAGTGATTCCAACTCACTATAATCTCAAGGCTATCAAGGACACCAAAAACCTTGGTAGACATAACACTTGTCTTAGTTTGATGTGAGTAGCTCATGGGATTGCGACCATGGGGAAAATATTGAACAAGAATGCTTAAGGTACTCTTGAGGCCGCGAGGTCCTAGTCCTTTATGAGGAGCAAGAGGGGTGTTGTGAACGGAAATCCTTATTAAGAACCATTAGATAGAAGCCACCTTGTTTAGTCGCTTATCTTCTTAGTGCAAGGATTGATCCAAGTGGTTTACCCGGATCACCTTAAGATACTCACCATATGTGTCCCTTTGGTTGTGTCATTTGACATTTCCATGACAAAGAACATCTCTTGTGGGTAACCACTTGGTGTGAGGCGAGGGGGCATAAAGTCATGGGCTAAGTTGGTAAGTATTGAGCCTTGACTTTTTAGGATAGATTTGCTTGAAGTGTCTTCGTTTGTGTGATACCGGTGCAAACATTCTTACATACAAATAATCGGTAGCATTCATAGGGTGTTGTTTCAATTTTGATATCACAAATGTTTATCTTGGCAAGGTTGCTTTTGCCCTTGTTTCAAGTGTTTGAGACCATGTTTTGATCCCTTACTGTTTGCAAACTTGTCAAAATTCTACTGATATTGTGACTGAAATCAAAAACATCAACCCTCAGACTGAAAATTTTGACCAAACAGACCCAAAAATGCAAATTTCACACAATTCTGGTCAAGAGTTAAACAATTCTGCAACAGTATCGTGCCCTGTAAAGTGAAGTATCGCGTGATACTTCGCACTTGCTAGAAATATCACCCGCTTTGAAGAGAAATATCGTGCGATAGTTCACCCCTGACGAACTATCACCTGACCTGCCTGGAGTATATCGCCCGCTAGTACTAAGAAGTATCACCTGGCTTTGGGTGAAGTATCGCACGGTTATAGGTTTATCGGCCCAGTAGCCTGGAGTATATCGCCTGGTTTATTTTTGCCATGCTTAAATTTTGGTCAGTTTCAGTTGCTGTTAATCAGGCTAGGTCTTAGAGCAGGCTTCTCACCTTGACGTTTGAGATCTGTCTTGACTCCAAATTTCTGGTTTTTATTCCTCTGAGATAGCATCATTTGATTTACGAAATCACTTTGAAAAAATTTCCAAATTAGAAGGCCATTCTTGGTGCCAAGGTTCATCTTTAAAATTGTTAGCTTCATTCTGGAAAAATTTTAGTACTCTTATTGTCCAAATCGCTTTCATTTTCATCTCAATTTCAATTATCTTTTGGCCTAGTCCAACCTCCTGATTCAAAAGTGCAAGGGTAGTCACCCTTTGATTTGAAGCACCTCTTTGACAGTGTTGGTAAAGCCCTTTTTTTTTTTTCTTCTTCTTTTCATTTCTCTTTGGACAATAGAGGACTTTGATTATCCTAGTTTGGCGTTGACACTTTGAAAGGTCACCTTATCATTGAGAGTATCTTTCTTTCATGTCAGTTATGACAAGGTACCAAGTTAATCAAGGGAAGCGACCCCCTATTGCCTTTAGCCAGTTACCACCCATCAAGACTCGTCGACAACCTAAGGGAAAAGGACCCCTTTTTGACCAATCTCCTAAGAGTGAATCTGAGGTTTGTTTTAATTCAGGAGCTAGTCCTAGTGAAGTGAGCACCTCTTTTGTACCACTTTCATCAAGTATGGACATGACTTACACTTTCACCCGACAACAAAGAGAAGCCATGAATCAAACTCTTGAGGATATTTTCCAATGACACAGAAGAGAGTATGGTGGTTCTTCTCATGCTAGTCCACCTGGGTCACCTCCCAACAATGTGAGGTATTTTGATGCTCATCAACGAGCCGAAAGACATCATAAGCAAGCTCACTCAGATTCAGGGTCACAACACGAAGACCAGAACAATGAATCTAGTGATCACCACATCAACGCAGCTAATGCAATGAGACACTCGAGACAAACCTCCCCACTTAAAGACACCTCTCGATATGCAAATACAAGATTGAGAAGCATTAAGAGAGAGAAGCAAGCCTACTTAGATGAACAGGCTGCTAAAAAAGAAAAAATCAGACAACTAGAGGAAGAGGAACGTGCATTGTTGGATATATAAAAAAGAGTCACCCAAGAAGAAGAAGATAGACTCTATGCACAACAACTCCAAAGCTGATTTAACAGGAGGGGAGCCAATAGTGGGACCAACTCACCCTCATCTACCCCTTCCCCTAGCCCTCGAAGAAGATCAAAGACACCCTCATGATCCCCGAGTCCTAGAGGAAGAAGGGCTTCAAGATATGACCATCATAGGAGATAGTCATCTCATAGACATTCAAAGCAACCCTCCCAATGAGCACATCATGGCTCACAACATGGAGGCAGTTATGCTAAATTTGATCATATGGACTTCATGACTATGCAACAAGAATCGTCCTTTCAAGCATATGTGGAGCAATATGTGGAACAAAACAAAGACCAATTCTTGGAAAGTCTTATCAACAAAGGCGCTAAAGTTCCATATAATTTTGATGTTCACCAAAAGATCAAGAAACAGAATCCTTCAACTGATGAGGTGATCTTACAAATGCAAAAGGATATAGAAAGGATGAAGGCTCCCAAGAGCACATTTCATTTGGACTCCATATGTCCTAACCCCATTGATAAAAGTGTGGTGATGGTAGAATTCCCTAAGAAAGTTGAGTTCCCAACATACGACAAATATGATGGCACTGGTGACCCTCACGACCATGTTCGATAGTTCTACATAATGAGCTTTTCCTTTCACCATGAAGACTCCTACTTGATGAGATTATTCCCAAGGAGTTTAAAAGGTCATGCCATGGAATGGTTCACCAACCTTTCCCCTCCAGTAAAGACATTTAAAGAGCTTGTCCAAAG
The DNA here is from genome assembly GCA_027943335.1 of Chamaecyparis obtusa. Taxonomy (NCBI): domain Eukaryota; kingdom Viridiplantae; phylum Streptophyta; class Pinopsida; order Cupressales; family Cupressaceae; genus Chamaecyparis; species Chamaecyparis obtusa. The sequence goes on from BSBK01002950.1 coordinate 132,152, forward strand.
ATTTGTTCAACATTTTGCTTACAACTTATCGAGGTCGGTCACAATGCTTGATTTGTGTAAACTTAAGCAAAATCAAGAAGAATCTTTTGTCACATTTTTACAACGATGGAGGCGATTGTGTTCGAAATACCCAAGGACAATCCCTGAAGAGGAGAAAATTGATATCATTGTGAGCAATCTAATACCAGAAGTCAGATATGAAGTCAAGAAAATCCCATTTAATTCCTTTGATACTATGGTAGAGGTGGCATGTCGCATTGAGGATGTCCTAAAAGAACAAGGAATTTTGGCTAAACCAACAAATAATAACAATAGCCAAAATAATAATACTAATGGTAACAAGAACAAAAATAACTCCTATTGGAACAAAAACAAGCAAGTGGTCAATGACGGAGTTGTTGACTCATGTCAGGTAAAAAATGAAGGAGTTCTTAACCTCTCTCATGTAGTTCAAGCCATGAAGTTGCAAACGTCTTCAACACAACAAGACAAACCTAAGTATCAAAAAAGATCTAAAACGGAGAAAAGATAATTTACCAAATTGGGAGAATCTTACGCAGATGTTTTTAAGACATTAGTTGCTCATAATTTGGCACACCCACAGGATCCTACAAAACATCGCATACCGGATCTTTTACCTCATTGGTGGGATGCTAAGGCTTTTTGCGTTTTCCATAATGGGATTGGACATGACATAGAAAATTATTTTAAACTCAAGCATCTTGTCCAAGACCTTATTGAGAAAGGACAATTACAAGTGGATGGGTTAACCACTAATGCGGATCATAAAGCCTTTAAAGAGCCCTTGCCTAAATATGAGAAAGGAGAGAATTCTAACAATAAGAATGGCAAGGCGGCTATCAACTACACCTACACAAATGCAGAGAACATCATTAACATGCTTGAAGTTGTGGATGATAGTGTCAACATGATGAGAGGGAAAGAGTCCTATGGACATAATGTGGACTCAACTCCTATGACTGATGAAAGACCCGCTGTGGTGATAAGAGGCCCTCACTCACAAAGAATGCCCCAGTCCCTCAATGTTGTCACTAGGGGCTAGGCCCAAGCGCCCATTATCATTAGAGGTTCTAGCACTAGCAAGTCTAAACAGCCCGTGTCCAAAGGTGCTCCTCCCAAATCTGCCGTTGGTCCTGATTCCAATTATAATCTTATTGACCAGCTACAACGTACACCCGCGCAGATATCCATTTTTGAGCTTTTAGAATTATCTCCTAAGCACAAGCGCGTCCTTGAGGATGCTTTGCGAGCAGCCAATGTCCCTAACAACTTAGATATTGACCAATTCCAAAACATGGTCAACCATTTGGCTAGCCCTCATTACCTCACCTTCTCCAAAGAAGATGACAAATCCATCAGTCACCCACATAACTTGGCCTTACACATCGAAGTCATGATTCATAAAACCTGTGTTAGGCGTGTACTAATAGATGGGGGTGCGGGGCTCAATATTTGTACCTTGAGTTTGTTGCTAGCTCTAGGATATTCTGAGAACGTCATTGACACAAAGAAAAGGATCACAATCAAAGCATATGACGAAGCAGAAAGAAGTTCTAAGGGATTGGCTATTTTGCCTATTCACATTGGTCCCGTAGAAAAAGATATATTATTCCAAATTGTTGATGTTGGACCTCTAGCCTACAACATTTTGCTAGGTAGGCCATGGATTCATGAAATGCAGGCAGTCCCATCAACATATCACTAGTGTGTTAAGTTTCCCCATAACGCTGTAGAAATTTGCATCCCTGGAGATAGTGCTTTATCAGTTAATAACATTTCTGCGGGATCACATGTACCTTTGAATAGGGAAGCTGACAGTCCTAGTAGTTCACTTGAAGAATGCAAGCAGAAGTTCAAGACCATGGATCTTGGGATGGGAGATTATAAGATTGATTCTTTTACAAAAATGCCAATCTCTCCTAGGTCTTATGGGAGACCATCACCAAGTACAAAACCTTCGTCATCGGCAATGACATTATTTGAGAAATTTGTTGAGTCTTCGGTCCCCATTCAGGAAGAGAAAGAGGAAGTTTCCATAAGGGACTGGATCTATCACGAAGAGAAATACAAACACAATGAGAATTTTTCTCCTCCACCTGAAGCTTATGGGAAAGGATACACAATGGTTAAGAATATGGGTTATCCAGGATATGGTCCCCTTAGTCATAGGCTGGATGCTAAAGCTGAGCCTCTTGATCATGCTCTCTTCGGACGAAAGAACAAGTCCATGATTGGCTTAGGTTTTGAGAATAAGAAGAAGAAAGGTGTCCCTGTCCCAACTGCAACGGACAGTGACAGTGATGCAGATTATACACCTGATCTTTCCAATCAACAAGATGTGTCTGATGATTGGGTGCCCTCAACGAATCTCCTTTGGGGAGATTCCATAGATTTGATGCTCGATAGTCCTACTATCCCAGTTGTGATGGATAGTGACTGTGTGACTGCTAGATCGACAAAGGAAAGTGTTACTGTCCTAGCTGCGACAGATAGTACCAATACTAGCACTAGAGAGGGGAAAACCCTTCCTAACCTTGAGGCTTCTACATCATGAGGCCTAAATGATGACTCAGAGATAGACTCCCATGAATATGAATGGGACTCACTTTCAGATGCAACAATTGATCTAGACGTGGATATTATCCATGCCTATAGTAACCAACCTGATGCGACTAACGATCCTAGTGTCGGACTAGAGGATTGCCCTCCTTAAATCGCCTTAGTGGATGATGCTTCGTTTGATCGGATGAGTCCTAATTTGGGTATCTTAGGAGAAGACTTGATGAACTCTGATTATATGGTCACCAGAGATGACACCTTTCACATAAACAATATCGAACCCACCATTGACTTACCCCTTGTTCACTTTGACCTAATTGAATGGTCTCAGTGCCATCAAGAGCCGACATTCCTCACCTTCCACAATGATTACGAAATTTCTTGCTATCTGAATGCTCTTGAACCTGTGGCTTCTTCCACCAGTGAACCAATAACCAGCATGACAGAGCCTGATATTAAGTACCTCAGTCTCAAAATAAAAGAGAAAAAAAAAATAGGTCTGATGGCGAAAACCACTTTGTGGTGGTGTCAAAACCAAAAATAGTAAAAAGAAATAACGCATTCGAAGGTGAAAACCTCTTTGAGGCACCTAAAGATGGGGTACTTAATAACTTGCCGAGTTATTTTCAGGATAGATCATCAATATTGATTGAACCAACAAAGCCAGTCAATTTGAACACAGAAGAAAATCCTCAGATAGTCCATCTTGCTCAGTCTTTATCAGAGGAAGAGACCAAGGCATATGTACAATTTTTACAGAAAAATAAAATTAATTTTGCATGGACCTACTCAGACATGCCAGCGCTTGACACGAATCTCATAATGCATCACTTATCCATAGCTCCAGGAGTCAAGCCAGTAAAATAGAGATTAAGAAAAATGCATCCACATGTAGCTCTACTTGTCAAAGGGGAATTAGAAAAACTTTTGAGAGCTAGATTTATTAGAGCCATCAATTATACAGAATGGATCTCAAACATAGTACCTATCTCCAAACATGATGGGTTCATTTGTGTCTGCACAAATTTTAGAGATTTAAACAAAGCATGCCCAAAGGACGATTTTCCACTTCCAAACATTGACATGATAGTGGACATGACGGCGGGCTGTGACATATATTCTCTAATGGATGGTTTCTCGGGGTATAATCAAATCAAAATAGCTCCTGAAGACCAAGAGAAAATAGCATTCACATGTGCATGGAGAACCTATTGCTGGAACGTCATGCCATTCGGGTTAAAGAATGCAGGAGCAACCTACCAACGAGCTATGACGACTATCTTTCATGATATGATGCACAAAAATATGGAAGATTATGTGGATGATACCCTGGCAAAATTAAGAAAAAGGGACACACACCTCAATGATCTGGAAGTAATTCTAGATCGTATAGAACAATTTCAACTCAGATTGAATCCAAAGAAGTGCGCATTTGGCGTCACCTCAGGTAAACTTTTAGGGTTCATAATATCAGCAAAAGGTATCGAGGTTGACCCCGAAAAGGTCCAAGCAATATTAGATATGCCACCTCCTCAAAATATCAGCCAAATGAGAAGTCTTCAGGGACGTCTTCAATCAATTAGGAGGTTTATTTCTCAGCTTGCAGATAGAGCGCAACCCTTCAACAAGACATTGCATAAGGATGCTTCTTGTGTTTGGAACGAGGATTGTCAAAGGAGCCTAGATCAGATCAAACAATACTTGGCTAATCCTCCGATTCTAATACCTCCTATTCCAGGAAAACCATTGATCCTATATATTTCAGCTACAGACACTTCCCTGGGGGCATTATTGGCTCAATCAGATGATGCTAGGAAAGAACGGGCCATATACTATATCAGTCGTACTCTAGTCTCCTATGAGATCAATTACAATAATATTGAGAAGTCTTGTCTCGCGGTGGTGTTTGCTTCTCAAAAGTTGCGCCACTACATGCTTGCTCATACCATACATTTGGTTGCCAAAATTGATCCCCTTAAATACTTGCTTAGTAAGGCTGCCCTGACGGGTAGACTCGCTAAATGGATGATGGTCCTAACTGAATTTGACATAGAGTACGTTGAAAGGAAGGAAATAAAAGGGCAAGCTATTGCGGACCAATTAGCTGATTTGGCATGAATAAAATGCTTGCCTGCGTGAACAAAATGCCCACAAGCTGTGTTTCACCTGTTTGCACAAAATTAATGAAAATAAATGATGAAAATGCAGAAAATGAAGGACAAAATAAAACTATTCTGCCCCATGGTAGGCGCCAGAAATGTACACACTAAAATGGTGCACTTCTATGAACCACAGTTAGGATCATACTAGTCCTAACTGAATATTTTGATTTGCTCCTCTTTCAAGCTCCACCACTGATTAAGACTTTTTGCCTCTTAATCTCCATCGTCCATTCCTTTGCATTTCTTATAAAAGGAGAGCTCTCTCCTCCGTTTGCATATATCATGTTTTTATGCTAATGTTATGCTGCAGGTTTTAGGTGCATTTGGAGCCTTTTGAAGACATTGAAGACTTGTTGCTTTCATCATCTAGTTCATATTTGCTTTCATAGTTGCATAATAATGGCATTCTTAGTATAGATTTTCTTTTATGCAATAAAATAAGCTCACATAGTCTAAATAGGAAGGATTTGTAATCCATTGCTATTTCCATGTCATAGCTTAGTTTGTACTTCCATTTTCATAGCATAGCTTGCACATTTGCATCTTCATTTTAGTTGCATTGCATTGCATTTCATAGTGATTCTTGGAGATATTGGAAATGTTGCCCTTGTCTTCATTGTGAATATATGTCTTTGTCTTTGTCTAGGGGGCATGACTGTTAGCATTGGTCTTTTAGGTACGTTTGTCTCTTGGGGCATTTCACAACAGGTGTTTTTCAACACCACCCCAAACAGTATTTTTCAACACTACCCTTGTGTCGAGTGTTTCTTAACACTTATCAGGTGTTTTACCCAACAGTCTCGTATGATGTGATATTTCTCACTAAGCAGATATGATACTCAGAATTTGACTCTATGACCAACACACACACACTTAAACAATCAATTCGCTTGAGATATGGTGACTTTACTTTTCTTTGTGTGCTATCTAAGAGAATTTTTTTGATGAGTGGCCTCTCCCTGAGAAGTTTTCGATGATGCATAGCTAGAAGACTGAGGGAATGAGAACATGTTTTATTTCTTTATCTACTTGTGGGTATATTTTGTTGGTCCTACCTGTCATAAGCATTTATGCTGGTCTTACTTGACATTATGGATTGACAAGGTATTATCCTTGACTGTTTTTGCGAGTGCATGCTTCTAGTTATCCTGACTTTCATGTGTCTTGATACAAGCATAATCTTGCCATATCAAACTTAGGTGATCTCATTGCATTAGTCATCTAGACCTACATGTCTTTGATGCCTAGATGAGATTTCCACATTTCTATCTGATAAAGATCATATTCATATCCACATAGTTACGCTAGTGTGCATTGTATGATCTTACGACGCTACCAATAATGCTCGATGATGATAATTAGATGTCTATAGGCGTTGTGACCTTGCAAGTCAATCACGTTCATAGTAGTTTGCATTTTTAAGTTCATGTTAGTCTAGTGTTGCATTTTGCATATGGAGAGAGCTCTCCTTTTCATCCTACATGGACCTGTCAGTCAACTGCGCTCACCTTTTCTTCTTCTCGATCATGTCTTTCGCTCCTTGTCTATTTCATCTTGAACCTGTTCCTGTTCATCACAAGGGGTTAATCATATCATCATATCTATATCAAAACTGTCATTTTTAAGAAACATGAGTCTATATCATACACATGAGAATTAAACATACATCTATGAGAGAGAACATACATAAGCACATACATAAGTATTTTTAGCAAAATGACAAGACAATATACATAAACTGATACATCCATCACAAGTGAGACAAATACACATGATACATCGAACATCCAGTAATCTCATAAATCTATATACAATGTCATGATATACAATACAATATGAGATCCCAAAATCTAGATCAAAAGTCTCAAAATATGTCTAAAACATCTAAACCTAAGACTCGCTACCACCCTCGTGAGGAGCTCGTGGTGGTGGAGGAGGCATAGCTCTCTTATCGAGTACCACGTCTGATACCCCTACCCACTGAGAGTATGATGGTGCTCTCTCACTCTCTGGAATAGCCTGCAGATATAACCCATGATAATAGGCTGCTCTCGCTGACTCTCGTCGGAGCTCCAGTGCCTCGGCCTGTGCCATCGCCTCACGGCATGCTATCTCTGCCCTAAGATTAGATATCTGTTGATCTTGCTCTACCCTCAGATCTAGTAGTTGCTGATCTCTCATGACTATAGTAGTCCGGAGCTGCTGTATCTCTGCCTCTTGAGCCTATATCTAGGTTCTCAGATCCTCTCCCCCCGCAGGCTGCTCCTGCTGTACCTCCACCTACCGGTGAGCTGGTCTCACCTCCTCCTGGGGTGTCACTGATCACTATCCCCATGATCATTTCCGGCCACCTGATCTCGACCTCTCTCCCCTCTCCATCCTCCTCCCTCTCCCCCTCCTACCATCCCCTCCATCCCCTCCCTCCCCTCCTCCCTCTCCTCCGTCCCCTCCGTCTCCTCCATCTCCCCTGTCATCTCCTCCGTCTCCTCCCAGCACTGGTACCTGTGCATCAGGTACTGTAAACCAAGGGAAGGGCACCCTCTATCACTCTGCTCTGTAGGCTCCATCAGCCCCTGCATCTTCCATCTCTGGAAAATACTCCTAGGGCTCACTCCTGATACCTGCTGTCTTTGCGACAGCTTGCTGATAATCCAACATGGGTAGCCACCCATGACCCTCCTCGTCTCTGGCCCTGACATATGTGGTAGTCTCTGTCAAGACTCGCTGCTGCCTCCCGAACTGCCGCCATACCCGAGTCATGCAGAATCTCTCTACGATCTCTGCATACCGACCTACCAGTGGCCGACTGCACAGCATGTAGCTCAGCTCATCCGCTGCATCTCCCCAAACTTCAACCTCCCTGTAGGGCCTCCATGTGAATGAGGCTATCTCGTCCAAAATCCACCGATAGTAGGTCACATCCCCAGAATGGGCATGTGATATAAACTTGAGGTACCTGTAGATATAGGGGTACCTCCTCTCCCTCGGCTGAACCCTAGGGTGCAACACAGTGATGTGCTCCCACGCCCATACCTGTGCCAGGATGGCATCGCATGCCCATGTCCGACCATCTCTGTAGACGATCTCATGCAGCTTATGGTACATCTCTGCCAATATGGCAGGACCCCATGCCATCCGTCGTGGCCTGCCAATCAAGTCCACCAAAAGCCGAGCCCATCCGAGTGGGAAACCCTTCTGACTGTGGTCAGTCATCAGGATCTGTGAAATGATAGATGCCACTATGCATGGCACTGGGTAGTCTCTACCGAAATCATCTATCAGCCTCTCCCAGCTGATATGCCTATCCAGAAAAGTGACATCCTGGAACATCTCCTGAACCAGTCGGCGCCCCTCAGTGGCATCCTGATCATAGTACACATGTGCCAACAAATGAATCATGTTAGTTTTCATCATATGGAAACATTATATTTATGACTAGATCTTAAAATATAATTATACTCACTGGCTCGCCATGACATGGCACTCGTAAGATCCTGTAGACGTCCTCCAGAGTGATCGACGCCTCTTCAGTAGGCAGATGGAAGGTGTTGTGCTCACTATGCCATCTCTCGGCAAGAGCAGTCAACAACCCATGGTCCGCTCGGATATATGGGTATCTCAACAGATACCGGAATCCCATCGCTCTGAGGTCGACATTGCCTGGATCGTCTAGATCCCGGACACACTGCAATCCTGTCACCTTCGGCGCTCTGATGATGAGTGCCAGAAAAACCTCCTGCAAGCCAAAACCAAGCCAGTTGTTAGCACATATCATGATGGATGTCCAAAAACTCAGTATAAAACATCTCAAAAATGTAACATTGCCTAGACCCATGTCATTTTTGCTCAAAAATGCATTAAAAATTAAAATTTTATACTGGACGATATTCTTTTTTTAGAGAAGTATCGCGCGATACTTCTCCCTATAGCAGGGCGATAAACCTTATATCGCGCGATACTTCTCCCTATAGCAGGGCGATAAACCTTATATCGCGCGATACTTCACCTAGTATCATGCGATCTTTCACCCAGTATTGTGCGATACTGGTGCCTTAGGTCGCGCGATACTTTGAGGACCCGTGAAGTATCGCGTGATACTTCTCCCCAAAGCGCGCGATACTTCTAAAGTATCACGTGATATTTCACCTAACAAAATTTTTTGAAATTTAAAAATTTGAAAAAATGTGCTAAAATAAGCTATTAAATGCAAAAAAATGACTAAAAAGCTCGAGTTTTTTGAAAACATACCGGGGCAGGATAGTGTGGTGGCCGGTTGTGCAACCGAGCGCACTCGAATCGATGCCTATGGACGGGAACTCCTGCTTGCTGGGCCATTTTCTCTTTCTAAAGCTCTGAAATTCTCAAATCACTAAAAGACAAATGATTTTTGAAAATGACATTTTGACCCCTTTTATAGTCTTTTGACTTTTTGACCTCATTTTCAAAACACCTCGGAATTGCGTGAAAATTGCACCCCTAGCTAATTTCGACGTCTTGGATCCATTTTCAGACTCAAAATCAAAATTCGAGGTCATCTTGATAGTCAAAATTGTGTTCCAAAATCTTCTCCCCTTTTGCACAGTTGGCTGATATTTTGAGGCCTAATCTTTCAATCTTTGTCGGGGCGTCGTCATTTCTTCATTTCCATATCTTCCAAACTTCCAGTCTTTCATTCATATTCATTCCATTCCCTCATTTCTCACGTTTGACTGCATCTTTTCAGTCAGGCTGGGGCATGTTTTATTGCCTAATGGTTAACCTATTTGACCCTTACATTCGATTGTGATTTCATTCTGATTTGATCAAATCCTTATCAATTCGCTGTTCTCCTCTCTACCTGATTTCAATTTCGATTCTGAGGGGGCAGTACTTATGGGATTCTCATCCCCAAATTGCTTGATTTTCTTGATTCAGACATCTTTTGTGAGCTTTTTCTCAAATTTGAGATTCTTATCTCCTACTTTGAATGTGATCCCAAATCGACCTCATGTTCAAAGGCCTTTGTTTATGTTTTGTCCGGATGTGATCCCGAATCGATCTCACATCTGAGTTGTCTTGTGATCCCAGATTGATCTCACATTTTAATTCTTCTTTGACTACATGTGTTCCCAAATCGATCACACATTAGTCAAAGAGGGGCAAATGTATGCACCCAAAAATGGTCGCCTAGACTTTGGGCCCCATTTATTTGATTTATCAATCCTGAATCATTTTTATCAATAATCAATATTTTCAATTTCTTGATCAAATCTTAATTTCAATCATATATTGGATTTTTATCCTATGGGCTAACCATTTATCCTAAGTCTTTATTTGATTAAAAGGAATATTTTCTCCCCTTTTGATTAAATAAAAAGCCCCCACCTTTCCTCTTATCCTAAGTTGCACAAATAAAACATTATTCTTATTTTATAAAAAGGAGAAAAGCACTTTTTGTCTCACATGAGGCTCAAAAGTCAACACTTCACTCTCATTGGAGGATACTTGTGCACATGGATTGCTCCTCTTTCAAGCTCCACCGCTGATTAAGACTTTTTGCCTCTTAATCTCAATGGTCCATTTCTTTGCATTTCTTATAAAAGGAGAGCTCTCTCCTTCATTTGCATACCATATTTTTATGCTAATGTTATGCTACAGGTTTTAGGTGCATTTGGAGTTTGAAGACATTGAAGACTTGTTGCATTTCATTATAGTTGCATATTTCCATTCTTAGTTTAGTTGCATGATAATGGCATTCTTAGTTTAGTTTCTTTTTATGCAATAGAATAAGCTCACATAGTCTAAATAGGGAGGATTTGTAATCCATTGATATTTCCATTTCATAGCTTAGTTTGTACTTCCATTTTCATAGCATAGCTTGCACATTTGCATCTTCATTTTAGTTGCATTGCATTGCATTTCATAGTGATTCTTGGAGATATTGGCATTGTTGCCCTTGTCTTCATTGTGAATGTCTCATTGTGTGGTTGACTAGCAAGGTCACAAGTTTGTAGCTCTAGCTGAGAGCAATTTTCAATCTTGCAAATCCATACATAGAGAGCTATGAGCTGCTTTGTGAGGCCTCATTCTTGAGCAACCTTGCATGCAATGGTTCATAGAAGTGCACTTTTTTAGTGTGTACAATACCAGCTAGTTGTCCTATAACATGAACTGTTGTAGGATCCTTTTTCTTCTATCTGAGATTTTTGAGACAAGCTTCTTTGATTGCTTTTCCATAAATAGGAACATCCTTGATGGCTTGAAATAGGAGAATCTAGACATGCATGTTCTTTAGTTGGTCAAGGATATCAAATGATTGATCCTCTTTTGGTGTAGGTTTATCTAGGCTGAGCCTCTGAGGAAAAGGATGTGTTACTACTGTTTGATCATTAGTTGAATTGGAAACATTAGATGGGACAACTGTAGTGGGAAAATCATTCTCTAGGAGTGGTACTGATGCAACAAGAAGGTTTGGTACTTCAGTGATAAGTGGTGGTTTAGGTGTAGGCAAAGAAGTACCCAATCTTAGGTGTATATCGACTATGTTTAGAGCATACGTAGGGTACTGCCGAGCATCAATAGCATACATTTGTTGTTGTTGATGTTGACTATTGGGATTTGGTTGTGGTTGAGTAGGTAACCGTTTCTACTTTTGAGGACCTGTATTTGCAGGTGGTGGCATAATTGCAGGTGTATTCATTGGAGGTGGAAAAGATGGATATCTAGGATTCTGGTTAAGCCATGGTTGAGGTCCTCTCCACTGATTAGTAGGCTGCCAATTTCCTGGTGATGATTTCCATTGGTTTGGAGGTTGTGGCCACTAGGGTTTTTGTTGTGGAAACCATTGGTTCTGTTGATTATTGGGCCAAGCATTATTCCAAGTAGGTTGAGTATACTGAGGAGGGCTTTGAACGTTCCTATTTTGCCACTGACTATTATAAGGATTTGAAATTTATAGTGGGTCTTGAGGCATACCTTGTCTTGTATCCCATGGCTGACATTGAGCAATGAAGAACACTTGTTCATCCTCTCCTTCTATCTTTAAGTACTTAGTTGGAAGATGTTGATTCTCCGGGTTCACCACCAGCTTGCAATGACAATCCTTCTTTTGCTTGCAGCAATGGGGACATTATTCACCTAGTTGTGCCTCTATGTCTACATGCTTCTTCTTGGTAGTCATTGTGTCTAGATATGTAGCAACATCATTAATGATGTCTTGCTTAAAGTCTGATAGCAGGTTTGAGATTTCTATCTTGGAAATGTCAGAGCCACTTCCTTTTTCCAGTGTTGGATGAAATCCTCTTCCCTTCTTTACTGCTGCTCTAGAATAGTTCAAACAATTTTTTTTTAGATCATCCCAGGAAGAATAAGATATATCTCCTCCAACCATGAGGTCTAATGCTTCTAGACAGTTATCATTCACTCCTCTTAGAAAAATTAGCTTATGTGAATCCTCTTGCAGTGCATGTTGAGGATTATTTTGCAAGTTGTATAAGAAATGTGATATGTAGTCCTCCAGTGTCTCATCTTCTTTCTGTGACATACAAAATATGTCATCTCCTTTTGAATCACCACCTTTGTAGTAATCCTTATACTTCCTTAGAAACAAATCTCTCATTCCATGCCAATTAGTTACTACATTTTCTCCTAATCCCATGAACCATCTAAGAGCTAACTCCTTCAGTGTTGCTGGGAACAACTTAAGTTTATGACTATCAGTGTTATAGTCAAAACTTCGACACAAAATGTCAAATTCAAACAAAAAGGTGTCAGGATCCTCTGTAATAAGGCCATAGAATTTTGGTAGGGCTAAAGTAGGTATGTTTTTGAGGTTAGGGTTGTTGATAAGACTTGGAATAGGAAATGGAAAGGTAGGAGCTACCATTACTAGAGGTGCTGGATATTTGAACTATGGTTGGGAAGTATTATTAACCAAAAGGTTATGGTCAACAGGTGGTCCTAGATTGGAATTATTGAGGAAATTGGCTAATATCTCTACAAAAGGTTGAAGTTTAAATGGATCATGAGGATCTTCTTCTATTGAAGATGATGCAACAAATTTAGGACTTGCATCAAGAAATGGTAACTCAATTTCTTCAAACTCTTCTTTCAGTTTAACAAGTTCTTTTGGTAGAAATCTACCATGAACATCTTGCCTTCTTTGATGCATGCAAGTGATTGATGCACTTGTGAAGAAAGCTCACAACTACTCTCTATTGACTAAAAATAGGAAACTAATCTAAAAAATAAATGACTTATTAAGGTTCCTAGTCTGACACCATCCCGACAACGATGCCAAAAATGAATAGTCTCACAATAGGTAGTGATAATCATGCCATTGTCTCTCTTAAGAATAATGTATTTATACTAAGGATTAATTTTTCCATCGTGAAATGCATTTAGATTGTCAAACTAGGGATGTAGACTTGAAATGGGACAACACAGTTTGTGCACTAAGTTCCTCAAGGAGTCATATTGCCTATGTTGCACGAAGATAAAGTGCATGAAATAAACTTATGCTATTGCTGGAGGAAAGTAAACACACTTAAATACTTAATGAAATGATTTTAGAAAGCTTGTAAAGTTATCCTAAACCTATTTAACAACTCAAAGTGTCAACTATGCCTATCTCTGCAAGTGCTGTAAGAACATTCACAGTAGTAATGTTGCAGAACGAAAACAATAACTTCTACTTTAAAGCACAAAAATATGCAGGGAGAAAATATACTCTATCCTAATCTAATCCACCTCCCAAGTGGGGCCCCTTGGTTGGCTTTTGCTAACTACCAACACAGAAATTACTTCAAAATGACTCTTTCATTATATCTTCAGAAATTGATTACATAGTGATTGAACAATACATGAAGAACATAAAAGAGTAACTTTGTTATATTGAACACATCATTTTGATATATTTTATCCTTACTAACTAAACTAATCAAATCCCTTTATATAAAGGATTGACACTTATTGAAAGCATGAAAGTAAATTCTAGCTGAAACTCATCATAGGAAGAGGAAGTATAACAACCACAACATTTTATAATAAGTGTGGATAACATAATAACAACACTGAAGAAATATAGTAGAACTATTTCCTATATTCTCTAGAATGCAAGATCCTTCCCAGTAGTGGCATGATCCTGGGAATCATGCTAGCTCCTTCCATCATGGCTGGATTCCTAATGCTCCTTCTTTAATGTGGTTGCACCACTCTCGAACTGCTCCTCATTCTCCTGGCAGGTTAGTAGCATTCGGTATATATATACAAGTCAACATTTCAACTCTTACCCAAATATTAGAACAAAGATTAAAGTAGCTATATGAAGTACCACATTATATATATAATAGTCAGCAAAACATGTCATTCTAACTACCCATAGTCTGTGTGTTAGGATTAACAAGGCAGAAAATAACAATTATGTGCAAATATAACTAATATCAGAAAATAATAAACCACACAGAATAGAACACAAGACACACAGATTTAACATGGTTCACCCAATCCCCGGGCTACGTCCACCAATAGCGAGTCCAATATTATTATTATCCAGTGATTACAACTTGATTACAATCCGTAATCCCTTACAGCCCAATTCTGCTACAAGTACTAAAATCATACATCATGAAAATCCCTAACCCTAAGCCATATTATACAATATTTTCCCACTTTAGGGTTAGAATGAGTTATAAGTAGTCAGCCCAAATAACCCCAAACCCCCGCTCGGGGCCCGGCCCGGCCCCGAACCCTGGCAAGGTCGGGAGGAAAAGTGTACGGTACTTTCCTGGATAGTACTTTCCTGATTAGTCACCACAAGCTAACACTTTGTGGCTCTAATTGTACTTATCAAAAGTTCACATAGGTATAGGTTCATAAATATTTTGGAAATGTCTTATCAGAGCATACAAAGTGTCAAAAAAGTATAAATATTATAACAAAATAGAGACAATAAATTGTCTCATCAATCCCTTTACAAATAAAACCTCCATAACTCTATCTATAAACCTATATACAAAACAAGAGTCACAAGGTCAATCTATGATATAATTTGAAGAAAGTCCAAGGACTTTGAACTTGTAGGCACTACTTGTGTGCTTCTAGCCTTCATCAGTGGAGAAGCTCTGCATTCGAGTTTAGTTGAGTGCTCCATTTTTGCAAACTTTATGCTCTTTGAAGACGGTATGTTGACTCTGAACTATATTCCTATTTCTTAGACTACCATATTCTCATGGTTGTCATTGCCATCACATAGAACTAGATATGTAATGTGGAGGAAGCAGTAGTTTTCCACAAACACTCTCCTATGCCCTCTTAGATATAAGTATCATCACCATATATCAATGCTTCAACAACTAGTCATGACCCTCCATAGGTATTCTCTATCATGGAACATGCTCTGAACTCAAGAAAATTCCTTCTCAACTATAGGAAACTTCAACACATCTCACCAATCTCCCTTGGTTTTCTCACCCAATATGTATAGCCTTTGGGTGACCTTATTCTCCATGGCACCACTCTTCATGCTTCCAATGGCTTTGAGAAGGTGAGACCTTTCAACATTGGTATTTTGTTTGGTAACAACACCACTTTAATTCTAGGAGACCCTAAATAATACCATACCCCTATGTGGTCAGTAACCTTGACAAATGGAATGCTTAGTATAAGAATGTCTTAGTTATGACAATGACCAAGGTACAAGACTTGAAAAATCCTTTGGGAACCCTGATCTAAATTATTAAAGAGATGACTATAAAAAAAACCAAGCCTAAGGAATTCAATGAACACAAATGTACAATGGATCTATACTGACAAGTAGTTCTGGTCGGAATGAGAACAATGAAAAAATAATGAGCAATGAATGTGTACAATCCTTTAGAGGTCAATATGATGGCACTTAAACAAATATGATTGCTTAAGGAATGGATAGAGAGTATTAGGAAAATACACAACCCCCTTCCGATGACAATAATTAGTATAAGATCAGACCAAAAAGACCATGAAACAATCATTGGTTTATGTCAGACAATTATGAATTTCATAATCATTGGTTCATGTTAGACAATTATAAATTTCAACATGTCTCAGTTTTCAACACAACCCTCAACAACCTTAGTAACAGAGGTATGGAGGAGGGTTTGATAATATCTTTCTTTGTATCATGGAACTTATCTTCACCACATTCATACAAGTTCATTTTCACCTTGTTTTGTAACAACACTCACCTATAAAACTATTCAACCCCCTGAATGAGCCATCAAATACAATTGACAAATTTAACATAATAGAGGCAATCTCAAGTAAACAATATATCATCAACCAACCACAAGATCTGATCCAATCCATATATTTGGAAAGCAATACCTTCAAGTTTACCATAACCCTTTTCATTACCATGATTCCCAAACATCAAACATCTTAAACATTCAGTCAACAACTTATCACAATTACTTACAAGGATGTTATTAACTATGCCTCAAAATTAGGCAAAATTGAATCAGTTTACAAAATGATTGTCCTAGTTTGGACAATGCACATGATGTTGATTAATCCACGTAAAAATTCAGCCCTTTGACTCCTTGACCAATGAGTAAAGAGACAAGTAAGATTAGTGACCAAGTACTTACAACCTTCAAGTATATTTTTTGTGATGGATTTGATTAGGAACACAATTAGGGTATGACTATGATAGGGTGACACTTACAAAAATTTGACATAAACTTGTTGTGAACAAAAAATCTCCCTTATAACCTTGGATCAGTGAAAGGAAGTGAATGAGAAGTGCAATACCAATCCACTAAAACTCCAATGGTTTGTAATCAAAGGTTAAAAAATGACAATTACATTCTTCCAAACTGTCTACAGCAACTGATAATGATAGTGAGTAATAAGAACTACAATTTGGACAATGTGGGACTTATTAAATGGTTTCTAGTCAAGGAATATCCTTGAGGAGTGAATGGAGTACTTAGGACAATTAGCACAGAATAATGATATCCAATAAAAGTGCATATAAACCCTAATAATCCAAACTGTCACTATTATAAGGATTGAACAATTAGGACTATGATCAATACAAACAGACTTCAAGAATTAGCTAATACCCCTTTCCAAAGCATGATTGGAACTATTTACAACCATTTTTAACCAACTTGGTCATTGGTCTTCAATTAGGCCATATACTAATGCAAATGTTACAAAGTTGTCATTGACAACTTTTGCAATATTGATGCAACATTGGCATTTTTACATCTTTTGACCTTAGAAACCTTGCAAACATGATTAATACGATTGAAATAGCCTATAAACACTATTTTAATGCCCTATTCATCTACCCCTATTTGACTGGTTTGACCAACCTAGGGCCTTATAGGCCAAATGATTACATTATGGCTCATAGGCCTTACACTTGAAAATTGGCCTTTTAGCCTTCTCAAAGTGGACTCAATAAACATTTCTAGACCTAAACATGTCTTTTCATGCATTAGACTTCAATTGTAAGGTCCAATGAGCCACTATGTAACCATTTGGCCTATTAAGCCCTATTTGTCAAGGTCGAGTCAAACTGGTCAAACTAGTCAGAATAAGGTGGAGATGGCATGAAAATGATGTTTTTAGTTCATCTAAGTCATATAGGTTATGTTTGCAAAGTTATAAGGGTCATTGATGCAAACGTGATAAAAAATGCAATATTGGTGCAAACAACTTTTTGCAACGTTGACAAAAAGTTACCATTTGAGAAAAACTAGTTATATTATTGCTCATATATTTAATGCTAAACACATGTTTGTATTATTTCTCATATATTTAATGTATTGTTTATCAAATTGCAAATGTAATGCTTATTATTCTCAATTGTTGGTGTTGGTTACATGTATATATTTTGTGCAATTTTGTCACCCTTGGTGGAAACATGTAATTGAGTAAAGACATCCTGAACACTTTTGGCGAGGATCCTACACAGTCTAGATAGATGCTATTTTATTGATGATAAATACATGTTTGTATTATTGCTCATATATTTAATGTATTATTTATAACTACAAATTTAATGCTTATGATGCTCAATTGTTGGTGCTAATTACATGTATATATTTTGTGTGATTTTGTCACCCTTGGTGGAAATAGGTAATTGGGTAAAGCCATCATTAACCCTTTTGTTGAGGATCCTACACAGTTTAGATAGATTCTATTTTATTGATGCTAAACACATGTTTGTATTATTACTTATATATTTAATGTATTGTTTATCAAATTGTAAATGTAATAGCTTCAGTCATATGATACAAAAAGGGCTCTTTGTAGTGTTTCTTAAAAACCATGCAATGCAAGAGAAAGTGTTAAATAAGAGTTTCTAGAATGTAGGGAAAACCATGTTTAGGGCTCTCCCATGGTCTCCGAAAGGAAACCATGAACATGTTGTCTCTCAAGCCTCTCCCTTTTGGGTAGAACTCTAAGGAGTCCAACCAGAATTTTGGCCTTTTTTTTAACCTCAAATCCTTAAGCCACAAGGGTCAGTTCTCCAAATTGAAAATGCCAGAATCACACTCCCTCACCTCAATGCTCGTATCCTTCTAGCTCTTGACCCTAGTGTCTCTTTCTTGAATGAAATTTCTTTGAATTTTGATAACGAGGTTTACAATTGGTATATTTCTAGACTTGGTGATATTGGAGCATGCTTTCACTATAAAATGAATGGACACAATAAAAAAGACTGTCCTTTGCTAAAAAATATTCAAAAAGAGTTCCACCCTAGTAGCAATAATGGGGGTATTCCTACTCCTAATCAAGGCACTGACATTGTTGACACCCCAACTAAAAATTTTGTTTCTTTGAAAAATCCCTTGTTTGAGGAAGATTATGAAGTCAAACTTGCTAATCTCTCGTCTTCAAGTCATAAAGACTAAACCCCTATTCAACCTTAATGTATCCCTGTCCCTAGAGAGAACCCTATTGAAGACAACATTAGCCAAAAAAATGCCCAACAAATTTCTTTATCCAAGATAAAAAAGGGTGTTAAAGACTCTAACCCTATCAACTCAAATGTTTCCCCCCTTAGGACACAATAATGAAGAACCAATGCCCATTCCTTCACCATAGAGAAGTGATGATCTAATAGACAAAGAATGCATTAATGATGCTGAAATGGTTGAAGATGGTTTCACTAATGTCATTGGAAAAAATAAGAAAAGGAAAACTTATGAGAGGAGAAATAGCCTTAAAAATAATGATAGGGGTAACAAGACTAAAGGGGAGGAGATTCTTGATTGTTTTACCAGATTGTTCAAGATTTCAACCCCTCTATCTAATTAATTATGAAGCTACAAATATCCAATTAGAATATAAGAGGTTTGGAAATGCATGATAGGAAATACATAGTTATAAGATGGTGTAATAATCTTGTGGGAAAAGACATAGTATGCCTTCAAGAAATTAAAGTCATCGGTTACCAAGCCTTTAATGTATTAAAATTTATTTGGGACAAATCCAAGTGCTTTTATTCAAGTCATGATAGGGGAAAAGGAGGGCTAGCCATACTTATTAGTCCCACATGGAGTGAAAAAATTATCCCCCATGGAATATCTCCATCCATTAGATCCCTATGGATTACTCTTAAGACCAAAGAGAATATAGTTGGAGTTTGCAATATTTATGCTCCTAATGATTATAGGGAAAGAGCTCAAATTTTGGAGTAATTTATTATCAACCTTCCTATTGTTGCATGGACCTTTGTGGGATATTTTAACATGGTTGAATTCTCTACTGATAAGTGATGCAAAGTGGGCAGCCAGAAGCGCGCACAAGGACCAAACTAGTCCTTTAACAAAACCTCAAACGGTTCTAGGTATGGAACTGCAAGTAAGTTCCCCAACTGTAAGTGCCTCTCACACTTATCACAAGTGTAGGAAATGAATTATTTCTAGGTTATCACAACCTAATCTATAGGGTACTCAATCACTGAGACCTATCAAGTCTTCCAAGCCCAACTAATCACTAGTCGACAACCAGACACTTAGGTTATTTTGCAAAGTATTTCCCCAAATGTTACAATGAGAACTAGGGGTGACCATACACATTTCCTTGGTCTATTTAGGTTCCTAACACAAGAGTGAAACTGCTCATATACAATAGAGAACTCAGTTTATAAATATTAGCCTTACTGAACCAGTTTTAGGCTTGTAGCCTTTCAGAAGCATAAATGCTAACTGGAACACACTATTCCACACAACCCTGAAAACTAATCACAATTTTTGATACCCTTTTGGGCCTAACACAACATGCTAAGAGTGCAAGACTTCACTATGAAGACAAGACACAATGCAATATTGATTTCACCTTGGAACTAGGCCTAATTAGGCTATGGTTTACACTATAGGTACCTTTTCTGTACACCCAAATCCAAATCTAATGCTTGGATCATGTGAGGGCACATATGAGACTAAGAGGTTCCAAGTTGCAGATCTTGATGATTCTCCAATGGCGAGTTGTGTGGACTGGTGTCAAACTTTAGAAAGGTGCACACTTAGAGTATGTACACCTAGGGCATTAGCAAAAACCCATCTCCCTGCAAGTTGAGGCCCTGCGCCTACAAGATCTTAAAGAACACATTAAAAACATGAATTCCACCAAGGGTCATCAAATTCCCATGGTGGAATTGTGAATTATGCATAATTTTTGCCGAAACCCTGGTTCGGGGTTTTAATCCGAAAAACCAGGAACTAAAACTTAACTAACTTTCAACACCCAATGAATCAGAACATGTGATCAACAATAAATAAGACCAAATCATAGACACAACCAAAAATATCAGTCTTCCATACCCAGGCTTCCGTACATGTCCGTACGAATTTTCTGATACTCAAAATTGCAAGAAAACAATTATATTTTATTGATTTCAAAATGCTAGATTACATCATTCTTACCTTCCACCCACTTGGTAGGGCTTATGAAGACCTCCCCCATTAGTTACAAACTAATTTTCAAACCATCAGACCATTGGGGGGCTATTTACAACTTTTTAGCAAAGTTGTCAAAGTTGCTTGGCAACTTTACAACTTTTGTTGCAACATTTTGAAACTTTTATCCTAAGTAACCAAACTTGGTCCCAAACTAACTTATGTGATCCCTAGAGGACCCAAACAAAAAAACAAAAAAACAACCTAGGTTTTTGGATAATCATGACCAATAGTTGACCAAGGGCTCATAGGATGCCAAGCTTGGAACTATGGTCTTACAAAGGAGTCCAATGATTAACCCATTATTCTAACATGACTAGAGGCCTCTAAGGACCTTGATGGAACCTCTTGTGCCAAAGGAACACTTAGTTCATTTAGGGTGCCCCTGCACCAATAAGTTAGGAGGAGATAAGTTTGAGTGGAAAGGTAATGAATACTTCTTTTGGGCTAGATCCAAGAGACACTTTTCCATATTTGACCCAATGGAGGGTATGAAAGGCATTCAGGAGGGTATATGGTTTACTTGGTGCAAAAATTAGTCTTCCAAAAATAAAATTTACTGTAGGCTTGATAGGGTATACATCAACAAGTTAGACCTCATCGTTCATCAGGATCAAGGGTAGTATCCTATTTTTGTTTCTCCTACCAACATGTCTGATCACTCCCCTATTAAAATATGTATTTCCTTCCAAGGTTAGGATGATTGGTATAGAACCAATGTCAAGAACCACCTTTTCAAACTGAATACCTCTCTTTTGCAAAATAAAGATAACTTGGCAGCTCTAAGGATGGTTTCCATTCTCTCTAAGTTTTGGTTACCAAAATCCTCCCCAATAGACAAATGGGATCATTTAGTTGAGTCTTGGAAAAGGATTTTCTAGACCATTGGTACTAAAGAAGCCAAAGATAGAAATTTTCAAGAGAAGATCCTTAACTCCAAACTTTTGGAAATTGAATACCAATTACAAGATAAACATGGTGATGTGGAGCTAGGAAGGAAGTTGATAGATATTAAAGGGTACCTTAGATCCATCCAACAATACAAAATTTAGGGCCAAAAAATCAGGGCCAAAGCCAACTGGATCAAGGGGATAGAGGGACAAAGTATTTCTTCAATCTTAAGGGCCAAACAATGTAGAGAAGAAATTACCAGTATTCAAACAGAGAAAGGACTATGCAATCACAAAAAAAGATCATGAAAACTTTTGTAGACTTTTACATAAACCTCTTCACCACTTAACATAATGAGGGTATACAAAGATTTATGGAACAATGTATTAAAGTCATCCCAAGGAAAATTAATAACAACCAAAGAAACATGCTAGGAAAGGAAATCTCAATCCAAGAAATTGAATATGCCATTGGGTCCCTAGCTAATGGAAAAACTCATGGTTGGATGGTCTCCCGAAAGAATTCTATAAAACCAATAAAGAGTGGCTATCCATAGAGGTCTTTGAATTACATGAGTATTCTTTTGAGGTTGGTACTCTTGGAGAAAATTTCAATAGAGATCTCATTAAGCTCCTACCAAAAGGAGACAAAACTCAAGTTAAGAATTGGAGAACCATCACATTATTGAATTTGTCATACAAGATCATTACTAAACTACTGGCTAGAAGAATCTTAGATACCTCGAATGAGATCATCTCAGTGACATAAACAGGTTTTATCAAAGGGAGGTACATCTTAGAAAATTTGATCACTAGCTGGGAGGCAATGTATTGGGCTAAAGAAGATAACCAGAAGGCTTCTATGATTATTTTAGATTATGAGAAGGCCTATGATAGAATTGAATGGCATTTTGTGTTGGTCATGTTAAAGCAATTTGGTTTTCCATATTTTTTCTACAAATGGGTGAGCATATGGTTTAGAGACTCTTCTATAGTTATAGAAGTGAATGGATAAATCTATGACCTTGTCCCTCTTGGAAGATCTATTAGATAGGGTTTCCCCCTTTCTCTTTCCCTATATGTGATTGTTATTGATGCCTTGTCTTACATACATAAGGATTTTGAATTTGGACCCCCTATTAAAGGTATCTCACTTCCAAACAAGGATGATTTGTTCATTGAACAATTTTTTGATGACACCTCTCTTTTTGTGCAACTCTCTAAGGGTAATTTTGATAATGTTATTTGTAGAATTCAAATATTCTATGAGGCCCTTGGGGAAAAGATATCCCCTCACAAATTAGTTATCCTAGGATGGAATGACAATCCTCCATAGTGGCTTTGCAATCGAGGATGGAAATGGTCTAGTCCTAATGTTATTGTTAGATACCTAGGGATTCCTTTTTCCCTAGATCCATCTCTTAAGGATATGTGGAACTGGATTTTCAATAAAATTGAGAGAAAACATATAAAATGGAAAACTCACCCTAGCTGGCAGGATGCAGGTGGTTCAAAAGGTCTTGTCCTCTCATGCACTGTACTATGCTTCAACATGGATGTTTTCTAACTATCAAACAAACCAGTTAGAAAAGATTCTTAGAGATTTCTTACGGTCATATGGTATTGGAAATAGGAAAAGACATTGTGTCAAATGGGAATGGGGATGTACCCCAAGAAACTAGGGAGGACTTGGCATTAGAGATCTTAAAAAATAAGGCACGGTCTTGGAATCCAAATAGATTATCAAAGCTATCTCTGGTGATGAACCATGGAAAATACTCATTAGAAATAATATTTCCAGATCTATTATTAAAAAAGAGAAAGCCTAGAAAGGTGTACCTTTTTATGATATTTTATTAGGTGATTTTGATGTGAAAGTTTTTGGAACTAAGATCTTCAATTCTCTATGGAAGGCATAGACACAAGTTAAGTCATTCCTTTGTCCTATATATGTAGTAGGGGGGAATCCTTCCTTTTTGGTCCTGGATAGGTTAATTTGGTGGGGTATATATCTCAATAATAAGCCCTTAGCCCTCACACAATGTTGCTCTTCTAAAACTTGGCACAATAAAGTTATTTGTTTTATCAGAGATATTATTGTTGATAATAGGATCTGCTCCTAAACTGAGTTAAGTAATAAATTTAAGATTCCCATTTCTTAGAAAAATACTTACACTCTAATTACTAGGGCTATTGGCAATTGGTTTCCTGGATGGTGTATGGATTCTATTCAGAGTTTGGGGTATATTAAATGGAATGATGGCACTCTATTGTGTAACTTTTCTTGCAGACAAATCTACAAACTCTTAAAAAATGACGAGAGTATCTTTGGTGAAATCAACCAATCCTAGGGCTTCAACTGGTTGGGAAATAATTGGCATTTTTTCTTTCAGTTGTTATGGCAGTCTCATGTTGAGCCCAAAAAAGCTTGTTTCAAGTGGATTTTTTTGTTGAAAAAACTTCTTGTTGGTTCCTTTGTGTCTCAAGGTGTCAAAAAGGTCATCCTTTGCTATGTTTGTAACTGTGTTGAATCTTTTGAGCATTTGTTCTTTGAGTGTCAGTGGACATGTAATATTTGGTCTGTTTTCTTTGGTAAAGATCTTAAATGGAGGAATAGTCTTGGTTTATCTTTGCATGAAATACTTGCTGGTTATGTGGATGCTTTTGATAGTAAATTAAATGCCTTTTGGTTAATTCTTACTTGTAAAATTTTGTGGCTTATTTGGAAACAAAGAAATGAGGACATCTTCAAAGTATGACGGTGAGATCTTACCGATTTTAATCCAAAAGTCACATTTTTTCTATAATGACATTGGTGACAACCATTATTCAAGTACCAAGAGAAATATTCCAAACTCTTATGTAGGAAGGGGCCATGATCCTTTTTCCAAGAGACATCCAAAGAGTTACTTTTCATAGTGAACCTCTTGATTTGATTACCAACAATAGAGGCACCGAAAATGTTAATCTGGGTAATGATACATAGGATAATGTGCATCTTTCAACCAACAACAATCAAGAAGACTCTCAGATCTATATAGACAATTCTAGATGGAATGATATGGAAAATAGAGTAGATAAGGAAAGAGATAGAGCCATTGGATGGAATGATATAAAAGATTGAGACAAAGGTTCTGGATGGAGTATAGGTAGGGTACTTAGTCATAATTCTGATCCAGATGACTTGTAGGAAAGGGGATGGGAATGATAGATATCCCAGTCATATGTATAGTTCCATGATTGCAGATCTTTTTTGGCTTTCAAATTGTAAATTTTTGGGCTTTATATGGTTAATATGGATTAAGAGATACTGTATTTAGGTTTTTTGGATGTAAAAGCATCTAATGCTATCAGTCAATTGACATTATGGTGTCTAGACATTTTGTAAACAGTTGATTCTATATTATCAATAAAAAAAATGCAAATGTAATGCTTATGATGCTCAATTGTCGGTGTTGATTACATGGATATATTTTTGTGTGATTATGTCACCCTTGGTAGAAACAAGTAATTGAGTAAAGACATCCTGAACCCTTTTTCCAAGGATCATGCAAAGTCTAGATAAAGGAAAGGCAATGAACACAAAATATATACAATGTTTATGATGCTATTTTATTGATGCTAAACACATGTTTGTATTATTGCTCATATATTTAATGTATTATTTATCAAATTGTAAATGTAATGTTTATGATGCTCAATTATTGGTGTTGATTACATGTATATATTTTGTGTGATCCTGTCACCCTTGGTGGAAATAGGTAATTGAGTAAAGACATCCTAAACCCCTTTGTCAAGGATCTTGCACAATCTAGACAAAGGAAAGGCAATTATTCTTCTCATGGATCGACAAGTATAAGTCAATACAACCTATAGAAACCCTTCATTATTTGCTTGTTTTCTCTTTACACCCATTTTGGAGTGGGTTAATAATAAGCCAGGTTTTAGCAACTATATTTTGTCAAACCTTTGAATTTTTTCTCACCTAAACCACCTTGACATCAACATGGTATAGCTCATTCCACTTTCACGACCCTCTTATATGCAGTAGAGTTATCTACACAACTAATCTAATGTATAGGGTCCTTGTCTAAATTCATAATCATACTCTACTTAGATCCACTACTAATTTAGGATAGCCATAATATCACCTTAGAGACAACGTACACATGATATTGATTTACCTATAACAACTCCATGGTCACTAAATCAAGAACATTTTGGTGCCGTCGATTTATGTACATGTTGTATCCATGTCATTGGTCAACTATTTATCCAACCTTTGCATCTTTATGATCACTCAATATAAGTGATATAGAGGACTACCTCTAAATTTCAACCAAGATTGAATTTGAGGGTGTGTGAATCCCATGCCAGTAAATAATGCTTCAACATATTGTTGTTGAACCTCATCGATGCTATATTGGCTATATATGATTAAGACCACCACTATCAAGTACTCTTCCTCTTTACCACTATAATACTTTTTTGGCTGGTAAATTATAACTTCTTGTTGTCTCTCTCCACAGAATCCTAAAATTTATTTCCTCTCACAATAACAATTGACCCTCTACCAACTATCTCTCTCATTTTATGGAGCACAAGTACCACCAAATAGGTATTTTTCAGATTTATCTTCCTCTAGCAAGGGAAATTCAGGAAGAGAAGAGGAAAGTGAGACATGTAGTAGGTCTAAAAGAGGGAGATCAACTAGAGGTCAAAAGATTAGAAGAAAATTTAGTTAACACATAGAATTTTTTTTTTGCTGAAGGGGGGTCATGTTCTTATGATGATGAGAGCGTAGGCGACATCAAGGTACCCTTGAGGTACAAACATCTACAAAAATAATGGGTACCCAAGGAACTTCCCCTAATAAACACTGATGTTTGTGTTAACAAGAGCATATATCGCATAACACCATAATCATTACATGGTTTGGACCTATTTTCCATAGACGACATAAAGATCTATCACAACAAAGTTTCTTAATTGATGAAGTATATAAGACCCTATTACATTTACAAAGATTGGATGCAACTGGTTCAATATACATGAAGTATGTGTAGGAATGCGCTATCTACAAATTATATACAACTAAAATATAATGATCAAAGTAAAAGAGTGGTGAAAAAAGACCAAAAGCAATAGGGAATATTGTAGGGTTTATAAATAGTACATGAACTAGGTTGACAAATAGGCAACCCAATTGTATATTCAAGGCACACGAGGGAAACAATGTATTTGTATGTGTGATAAAATCAATAAGTGCAGGGGAAGAGCTGCTAATCAATTACAATTTGAATCGCATAGATATAAACAAAGTTACTATGGGGGTGGTATGTACTATACACCATTTTAGCCAACCTCCAATTAATGACTCCAATATACCATTTTATTATTATGTTTTATTTTCGTAAGTCTATTGGTTACATTTCACTAATATTTTTTTATATTTAATTTTTGTCACATCACGACATTGATTATTGGGGGGAGCCTTTGACCCATAGTATTGATCAGGATGCATCTCCAAGTGCTTCTACCCAACAGGTAACCTCATTGTAATTGTACAAATTAGATATGAGCAAAATGTTATATTATTATGTTCTTTTCATTAGGGTCTTGGATTAATTTTGATAATGTTACTAATATTCTTGTCATAGTTCAATGTTCATGGAAAGGCTCCTGTAGTAGATGACAACATCAATACATAGGTGGACTCACTATTAAGTGATGATTACATCACATATTCCACAAATGCTATTGATACGATAAGGACACACAAAAAGTGCTTAAATTGTTATTCATAGTCCTCAAACTGAAGAGATAAAAGAGAGGGTGAAAAAATGAGTGAGAGATTACAAAACTTGGAAGTAAGCTATCATGAAATCTTAAACTATAACATAAGCTATCATGGAACAAATACAATTGTTCCACATTCTCTATGTCAGTGTTGAACTTGAAGATTCAGATGTGAGATATTCTAGGAACCCATTTGACAGAGTGCTTCATAAAATTTGTGAATGTCATCTCCCCGTTTGTTGACTTATAAACTACATATTTGCAAGCAACTGCATGAGACAATGTGGAATTACATACTGTGTGCTGATTTGCTATATAGAGTACCTCAAAGAGCCATGGTTCCATACAAGGCAATGATTGTCAGATATACATAGACTTCTGAAAAGGCTATAAAACTTTCAAGCAGATGTGAGTAGATTAGCATTCGAATATAAACAAGGCATATGAATTGTTGGAGGAGCCACTTGAATAGAAAGTTATTGTAACTACATAGACCACATACTTGAAATATTTGACAAAATGCCTTGTGGATTTTTAGACTCACAAAATGTTGTGGTTGCACAAAATATATTCGGTAGATGAATTTAGAAACCTTCATGAAATGAATTCACAGATAATGCCAGTAAACTATTTGACAAAATGTCCAAAGGAGATGAGAATGCATCCAATTAAAATGTTGAATAAAAAATAAAAAATATATAAATTTTCAAAGCATCATCTAATATTAAATGAAACAAATGTCTCAATGACAAATAGATGAATTTAGAAACCTTCATGAAATGAATTCATGGATAATGCCAGTAAACTATTTGACAAATTGACCAGAGGAGATGAGAATACATCCAATTAAAATGTTGAATAAAAAATAATAAATATGTAAATTTTTAAAGCATCATCTAATAAATGAAACAAATGTCCCAACGAAAATCTTATCGATGAGACAAACCATATCGATGAAACAAAAAATAGTCCCATCGTGCTACGAGGTTTCATTGATGAAAAATGGATAGACATCAAAGAGACTCTAAAATGTTTCTTTGATAAATAGTATAATGAATATTTAGACATGGTAAAGGTTATCAAGGAAACATTGTCCCCCAAAAAATGCTTTAGACATCTCATTGAAGGGTATCATTTCATCAGCTATTTGGATTGGCACGAAAAATGAAATTATTTTAGGATGGATCTGTTAAAAGGGCATTACAAAATTTCAAGTTAATACAAAACAAAATGAGTAAAACCAAGCCCATGACCTTTGCTAATATCGCCTCTACCTCTATAAAATAAGAGCGATGTTTTATCAAATATTATTATTGGTGCTCACAATCAATATATATGCAGAATCTGCAACTAGAAACTTTGCACGTACACATTTTGGAGGGTTACATCAATGAAATATGGTCCCTTCAAATGTTGAGATGAACGATCTTCAAAAATATTTCAAGGGTGTTGCACATGACATAGACATGTATGAGAATGTTAAAGCATCAACAAATACACAGATCAATTAAATTAATTAACAAAATGCACACTTATTATTTGACAAAATGCTTTAAATTAATCACAAGGAGTGTAGTGGAAGTGAGCTTACAAAATATAAATGGTTAGTGTGGACCATGATTCAACAGAGTATGCCATTGCCCCCCTTACTCATTCCAACATGAAAGCTAAAGAGCGGGGTATGAAACATTCATTAAGGCCACTAGAAAATTTGTAGAATGTGGACAATGATTGCATGCAAATCATTTGATAGAATGCCTGAGGATATATGTATATGAAATGAGAGTAAGTGAGATCTTTTAGTAGTTCTATTACATCTTAAAAACCTCTTTAGCATTTTGACTTCAGGATTTTCTTAGTGTGTAGGAAGCCCTGTAACCTTGCCACCACATCTAATTTTTAATGCTAGAAGTGTAAAGAATTTAGAAGAACTCTAAATTCTAGAAATGCACAAAAAATGCTCTATTTTAGCAAAGAAGAAAATCTAAATACCCAAAACAGGGCAAACACAAGAGCTGGAGAATTTATGCAATAAATTTATTGCTTCTATTCAATCTCAAAATACTTCTACAACAAGAAATTAAAACTTGCAACTATTGTTGCAAAACTTCTCTGATAAAAATTAGAGTATTACAAAATACTTAAAACTCTTTACTGCTGCATAAAAGAGAAATTACATTCATGCTCACTGTGGAAGAATAAAGACATTCTTCCCTTTATATAAGAAATTTTATGTCCAAGAAGAAGAGAGAAGAAGTCCATAGATGAAATCAAATTTCCCCAAATTTGATTTGATCTTATCTCCCAAATCTGATTTGATTTGATCTTATCTCCCAAATCTGATTTGATCTTATCTTCTAAATCTGATTTGATTTTATCTTCTAAATCTGATTTGATTTGAGCTTATCTCCCAAATCTGATTTGATCTTATCTTCTAAATCTGATTTGATTTTATCTTCTAAATCTGATTTGATCTTATCAAGTTCAAAATCCACACAAAAATATCATAAAATATCTTTATCAAAAATAAAAGTCAAATATGAAGGCTAAAGACAATTAGATTTGATTCTGAAAATCCAACACTCCCCCATTGTCTTAAGCTGACAAATAAGATCATGCTTGATCCAAACTGACTATGCCCAGATTTCTCCTTAGGTGCTCAAAACCTGCAATGCCCAATGGCTTGGTGAAAATGTTTGCTAGCTGCTGCTTTGACTTGCAAAACTCCATTTTTATTTCACCATTCTCAACTAATTCTCTGATAAAATGATATCTAATTTCAATGTGCTTGCTTCTTCCATGAAACACTGGATTTTTTGATAATGCTATTGAGGAAATATTGTCACAAAATATTGTGGTTCCATCCTCTTCTTCTTCCTTCAAATCTGCCAAGATCCTTCTTAGCCAAATAGCTTGACATGTTGCTGCATTCGCTGCTATATATTCAACCTCTGCTGTAGATTGAGCAACTATGGGTTGCTTCTTAGAAGCCCATGAGATTACACCTAAACCCATGTGGAAGACATATCTAGAAGTGTTCTTCCTATCATCCAAGCTCCCTGCCCAATCACTATTTGTGTAGCCAATAAGATCAAAAACATTTGCTGTATTATACAAAATACCATATCCTTTGGTTCCTTTCACATACCTTAGGATTCTCTTTCCCACTTGCTAATGGGAGTCCTTTGGAGTTTCCATAAATCTGAAAATCAAACTTATTGCATGCATAGTGTCTAGCCTAGTAGTTGTTAAATACATCAAACTTCCAACTAAACTTTTATATAAAGTTGGATCTAAATAACTACTACAATCTTGCTTGCTTAACTTCAAACCTACTGAAGTTGGTGTTGGGGTAGGCTTGCTATTTTGCATTTTAAATCTCTCCAAAATATGATTTAAATATATTTCTTGAGAGATAAAAATACCATCATGCATTTGTTTTACTTCTATGCCTAGAAAATATCTCAAGAGACCTAAGTCTGACATTTCAAACTCACTTTTGATGGCCTCTTTAAAATCAGCAATGAGGAAATCATTATCCCCAGTAAAGAATAAATCATCAACATACAAGACAACAATTAAAATATTACCATTAGCTGCCTTGATGTAAAGAGTGGGCTCACCATCACTTTTGCAAAAGCCATTGCTCATCAAATATGAGTCAATTCTGCTATACCATGC
Source organism: Chamaecyparis obtusa (assembly GCA_027943335.1). NCBI lineage: Eukaryota > Viridiplantae > Streptophyta > Pinopsida > Cupressales > Cupressaceae > Chamaecyparis > Chamaecyparis obtusa. Next base: position 163,196 of record BSBK01002950.1, read on the forward strand.
CTGTGGAGCTTGCTTAAGCCCATAAAGAGCCTTCTTCAACCTATACACTTTACTTTCATGACCCGGAACTTCATAACTAGGTGGCTGCTCCACATAAACCTCTTCTTTCAATACTCCATTCAAGAAGGTGGACTTCACATCCATTTGATAAACTTTCCATTTGTGCTGGGCCGCAATTGCTATGATAGCACGCACTGTTTCCATTCTAGCAACTGGGGCGTAAGTCTCATCATAATCTATACCAAATTGCTGTTTGTACCCCTTGACCACCAATCGAGCCTTATGCCTATCTATTTTTCCTTTAGCATTTCTCTTGGTCTTGTAAACCCATTTAACTCCAATAATTTTCTTGTTGGGAGGTAAATTAGTGAGCTCCCAAGTTTCATTTCTCTTTATTGCATCTATTTCCTCATCCATGGCCTTACACCATTTTTCTTCTTTTTCAACATCCTCAAAATAAATTGGATCACTATGAGAAAATAATGCAAAATTGATATTCTCATCAAATTCATTTTCATACCTTTCATCTTGGTATATCTCCCTTATACTCTTGGTCTTTCTTGGCACTAGGGAGGTGAGAGTGGGATCATAGCTCTCAGTATTGCTACTGCTACTCTCTATGGGGCCAATTTGTAGCCTTCTGGAGCCTTCTATATTTGCTTTTATATCATTTTGTTGATCATTAACTTCACCATCTTCATCAATAATAGGCGCTTTGCTTGGAGTGCTTGAAGATGTGTCCACCGAGCCATCCCATGACTCATTCTCAATGAACTCCACGTCTCTTGATGTGATGATCTTCTTACCAACTGGATTATACAATCTGTATGCCTTGGATTCTGGACTATAACCAGTGAAGACACACTTCACACCTTTGTCATCAAACTTTTTCCTTTTCTCTTTTGGCACGTGTGCATATGCTACACACCTAAACACTCTCAAGTGTTCAACCGTTCATCTATACTTTGTCCATGCTTCCATTGGAATCTTGTCATGGACTACTTTTGTAGGACTTCTATTTATCAAGTATACTACTATTGCTACAACCTCTCCCCAATATTCAATTGGGAGCCCTTTGTCTTTCATCATGCTTCTTGCCATCTCAACGATGGTTCTATTTTTTCTTTTAGCCACTCCATTTTGCTACGAAGTATAACTGGCTGTAAGCTCTTTCTTTATACCATTCTGCCTGCAAAAATTTACAAAAATATTGGAGGTATATTCCCCCCCTCTATCTGATCTTAGGACTTCAAGATTTTGTCCACATTCATTTTCAGCCTGGGCTTTAAATTCTAAAAATTTATCAAAAGCTTCAGATTTATTTTTCATAAAATAAACCCATGTTCTATGACTAAAATCATCTATGAATGTCATAAAATAAGTACTCCCCCCAATGGAAGTGATTTGCATAGGGCCAACTAAATCAGTATGCACCAATTCTAATGGTGCTCTTGCCCTTCTAGAGTTTCCAGAATTAAAGGGCAGCCTATGTTGCTTACCCAAAATACAAGCCTCACACTTGTTACTGAACTCTTTAATACATGGAAAATCATCTACCATATATTTCTTGGACAATAAATTTAAACCAGCATAGCCAAGATGTCCATACCTTAAATGCCATAGCTTGGAGGGGTCTTCAATCATGCTCTTGAAGGCTGATTGTTGTACTTCTGTACATTCTTTCTTGGGAGGTGGAATTTCTAATTGTGAAGAGAAACATGTCTCTACCTTCAATGGAAACATTTGATTCTTTGTCATTTGAACCGCTGCAACAATTTTCTTACTCCCATCCTTCTCATAAATGACACATTGGTCATTTTCCATCAGCACTTTGTAACCATTTTGAGTGAGTTGTCCAACACTCATCAAATTGTGCTTTATTCCTAGTGCAAAATAAACATTTTGAATTTCTTGTTTCTCACCTTGCTTGGTGCGGATCATAATAGATCCTTTTCCCACAACTGGAACAATTCCATTGTTCCCCATTCTAATTTTAGACTTTATATTTTTATGTATGAAAGAAAAAAGACTTTCATTACCACTCATGTGGTTACTACAACCACTGTCCAAATACTAGACTTTGGGGCTGCCTTCTTCACCAACATTGCACATGATGAAGGCTGTGGGATTGTTTCCATCACCCACTTTCATATCAGCAACATTTGCCATTAGCTTTGACTGATTACTATGCTTTTTCTAGCATTCACGAGCATAATGCCCAAATTTATGACAATAATAACATTCAATATTACTCTTGTCTGAACTATATTTCTTTTTACCTTTGAAATTATTCTGAGAGCTGTTGGCTCCATCATTTGTGATTGCTCGTTCTGAGCTTTCTCCTCCAGTATTTTGTTGTCCACAGTTACCATGACCTCTACCTCTTGAGCCTCTTCCATAATTGTTTCTTCCTCTTCCCTTGCCCCTTGCATTGGCTTGAGCTCTGAAAGCTTGCTCTTGAGAAGAATTTTTTGATCTATTAATGCGATGCTCATGGGTTTGGAAAGAACCCATCAACTCATCAATAGTCATTATTGAAAGATCCTTTGCCTCTTCAATGGCAATAACTAAATTATCAAATTTTGAGGGCAGGCTTCTCAAAAATTTCTCCCTTATTCTTTGCTCCTCCATGGTTTCTCCATTGGTTCTCAACTGGTTTATCAAACCAAAGAGTCTTGACCTAAAATCTGAGATGGACTCATTGTCCTTCATGAGAAGAGTCTCAAATTCTCTTCGAAGCATTTGGAGCTTCACCAAATGAACTTTCTCAGTCCCTTTAAAACTTGTGTGAAGAATATCCCAAGCTTCTTTGGAATAATTAGTTGTTTCTATTTTGGGAAAGATTGCTTCTGTCAAGGCAGTCTCAATCAAGCTTAAAGCTTTTACATCTTTCCTTCTTGAATCCTTCAACTGAGTCTTCTGATTGTTTGTGAGGCTGAAAAATTGAGATGGGTTGGTCACATCCTTGAATCCATTAACCACAAGCTCCCACAAATCATTTTCTATAAAAATGGTCCTCATCTTCTTTGTCCAAACATCATAATTTTGTCCATTGAAGGATGGTGGCTGCTGCCAGCTCTTTCCCACATCTCTAGCCATGTCTCCTATGCAAGATAAATGAATACCTAGAAAAAAAAACAAATGCCCAAACTCACAAGGAATGAAGGCCAATCAGCTCTGATACCATGTAAAGAATTTAGAAGAACTCTAAATTCTAGAAATGCAAAAAAAATGCTCTGTTTCAGCAAAGAAGAAAATCTAAATACCCAAAACAGGGCAAACACAAGAGCTAGAGAATTTATGCAATAAACTTATTGCTTCTATTCAATCTCAAAATACTTCTACAACAAGAAATTAAAACTTGCAACTATTTTTGCAAAACTTCTCTGATAAAAATCAGAGTATTACAAAATACTTAAAACTCTTTACTGCTGCATAAAAGAGAAATTACATTCATGCTCACTGTGGAAGAATAAAGACATTATTCCCTTTATATAAGAAATTTTATGTCCAAGAAGAAGAGAGAAGAAGTCCATAGATGAAATCAGATTTCCCCAAATCTGATTTGATCTTATCTCCCAAATCTGATTTGATTTGATCTTATCTCCCAAATCTGATTTGATCTTATATTCTAAATCTGATTTGATTTTATCTTCTAAATCTAATTTGATTTGAGCTTATCTCCCAAATCTGATTTGATCTTATCTTCTAAATCTAATTTGATTTTATCTTCTGAATCTGATTTTATCTTATCAAGTTTAAAATCCACACAAAAATATCATAAAATATCTTTATCAAAAATAAAAGTCAAATATGAAGGCTAAAGACAATTAGATTTGATTTTGAAAATCCAACAAGAAGGAAGTTACTTGTTCAAGAGATGTTTGAGAAGACATTCCAAAGTTCTAGAAAACATCAATAGTGATAGTGGAGATCAATATGAGAGTGAATTTGGACAAGTCTGATAATTTTTTTTCAAAAATTGATGACATTTAGTAGTTGATAGGGTATTGCTTCATCGAGAAATAAGCAATTATAATTTGTAAATATAATGTAATGTAATTTGTTATGTTTTTTTTTTGTTTTCAAGGCAGTTGATTAGTTTATCAGGTAACTAATCAATTGGATGAAAGGTCATACTATTTTATATCAAGAGTTGTAACTATCTTGAAGGGATCCCTTGTATCTATAAAGGAGGTCCCATATTGGAAAAAGGGGAGGAATTAGATGCAGATGTAGATATTATTAAACAAGATGCAATATATATCATTTCATAGATTAATGAATGCAATCAATACTTTTCTTTTCTATTGAGCTATAGAAAATCTTCTTATTGAATTAGTTCTCTATGATTTTCATTTCTAGTATTTGAATGTTGTCTTAAATTCTCTTATGAAAAAATTATTTACTGTCATAACAATTTGAACTCCAATAATAATTTGAGAAGTTTTTGTCCTTATTATTCTTGTCTAATTGATCTCTTCAAGTAGGATTTAAACTCAATTAGACTAATTTTGGTGGCAGAGACATAGTTATCTTATATTGAGGGTTAGATAGTCAACATAATTATCCAAGTGATAAATTTAAAAATTGTCTCATAAGAGTTATACGTGAAGGTTTAGAAGGAAGGTGACTCTATTGCCCAATTAGGAGAAGGCATTGGTCTTCAATACAAAACATTTTTCAAAACACAATCATATTACAATAGGAGAATCAGAAGCATATATAGGAGCAAGAACAAAAACCAGTTAGATATCAAGATTGCTATAGATAAGAATTACAATAGAAGTAGCATTATAAAGAAGATAAAGTAAAGAAAGGAGTTAGAATCAAGTAGACAACAATCAGATTAGTCTATTTCAAGAACTCATGCCATTCTGAGATAAATAAAATAGAGACTAGAAGTAGAAGAGAGATATAATATACACTTTGCTATAAAAAACATCAACTTGAAGATTCAGTTGGTAAATAGGTGCACCCGCCTATGTTTTGTAGAGCCTAAAGTGTAGGGAATTTTAACCACAATTATGTTATTCCCTTTGTTAGCCAAGTCAATTGGAAGGTTTGAACATAGAATTTGGCATACTCTTAGAACTTTCCAATCTGTTGATTTGGGAACCAAAAAATCCTATCAAAAGTTTTAGAAACATATGAGCTTCATCAAAATCAATAATTCGTCAAACCATGTTGATTAGAAAGTGTTAGAAACATCCAAAGGTGTAGAACTCCTTTGTCATATATTTTTAGACTTCATAATTTTACATCTCTTTCATAGTCTTTACATAATGTGATGTTGAAGTTGATTAATGCTAATGTGATATAACTTCCTCCCATTAAATCGAATGACATATCCAAACCTTTCCTAAATCCTTTGATCACAAAGCTTTTTGTCAATACCATCATCAACCTAGCCATGATACTAAGAAGTGTTTCCATTTGAAATATGTTATTCAAGACCTCGTTGATTTTAATTATATATGTGCTGAGGGTGTTAATGGTCAAGTAAATAAATAAGTCTGTAGCTCATCCCAATCAGAATTTGCAAATTTAAACCAATCCTTTTCCTTCTCATTCAACCAATGTCAGTGATTCTACTCAATAATTACCTTCTTCTTCCACCCATGTTGACTATGATATTGATTGTACTAAAGAAAATAATGTTGTCAAACCCTTTGATCAATCTGAACCTAAACTTCAACTTGAATCTTATTTTTGCATTACATTTAATCCTAAAGAGACTATTAAAGAGATTGATGGTCCTCTTTATATTGTAGTAAGTGTTAATGGTCTTCTTTCTTGTGGTGTCCTTATAGATCCTACTTGCACGGTGAATTTTATAACTGAAGAACATCTTTAGACTAGACAATTGCAATATAATTTCTATGATAAATATGATGTGATGATCCAAACTTGTAATGGTTTCACCTATCCTACCCATGGCTCCCTTACTTTTCTTATAGAAGTTATGGTAAAACTCTAGATGTCACCTTTATTTTCATCCCAACTTTTGATTAGTTTCAAGTTATATTAGGTCTTCCTTGGCTTACTTCCATGAATTCATAGTCTCTCCTATCCATAAGTGTTTAAAATTTCCCCATGATGGAGAAATAATCATGATTAATAATAGTCTTTATCAGCCTTTAGCACCTACACGTTACTTTGAACTTGACTTATTTTGGACTTCCATACCTCAAAAAACTCAACCTCATAAAAAAATTCTTCTTTGATCCTATCAAAAATTTAAAATCCAAAATATTTGTGAGCTTAGTGATCCTAAGGATGTTCCATCTCCTTGTTCTTGACTTGGAATTCTACCTACACCTTCCACACCTCCTTTATATGCTTTTTTTTCTGCCTCCTATATCCTATAAACATTCCATTGATGATATCTCTCAACCAAGTGTAGTTACTTCTCCTAAAGAAGAAAATGACCTAATGATGATTGATCCTAAACCAAACCAAATCTCAAATAAAACCAAATGTGATTTTTGTTCTCGTGACCACCGCCATAAACATTGTGACAGAGATCGTGAGTATGCTTCCCAAAATTTTTCCTCCCCTGAGACACCTACCAATGCTTTGATTCCCTTTGACCAACCTTTGCATAGCCTAAGGGATGAAGTTAATTTGAAAAAAAAAGATGAAATTGAACAAACATGATAATTCTATTCGTATCTTAGATTCTAATACAATTAATTTGGAAGAAGAAGACACTCTTTAATATGATGACTGCAATGTTCCTAATGCAAATAATGATATTCATGATAGTGGTTCTAATTATATGAATGACCTTATTGATAATAATCACAATTTGTGAACTATGTTTGCAAAACAATTATCTCTTAGTCCTAGTGACAAACAAAGTGACCTATCTTTACAACATGGTCCCTATTTGGAACTGACTATTTTTCCATCTATCATGCTTGATGTTTCTCCTCTTGTGTATTTCCCACCTTCCCTAAACACTAAAGACTAAGATAGGGGGTAGGCATTATGATTGACTAGCTCCTCTTGTATGGTGGATTATTTCTATTGTCTTGTTGTAGTGTGCTTCCCTTGTAATGTAATGCTAATTATATGTTTTGTTTATATTTCTTTAGATGACCCTTGTTGCTACTTTTCCACAAGGTGATAAAGGAATTGACCTATTATGACATTCCTCTATTTGTATCTCACTTATTCTATATGTTGTTGCATGTTATGTCATCCATGTGCCACTATTCATAAATGTGCCTTTGTGTTGTCTAATTGGGGATGATACAAAATGGTAGCTATGTATCCCTTTTGGTATCTGTGATGCTAGCCTATAAAGACTATTCTTCACAACTCTTATGTGACATTCTTCCAGTGTGATTGTAGTTCTCCTACCTTTAGAGAATGATAAAATTTCATTTTGATATAATTATGATATATGTGAGTTATCATATGATCATATTGACCTTTGAGTTAGTAGATCCCTTTCGTGCTCTCTTTTTTCATGTGTTCATTTCTCTTTGTTTGTCCTTTCTTGTGGGCATCTTGTAGTGGAAACACCTTTTGTAGGAGCATGTATGATCCATTAAAGCTATTCATCTCGTTAAGGAATTTGCAATTTCTTTAACGTTGGGGTATACATTTTTCTCCTTATTTCACATTTTGCATACACACACACACAATGATTCAATGAAATCTCTCTTATGCAGATGGCTAAGGAGACAATGATTTCCTTATGTTCATCTTTTTATTATCATGCCCCTATACATTATTTAGTGAGTCCATTAACATAGACAATGCTTTCTTTAAGGAATGATCCTCCTTTTTAGATCCCTTTGGTGACAATCCTTTCGTCAACACTGATCACCCTTTTAGGACCCCTTAATGGAGGCAATGATTTCCTTAAGGACTGGTCCCTTTGTTTTGATAGGTTTACTAGCATAACACAACTTTCTAGACTATCAATGACATCTTTTACAATACTGTTTTCTCTTTGCATGATCCATAGTAAGGAAATACCTTACTAGGCTAGTGGTCATGCCTCTTTCTCTCTCCTCTTCTCTTTCTTTCAAGTGATGCCTCTTTTATCTTAGTTTTAGATTTGATGAGGACTTAAGTCACTTGGGGGCTTGATATTTCTTTGTCTCCTTGACCTTCATAAGATTGTTCTTATGCATTGATCTACTTTATCTAGAGTATGAGCTTGTCTCATATTCTCACTAAAGTGGGGAGCTAGATGTATTGTCCTAAAAAGTTAGCACACATAATTAGATTCTCTATTAGGACCCATTTTGGTGATTTCAAGATTAAATATTCATTATGCTTGACCCTTGAAACCTGCTTCATCTTTTCTCGCTTCTTCTCTACCATCCTAACACCAAATTGAAATTTGGTATCAAAATCCTAGGTATATATTGTCTTAGTTGAGCTATACCCTTGGATTTAGGCCCATATTTGATTTAAAGCCCTATGTTGGGGTGTTAATGGAAAAAAGATCAGGTAGTTTGTCTGGATCAATTTTGAATCTTGAAACAATGAATGAGGTATAAAAACACCCTATCTCTCCTCATTTTTATATACTTTCATGATCTACAATTTTTCAAGAGCAATCAAGCAATCAAGAGTGATTGGATTCAAGATTTCAAGGCAAGCAACCAAGATCTAGTTTCTCCATTTCATTCAAGTTAATTCCAAGGTGATATTATACATTGAAGAAATTTTATCTCCCATTATGGGCAAGTAGGGGAATTCTAAATCAAGAAAGACGATCCTTCCTTCCATCCATATGCATCTCTCTTTCATTGCAAGCAATTATCAAGCATATTTAGATTGAAGATCTAGGAGTGGCATTCATAGATCCATGAATTTCTGAGGGCATCCTTGATTCCAAATATAAAAATCAATGTAAAATCCTTGATTTCAAGAACATTCAAGCATATTCATAGCTATGAACGATTTCTACATCCATCCATGAGGGTTTAAGCAAGGTGAATCAAACATTTACCTTTCTGCATATTTTTCTTTCATGCAATTTCTTATCATTTTCAAGTTTTATTCCTAGATAGGGGTTTGACCAAGACAAACCCCTTTTACCTAGCAGTTTCCCCTTTTTTATGTGTGCAGGTACATGCTATAGAGTTATTAGAACTTTTCAAGGTAGAGCGGGAAAAGTTAGAGTAATCCTGAAAGTTTTGGTAAGAAACCTAGGGTATTGATCAACACAATTGATCTATACTTGGGTACATATAGGAAACCCGATATATACCCTCATAAATAAGCTAAAATTTGATAGGAAGACAAGTTACAGTGTTGGAATCTCATAAAAGTTGATACAGGTACTTTTGACATTCCTTTGTCAATTATTTAGCTATGGAGTTGCTTATTTCCTATTTCATTTCTAGATGCATTCATATCTCCCCTAATATACATTTGTATTTTTTTTTTTTATCATTTCCCATTTCAAAATTACATTTAGAAAATGATCATTATCCCCATTTAGCATTTTAGTCACCCCTTGAGCCTATTGGGGACATCTTCCTTCTGAATGTGCAATCTTGAAAAGGAGAGGTGATCTACCCTATTTGCATTGCTTCCCTTTTCACCTTTGTACACATATAAAAAATCTAACGTCATGATTAAGGGGCATGATAATTTCAATTGTCCTACTATAGTTTCTACCATCTTCCTATTGGGGTTGGTAGTAAGTTCTTAGATGTTACTTTTACTATTATCTCTACCTCAAATCAATTTCATGTAAAGTTGGGACATCCTTGGATCTATTTGATGAAAACCATGTACCTTTACCATGCATAAATGTTTGAATTTACCTCATAATGGGTGTATTATCATGATCCATCATAGTCTTTATAAGCCATTAGAAAGATGTGGAAACCTCACTTTTGATTCATTTTAGCCTAAAAAATCTAAACCTTTTAAACCCCAAGAAGATGTCCTTTTCTTATCTTATTAAAAATTCAAACATGAAAGGATATTGACCTAGAGTAAACCTAAGGATCCCTCACCTTTGGATACTTTACCTCCTCATCTCGGACCTAGAATTTTTCCTACACCTACTATTCCTCCTATATATGGTGTGGTCATACCTCCTACATCATATAAAGGAAAATGTCTGGCATCCTGCATATCTCTGTACACACTAAAATGGTGCACTTCTATGAACCATTACATGCAAGGTTTCTCAAGAATGAGGCCTCACAAAGCGGCTCATAGCTCTCTATGCATGGAGTTGCAAGGTTGAAAATTGCTCTCAGCTAGAGCTACAAACTTGTGACCTTACTAGTCAACCATACAATGAGAGATTCACAATGAAGACAAGGGAAACAATGCCAATATCTCCAAGAATCACTATGAAATGCAATGCAATGCAATTAAAATGAAGATGCAAATGTGCAAGCTATGCTATGAAAATGGAAGTACAAACTAAGCTATGAAATGGAAATAGCAATGGATTACAATGCTTCCTATTTAGACTATGTGAGATTAATCTATTGCATAAAAGGAAATCTACACTAAGAATGCCATGATCATGCAACTAAGAAAAGAAATATGCAACTGCAATGAAATGCAACAAGTCTTCAATATCTTCAAACTCCAAATGCACCTAAAACCTACAGCATAACATTAGCATAAAACAAGTGGATATGCAAATGAAGGAGAGAGCTCTCCTTTTATAAGAAATGCAAAGAAATGGACCATTGAGATTAAGAGGCAAAAAGTCTTAATCGGCGGTGGAGCTTGAAAGAGGAGCAATCCATGTGCACAAGTATCCTCCAATGAGAGTGAAGTGTTGACTTTTGAGCCTCATGTGAGATAAAAAGTGCTTTTTCTTTTTTGTAAAATAGGAATAATGCTTTATTTGTGCAACTTAGGATAAGAGGGAAAGGTGGGCTTTTTATTTAATCAAAAGGGGAGGAAATATTCCTTTTGAATAAATAAAGACTTAGGATAAATGGTTAGCCCATAGGATAAAATCTAATATATGATCGAATTTTAAGATTTGATCAAGAGATTGATATTGTTGAAAATATTGATTTATTGATAAAAATGATTCAGGATTGATAAATCAAATAAATGGGGCCCAAAGTCTACGCGACCATTTTAGGGTGCATACATTTGCCCCTCTTTGACTAATGTGTGATCGATTTGGGAACACATGCAGTCAAAGAATGAAGTTGAAATGTGAGATCGATTTGGGATCACAAAACAACTCAGATATGAGGTCGATTCGGGATCACATCCAAACAAAGCATAAATAAAGGCCTTTGAACATGAGGTCGATTTGGGATCACATTCAAAGTAAGAGATAAGAATCTCAAATTTGAGCAAAAGCTCACAAAAGATGTCTGAATAAGGACAATCAAGGAATCAAGGATGAAAATCCCATAGGTACTGCCCCCTCAGAATCAAAATCAAAATCAGGTAGAGGAGAGACAGCAAAACGATAAAGATTTGATCAAATCAGAATGAAATCACAACTGAAGATAAGGGTCAAAGAGGTTAACCATTAGGCAATGAAACATGCCCCAACCTGACTGAAATGAGAAAGGAGGAAATGGAATGAAGATGAATGAAAGACTATAAGTTTGGAAGACATGGAAATGAAGAAATGATGATGCACCAACAAAGATCGGAGGATTAGGCCTCAAAAGATTAGTCAACTGCGCAGAAGAAGGAAAGATTTTGAAATAAGATTTTGACTATCAAGATGACCTCAGATTTTGATTTTGAGTCTGAAAATGGATCCAGGACGTCGAAATTAGCTAGGGGTGCAATTTTCGTGCAATTCTGAGGTGTTTGGAAAATGAGGTCAAAAAGTCAAAAGGCTATAAAAGGGGTCAAAATGTCATTTTCAAAAATTATTTGTCTTTTAGCGATTTGAGAATTATCAAAGCTTAGAGAGAGAAAATGGCCCAGCAAGCAGGAGTTCCCATCCACAGGCATCGATTCGAGTGCGCCTGATTGCACAACCGGCCACCACAGTATCCTGCCTCGGTATGTTTTCGAAAAACTTGAGCTTTTTGAGTCATTTTTTGCATTTAATAGCTTATTTTAGCACATTTTTCAAATTTTTAAATTTCAAAAAAATTTTGCTAGGTGAATTATTGCGCGATACTTTATAAGTATCGCGCGCTTTGGGGAGAAGTATGGCGCGATACTTCGCGGGTCCCCAAAGTATCGCACGACCTAAGGCACCAGTATCGCACGATACTAGGTGAAAGATCGCACGATACTGGGTGAAGTATCACGCGGTATAAGGTTTATCACCCTGCTATAGGGAGAAGTATCGCGCGATACTTCTCCAAAAAAAGAATATTGCCCAGTATAAAATTTTGATTTTTAAGGCATTTTTGAGCAAAAATGACATGGGTCTAGACAATGTTACATTTTTGAGATGTTTTATACTGAGTTTTTAGACATCCATCATGATATGTGCTAACAACTAGCTTGGTTTTGGCTTGCAGGAGGTCTTTTCGGTGCTCATCATCAGAGCACCGAAGGTGACAGGATTGCGGTGTGTCCGAGATCTGGATGATTCGGGCAATGCCGACATCAGAGCGATGGGATTCAGATATCTGCTGAGATACCCATATATCCGAGCGGACCATGGATTGTTGACTGCTCTTGCCGAAAGATGGCATAGTGAGCACAACACCTTCCATCTGCCTACTGAAGAGGCATCGATCACTTTAGAGGACATCTATAGGATCTTACGTGTGCCATGCCATGGCGAGCTGGTGAGTATAATCATGTTTTAAGATCTAATCATAAATATAATATTTCTATATGATGAAAATTGACATGATTCATTTGTTGGCACAGGTGTACTATGATTAGGATGCTACTGAGGGGCCCCGACTGGTGCAAGAGATGTTCTAGGATGTCACTACTCTGGATAGACATATCAGCTGGGAGAGGCTAATAGATGATTTTGGCAGAGACTACCCAATGCCATGTATAGTGGCATCTATTATCTCGTAGATCCTGATGACTGATCGTAGTCAGAAGGGTTTCCCGCTTGAATGGGCTCGACTATTAGTGGACTTGGTCGGCAGGCCGCGACGGATGGCATGGGGTCCTGCCATATTGGCAGAGATGTACGATGAGCTGCACAAGATCATCTACAGAGACGGTCAGACATGGGCATGCGGTGCCATCCTGGCACAGGTATGGGCATGGGAGCACATCGCTGTGGTGCACCCCAGGGTTCAGCCGAGGGAGAGGAGGTACCCCTACATCTACAGGTACCTCAAGTTTATATCACATGCCCATTCTGGAGATGTGACATATTACAGACGGATTCTAGATGAGATAGCCTCATTCACATGGAGGCCATACAGGGAGGTTGAGGTCTGGGGAGATGTAGCTGACGAGTTGAGTTATATGCTGTGCAGTCAGCCACTGGTAGGTCGGTATGCAGAGATAGTTGAGAGATTCTGCATCACTCGAGTATGGTGGCAGTTTGGGAGGCAGCAACGAGTCTCGAGAGAGACTACCACCTATGCCAGGGCCAGAGACGAGGAGGGTCATGGGTGGCTACCCATGTTGGACTATCAGCAGGCTGTCACAGAGACATCAGGTATCAGGAGTGAGCCCTGGGAGTATTTCCCAGATGTGGCAGATGCAGGGGCCGATGTAGCTTACAGAGCAGAGTGGTGGAGGGTGTCATTCCCTCGATTTATAGTACCAGATGCACAGGTACCAGCGCAGGGAAGAGACGAAGGGGATGACGGGGGAGACAGAGGAGACGGAGGGGAGGGAGGGGAGGGAGGGGATGGAGGAGATGGCAGGAGGGGGAGGGGGAGGAGGATGGAGAGAGGAGAGGGATCGAGATTAGGTGGCTAGAAACGGTCATGGGGACAGAGATCGACGACGCCTGAGGATGAGGCGAGACCAGCTCGCCGGCAGGTAGAGGCACAACAAGATCAGCCTGCGGGTGGGGATGATCTGAGAGCCCAAATACAGGCTCAGGAGGCAGAGATATAGTGGCTCTGGACTACTATAGCTGTGAGAGATCAGTAGCTACTGGATCTGAGGGCAGAGCGGGATCAACATATATCTGATCTTAGGGTAGAGATAGCACGCCGTGAGGCGATGGCACAGGTTGAGGCACTGGAGCTCTGACGAGAGTCAGCGAGAGCAGCCTATTATCACAAGCTATATCTACAGGCCATCCCAGAGGGTGAGAGAGCACCATCATACTCTCAGTGGGTAGGGGTATCAGATGTGGTACTCGATAGGAGAGCTATGCCTCCTCCACCACCACGAGCTCCTCACGAGGGTGGTAGCGAGTCTTAGGTTTTTAGGTCTTAGGTGTTTTGGACATATCTTTGAGACTTTTGATCCAGATTTTGGGATCTCATGTTGTATTGTATATCATGTCATTGTATATAGATTTATGAGATTACTGGATGTTCGATGTATCATGTGTATTTGTCTCACTTGTGATGGATGTATCAATTTATGTATATTGTCTTGTCATTTTGCTCAAAATGTTTATGTATATGCTTATGTATGTTCTCTCTCATAGATGTATGTTTAATTCTCATGTGTATGATATAGACCTATGTTTCTTGAAAATGACAGTTTTGATATAGATATGATGATATGATTAACCCCTTGTGATGAATAGGAACAGGTTCGAGATGAAAAGGACAAGGAGTGAAAGACATGATCGAGAAGAAGAAAAGGTGAGCGCAGTCGACTGACAGGTCCACGTAAGATGAAAAGGAGAGCTCTCTCCATATGCAAGGAATGCAAAACTAGACTATCATGACCCTAAAAAATGCAAGCTACTATGAAAGTGGTTGACTTTCAAGGTCACAACGCTTATAGACATCTAATTATCATCATCAAGCATTATTGGTAGCGTCGTAAGATCATACAATGCACACTAGCATAACTATGTAGATATGAATATGATCTTTATCAGATATAAATGTGGGAATCCCACCTAGGCATCAAAGACGTATAGGTCGAGATGACTAATGCAGTGGGATCACCTAAGTTTGATATGGCGAGATTATGCTTGTATCAAGACACATGAAAGTCAGGATAGCTAAAAGCATGCACTCACAAAATAGTCAAGGATAATACCTTGTTAATCCATAGTGTCAAGTAGGACCAGCATAAATGCTCATGACAGTTAGGATCAACAAAATATACCCACAAGTAGATAAAGAAAGAAAACATGTTCTCATTCCCTCAGTCTTCTTGCTATGCATCATCGAAAAATTTTCAGGGAGAGATCACTCATCAAAGAAATCCTCATAGACAGCACACAAAGAAAAATAAAGTCATCATATCGTCATCGAGTTAATTGTTTAAGTGTGTGTGTGTTAGTCATAGAGTCAGACTTTGAGTATCGCATCTGCACATGAGCACTATCGCATCATACTTAGACTATAGGCAAGACATCTAATAAGTGTTAAGAAACACTCGATGCAAGGGTAGTGTTGAAAAACACTGTTTGGGGTGGTGTTGAAAAAAACACCTGTTGTGAAATGCCCCCAAGAGACAAACGCACCTAAAAGACCAATGCTAATAGTTATGCCCCCTAGACAAAGACAAAGACCAATTCCAGACTAAGCCAAATAAGGTCAAGGCATGATGGAAAGTGGCTAAGTGTCGAGGACGCATGCTAACAAATAGGAGTGCAAAGGCCTCAAGTAGCGCCTGTTTCCAGGTTTTCACCACTTGGAATCTTTTTTCATTTTTTCATTTTTTCATTTTTTTTGGGGATTTTTTCTACCAAGGCGCCTATTCCTAGGTTTTCACCAAGGCACTTTTTTCTATTTTTTTGAATTTTTGAATTTTTGAATTTTTTTATATTTTTTTTTCAGGACTTTTTATGCTTTTTAGGATTTTTTCAGCATCATATATCAATTTTTTTTTGGTATTTTTTCAGGATCATAAAATATGTACAAAGGATGCCCCCAAACAGACTGGGCATCAGGGATAGAACTTCTTGAGGTGCACAATGTTGATGGGATCAAGGAGCTGTTCTCCATCAGGATCTAACAGTAAATACACACCAGTACTAAAAGTAGCTGTGATGACATATGGTCCAAGCCAGTTAGGTTCAAACTTGCCCTTTTGCTCTTTGTTTTGTTGGTTCTTAGGGTTCTCTCGCAAAATAAGATCACCTATTTGAAATTCTCTAAGGTGATCCTTGTTGTTGAATGCCTTGGACATACGCTTCTGATACACTCTCATATGATCAAAGGAAGCCTTACACTTCTCATCTAGAAGTTCTAGATCCTGTAACCTCATGGCGCGGTAATCCTCATCTGTAATCAAACCTTTGAGTGAGACTCTAAGTGATGGTATCTCGACTTCTAAAGGCAATACTGCTTCAGCACCATAGGTGAGAGAGAAAGGAGTGGCTCCTGTAGGTGTGCGAATGCTTGTTCTATAAGCCCATAGTGCTGGATTGATTTGTAAGTGCCAATCCCTACCATTCTTGTGTACTGTCCTATGAAGAATCTTAAGAATGGTTTTGTTAGAGGCTTCTGCCTATCTGTTTCCTTGTGGAAAATAGATGGAGGACCAATGTTGCTTGATTTTAAACTTTTTGCATAGGTGCTTTAGGTCCTTATTCTTAAATTGACCTCCATTGTCAGTAATGATCTCAGAAGGCACTCCAAATCGGCAAATGATATGATTCAAGATGAACAAAGAAATGGTCCTCCCTGAAGCAACAGAAAGTGGCACAACTTCCACCCATTTTGTGAAGTAGTCAGTGGCAGTAATAATGAACTTGTGTCCACTTGATGAGTTGGGATGAATCTGCCCAACCAGATCAAAGGCCCAGCGCTGAAATGGCCAATGAGAAATAGAAGGGATCAGCTCCCTACCTGGAGCATGAATCAGGTTGCCATGTTTCTGACATTTTTCACATGACGTAGCAAAGGTGATTGCATCTGTCTGCATTGTGGGCCAATAATATCCCGCCCTAAGCAACCTTCGGGCCATGGCAAGACCATTAGAATGTCCACCACAAATGCCCTCGTGGATGTCAGCTAATGCTTGGTTGGATTCCTCCTTTTCCAAGCACCTAAGGAGCATCCCATCTAAACCCCTCCTATATAAATCACCAGAGATGAGGGTGTGGCGAGAGGCGTTACGGATGAGGTTTCGTCATTCAGAGCGGTTGAATGTGTCAGGGATGATGCCATCATGAAGATATGAATAGATAGCACCATATCGGGAAGACTCATGTGTGACAATGGTACAAATGACATGGCTTTCAGACAAGTCAAAGATGGGATGGTGTAGCTCTTCCACCAGGAATTCAAATTTGGATTCATGTGTCTCCAACTGAAGAAGTGAAGCTAATGTGGCCATGGCATCTACAGCTTTGTTCTCTGTCCTAGGGATCTGTTGAAATGTTACAAAGGTGAAGTAGCGTCTCAAAGAATCAACCATCTTTTTATAGGGTATCAATTTGTCATCCTTGGTTTGATACTCTTCATTGACTTGGTTGATGATTAACTGGGAATCCCCAAAGAAATGTAACTCTGTAATGTTCCATTCTATAGCCATCCTCAAGCCATTAGTTAAAGCTTCAAATTCTGCAATATTATTGGTACATGGGAATAAAAGTTTGTAAGACTTTGGAATATTGTACCCATGCGGAGAAACAAATAACACTCCAGCACCTGATCCATTTTGCATGCGGGAACCATCAAAGAACATTGTCCAAGTGCGAGTAGTTGTATACAAGATGTGTTCATCTGGGAATTCCACTTGTACCGGCATACTATCTTGGATTGGAAAATCAGCTAATTGGTCGGCAATAGCTTGCCCTTTTATTGCCTTCCTTTCAACATACTCTATGTCAAATTCAGTTAGGACCATCATCCATTTAGCGAGTCTACCCGTGAGGGCAGCCTTACTAAGCAAGTATTTAAGGGGATCAATTTTGGCAACCAAATGTATGGTATGAGCAAGCATGTAGTGGCGCAACTTTTGAGAAGCAAACACCACTGCCAGACAAGACTTCTCAATATTATTGTAATTGATCTCATAGGAGACGAGAGTACGGCTAATATAGTATATGGCCCGTTCTTTCCTAGTATCATCTGATTGAGCCAATAATTCCCCCAGGGAAGTGTCTATAGCTGAAATATATAGGATCAATGGTTTCCCTGGAATAGGAGGTATTAGAATCGGAGGATTAGCCAAGTATTGTTTGATCTGATCTAGGCTCTTTTGACAATCCTCGTTCTAAACACAAGAAGCACCCTTATGCAATGTCTTGTTAAAGGGTTGTCCCCTATCTGCAAGTTGAGAAATAAACCTCCTAATTGATTGAAGACGTCCCTGAAGACTTCTCATTTGGCTGATATTTCGAGGAGGTGGCATATCTAGGATTGCTTGGACCTTTTCGGGGTCAACCTCGATACCTTTTGCTGATATTATGAATCCTAAAAGTTTGCTTGAGGTGACGCCAAATGTGCACTTCTTTGGATTCAATCTGAGTTGAAATTGTTCCATACGATCTAGAATTACTTCTAGATCATTGAGGTGTGTGTCCCTTTTTCTTCATTTTGCCAGGGTATCATCCACATAATCTTCCATATTTTTGTGCATCATATCATGAAAGATAGTCGTCATAACTCTTTGGTAGGTTGCTCCTGCATTCTTTAATTTGAATGGCATGACGTTCCAGCAATAGGTTCCCCATGCACATGTGAATGCTATTTTCTCTTGCTCTTCAAGAGCTATTTTGATTTGATTATACCCCGAGAAACCATCCATTAGAGAGTATATGTCATAGCCCGCCATCATGTCCACTATCATGTCAATGTTTGGAAGTGGAAAATCATCCTTTGGGCATGCTTTGTTTAAATCTCTAAAATCTATGCAGACACGAATGGACCCATCATGTTTGGAGACAGGTACTATATTTGAGATCCATTCTGCATAATCGATGGCTCTAATAAATCCAGCTCTCAAAAGTTTTTCTAATTCCCCTTTGACAAGTAGAGCTACATGTGGATGCATTTTTCTTAATCTCTGTTTTACTGGCTTGACTCCTAGAGCTATGGATAAGTGATGCATTATGAGATTCGTGTCAAGCCCTGGCATGTCTGAATAGGTCCATGCAAAATTAATTTTCTTTTTCTGTAAAAACTGTACATATGCCTTGGTCTCTTCTAATAAAGACTGAGCAAGATGGACTATCTGAGGATTTTCTTCTGTGTGTAAATTGACTGGTTTTGTTGGCTCAATCAATACCGATGATCTATCCTGGAAATAACTCGGCAAGTTATTAAGTACCCCATCCTTAGGTGCCTCAAAGAGGTTTTCACCCTCGGATGCGTCATTTCTTTTTACTATTTTTGGTTCTGACACCACCACAAAGTGGTTTTCGCCATCAGACCTATTTTTCTTTTTTTCTTTTATTTTGAGACTGAGTTACTTAATATCAGGCTCTGTCATGCAAGTTGTTGGTTCACTGGTGGAAGAAGCCACGGGTTCAAGGGCATTCAGATAGCAGGCAATTTCGTAATCATTCTGAAAGGTGAGGAATGTGGGCTCTTGATGGCGCTGAGACCAGTCAATTAGGTCAAAGTGAACAAGGGGTAAATCAATGGCGGGTTCAATGTTGTTTATGTGAAAGGTGTCATCTCTGGTGACCATATAATCGGAGTTCATCAAGTCTTCTCCTAAGATACCCAAATTAGGACTCATCCTACTAAATGAAGCATCGTCTACTAAGGCAATTTGAGGAGTAGAATCCTCTAGTCCTACACTAAGCTCGTTAGTCGCATCGGGTTGGGTACTATAAGCATGGACAATATCTATGTCCAGATCAACTGTTGCATTTTAAAGTGAGTCCCATTCATATTCATGGGAATCTATCTCTGAGTCATCATTTAGGCCTCATGATGTAGAAGCCTCAAGGTTAGGAAGGGTTTCTCCCTCTCTAGTGCTAGTATTGGTACTATTCGTCGCAGCTAGGACAGTAACACTTTCCTTTGTTGATCTAGCAGTCACACAGTCACTATCCATCGCAGCTGGGATAGTAGGACTATCAAGTATCAAATCTGTGGAATCTCCCTAAAGGAGATTCATTGAGAGCACCCAATCATCAGACACATCTTGTTGATTGGAAAGATCAGGCATATAATCTGAGTCACTGTCACTGTCGGTCGCAGCTGGGACAGGGACACCTTTCTTCTTCTTATTCTCAAAACCTAAGCCAACCGTGGACTTATTCTTTCATCTGAAAAGAGCATGATCAAGAGGCTCAGCTTTAGCATCTAGCCTATGGCTAAGGGGACCATATCTAGGATACCCCATATTCTTAACCATTGTGTACCCTTTCCCATAAGTTTCAAGTGAGGGAGCAAAATTCTCATTGTGTTTGTATTTCTCCTTGTGATAGATCCAGTCCCTTATGGAAACTTCCTCTTTCTCTTCTTGAATGGGGACCGAAGACTCAACAAATTTCCCAAATAATGTCATTGCTGATGACGAAGGCTTCACATTTGGGGATGGTCTCCCATAAGACCTAGGAGAGATTGGCATGTTTGTAAAAGAATCCATTTTATAATCTCCCATCCCAAGATCCATGGTCTTGAACTTCTGCTTGCATTGTTCAAGTGAACTACTAGGACTGTCAGCTTCCCTATTCAAAGGTACATGTGATCCCGTAGAAATGTTATTAACTGATAAAGCACTATCTCCAGGGATGCAAATTTCTACACCGTTATGGGGAAACTTAACACACTGGTGATATGTTGATGGGACTGCTTGCATTTCGTGAATCCATGACCTACCTAGCAAAATGTTGTAGGCTAGAGGTCCAACATCAACAATTTGAAATAATATATCTTTTTCTACGGGACCAATGCGAATAGGCAAAATAGCCAATCCCTTAGAACTTCTTTCTGCTTCATCATATGCTTTGATTGTGATCCTTTTCCTTGTGTCAATGACGTTCTCAGAATATCCTAGAGCCAGCAACAAACTTAGGGTACAAATATTGAGCCCCGCACCCCCATCTATCAGTACACGCCTAACACAGGTTTTATGAATCATGACTTCGATGTGTAAGGCCAAGTTATGTGGGTGACTGATGGATTTGTCATCTTCTTCGGAGAAGGTGAGGTAATGGGGGCTAGCTAAATGGTTGACCATGTTCTGGAATTGATCAATATCTAAGTTGTTAGGGACGTTGGCTGCTCGCAAAGCATCTTCAAGGACGCGCTTGTGCTTAGGAGACAATTTTAAAAGCTTAAAAATGGATATCTGTGTGGGTGTACATTGTAGCTGGTCAATAAGATTATAATTGGAATCAGGACCAACGACAGATTTGGGAGGAGCACCTTTGGACACGGGCTGCTTAGACTTGCTAGTGCTAGGACCTCTAATGATAATGGGCGCTTGGGCTTGCCCCCTAGTGATAGCATTGAGGGACTGGGGCATTCTTTGTGAGTGAGGACCTCTTATCACCACAGCGGGTCTTTCATCAGTCATAGGAGTTGAGTCCACATTATTTCCATAGGGATCTTTCCCTCTCATCATGTTTACACTATCATCCACAACTTCAAGCATGTTAATAACGTTCTCTGCGTTTGTGTAGGTGTAGTTGATAGCCGCCTTGCCATTCTTATTGTTAGAATTCTCTCCTTTCTCATATTTAGGCAAGGGCTCTTTAAAGGCTTTATGATCTGCACTAGTGGTTAACCCATCCACTTGTAATTGTCCTTTCTCAATAAGGTCTTGGACAAGATGATTGAGTTTAAAATAATTTTCTATATCGTGTCCAATCCCATTATGGAAAATGCAAAAAGCCTTAGCATCCCACCAATGAGGTAAAGGATCCGGTATGCGATGTTTTGTAGGATCCTGTGGGTGTGCCAAATTATGAGCAACTAATATCTTAAAAACATCTGAATAAGATTCTCCCAATTTGGTAAATTGTCTTTTCTCCGTTTTAGATCTCTTTTGATACTTAGGTTTGTCTTCTTGTGTTGAAGACGTTTGCAGCTTCATAGCTTGAACTGCATGAGAGAGGTTAAGAACTCCTTCATTTTTGACCTGAGATGAGTCAACAACTCCGTCGTTGACCACTTGCTTATTTTTGTTCCAATAGGATTTCTTTTTGTCCTTGTTACCATTAGTATTGTTATGTTGGCTATTGTTGTTATTTGTTGGTTTAGCCAAAATTCCTTGTTCTTTTAGGACATCCTCAATGGGACATGCCACCTCTACCATAGTATCAAAGGAATTAAATGGGATTTTCTTGACTTCATATCTGAGTTTTGGTATTAGATTGGTCACAATGATATCAATTCTCTCCTCTTCAGGGATTGTCCTTGGGTATTTCGAACACAATCACCTACATCATTATAAAAATGTGACAAAAGATTCCCCTTGATTTTGCTTAAGTTTACACAAATCAAACATTGTGACCGACCTCGATAAGTTGTAAGCAAAATGCTGAACAAATCTTTGGACAAGTTCTTTAAATGTCTTTACTGGAGGGGAAAGGTTGGTGAACCACTCCATGGCTTGACCTTTTAAACTCCTTGGGAATAATCTCATCAAGTAGGAGTCTTCATGGTGAAAGGAAAAGCTCATTATGTAGAACTGTCGAACATGGTCGTGAGGGTCACCAGTGCCATCATATTTGTCGTATGTTGGGAACTCAACTTTCTTAGGGAATTCTACCATCACCACACTTTTGTCAATGGGGTTAGGACATATGGAGTCCAAATGAAACGTGCTCTTGGGAGCCTTCATCCTGTCTATATCTTTTTGCATTTGTAAGATCACCTCATTAGTTGAAGGGCTCTGTTTCTTGATCTTTTGGTGAACATCAAAATTATATGGAACTTTAGCACCTTTGTTGATAAGAATTTCCAAAAATTGGTCTTTGTTTTGTTCCACATATTGCTCCACATATGCTTGAAAGGATGGTTCTTGTTGCATAGTCATGAAGTCCATATGATCAAATTTAGCATAACTTCCTCCATGTTGTGAGCCATGATGTGCTCGTTGGGAGGGTTGCTTTGAATGTCTATGAGATGACTGTCTCCTATGATAGTCATATCTTGAAGCCCTTCTTCCTCTAGGACTTGGGGATCGTGAAGGTGTCCTTGATCTTCTTCTAGGGCTAGGGGAAGGGGTAGATGGGGGTGATTTGGTCCCACTATTGGCTTCCCTCCCGTTAAATCAGCTTTGGAGTTGTTGTACATAGAGTCTATCTTCTTTTTCTTGGGTGACTCTTTTCTGTATATCCAACAATGCACGTTCTTCTTCCTCTAGTTGTTTGAATTTTTCCTTTTTAGCAGCCTGTTCATCTAAGTAGGCTTGCTTCTCTCTCTCAATGCTTCTCAATCTTGTATTTGCATATCGAGAGGTGTCTTTAAGTGGGGAGGTTTGTCTCGAATGCCTTATTGCATTAGCCGCATTTATGTGGTGATCACTATATTCATTGTTCTGGTCTTCGTGTTGTGACCCTGAATCTGAGTGAGCTTGCTTATGATGTCTCTCGGCTCGTTGGTGAGCATCAAAATACCTCGCGTTGTTGGGAGGTGACCCGGGTGGACTAGCATGAGAAGAACCACCATACTCTCTTCTATGTCGTTGGAAGATATCCTCAAGAGTTTGATTCATGGATTCTCTTTGTTGTCGGGTAAAAGTGTAACTCATGTCCATGTTTGATGAGAGTGGTATGAAAGAGGTGCTCACTTCACTAGGATTAGCTCCCAGATTAAAACAAACCTCAGATTCACTCTTAGGAGATTGATAAAAAAGGGGACCTTTTCCCTTAGGTTGTCGACGAGTCTTGATAGGTGGTAACTGGCTAAAGGCAACAGGGGGTCGCTTCCCTTGATTGACTTGGTACCTTGTTGTAACTAACATGAAAGAAAGATACTCTCAATGAAAAGGTAACCTCTCAAAGTGTCAACGCCAAACTAGGATAATCAAAGTCCTCTATTGTCCAAAAAAAGAAACGAGAAGAAAAAAAGGGCTTTACCAACACTATCAAAGAGGTGCTTCAAATCAAAGGGTGACTACCCTTGCACTTTTGAATCAGGAGGTTGGAATAGGCCAAAAGATAATTGAAATTGGGATGAAAATTATTTGGACAATAAGAGTACTAAAATTTTCCAAGAATGTAGCTAACAATCTTAGAGATGAACCTTGGTACCAAGAATGACCTTCTAATTTGGCAATTATTTCAAGGTGATTTCATAAATCAAATGATGCTATCCCAGAGGACTAAAACCAAAAATTTAGAGTCAAGATAGGCCTCAAACGTCAGGGTGAGAAGCCTACTCTAAGACCTAGCCTGATTAACAGCAACTGAAACTGACCAAAATTCAAGCACAGCAGAAATAAACCAGGCGATATACTCCAGGGTACTGGGGTGATAAACCTATAACTGCGCGATACTTCGCCCGAAGCCAGGTGATATACCTCAACACTGGCGGGCGATATACTCCAGGCGGGTCGGGCGATAGTCCGTCAGGGGCGAACTATCGCACGATATTTCTCTTCAAAGAAGGTGATATTTCTAGCAAGCGCGAAGTATCGCGCGATACTTCACTTTACAGTGTGCGATACTGTTGCAGATTTGTTTAACTCTTAACTAGAATTGTGTAAAATTTGCATTTTTGGGTCTGTTTGGTCAAAATTTTCAGTCTGAGGGTTGATGTTTTTGATTTCAGTCACAATATTAGTAGAATTTCGGCAAGTTTGCAAACAGTAAAGGATTAAAACATGGTCTCAAACACTTGAAACAAGGGCAAAAGCAACCTTGCCAAGACAAACACTTGTGATATCAGAATTGAAAAAGCACCCTATGAATGCTACCGATTGTTTGTATGTAAGAACGTTTGCACTGGTATCACACAACCGAAGATAATTCAAGCAAATCTATCCTAAAAAGTCAAGGCTCAATACTTACCAACTTAGCCCACAACTTGATGCCCCCTCGCCTCACACCAAGTGGTTACCCACAAGAGATGTTGGCTTTGTCATGGAAATGTCAAATGACACAACCAAAGGGACACATATGGTGAGTATCTTAAGGTGATCCGGGTAAACCACTTGGATCAATCCTTGCACTAAGAAAATAAGCGGCTAGAATAAGGTGGCTTCTATCTAATGGTTCTTAATAAGGATTTTCGTTCACAACACCCCTCTTGCTCCTCATAAAGGACTAGGACCTCGCGGCTTCAAGAGTACCTTAAGCATTCTTGTTCAATGTTTTCCCCATGGTCCAATCCCATGAGCTACTCACATCAAACGAAGACAAGTGTTATGTCTACCAAGGTTTTTGGTGTCTTTGATAGCCTTGAGATTATAGTGAGTTGGAATCACTTGCCACCAAGGAAAATGATGACAAGGTTGTCCCCACTTGAGTTGTTCCTCTTGATTGTTCAAGAGCAGGCCCGCTAAAAGATCCTAAACTAAACAAAGAATAGATCAACTCTTGAGGTTCAAGATTTTTGGTTCACCACAAGGGTGAAGAGCATACTCCCCTATCTCAAGAATCTCTCCCAAACACACCAAGCAAAAGAGGTTCAATTACTCCCTTGCTTCCAAAACCTTAAGATGGGTCAAGATTTTCTGGTTCACCTAAAGGTGAAGAGCATACTTCTCCTACCACCTCAAGATCCCTTTCACAAGGTATTAAGATTCCTACTACAATTAGTGAATGCCACACTTGAAAAAAAAATAAACAAACAAGCAAAAAAAATTTATTTTTTATTTTTTTTATGCTTGGGCAGCCCTGCAAAAACTGTTAGTAGCCCTTTTTGACATGCATTTTTAGCAATTTTCAAGCAAATGAGAGCACCTACAAACGCAACTTGTTAGACCCACAAGGTTAGCAAAATCCAAATCCAAATGTAAACATGCAATAAACTGATAGATTTAAGCTAAAAGATGCAGGTTAGACCTATCTAAACACAACAAAACAAAACAACAAACTAAAATGATCAAATTTAGATGAGAAAACTGGAAATGCAAGTCTCTGTCAGACCAGGCGATATTTCTCAGACTTCACCAGTATCGCACGACACAGTTTCCTACAGTCGCGCGATATTTCTTAGTCTGGGTGATACTTCTCACTATGGGCGGGCGATACTTCACCTGATAACAGGTGATATTTCTTAGTATTGGCGGGCGATTCTTCTCTCGCGCGAAGCGTCGCACCGCTATACAAAGGTATATCGCGTGATATTTCTGAGAAGTATCGTGCGATACTCTGAGAAAAAAAAACCAGAGACTGAAAACCAAGCTGAAAATTGATGAAAATTTGACGGAAAATGCAGAATTAAAGGGACAAAGCTAATCTACTCTGCCCCACAGTGGGCGCCAGAAATGTACACACTAAAATGGTGCACTTCTATGAACCATTACATGCAAGGTTGCTCAAGAATGAGGCCTCACAAAGCGGCTCATAGCTCTCTATGCATGGAGTTGCAAGGTTGAAAATTGCTCTCAGCTAGAGCTACAAACTTGTGACCTTGCTAGTCAACCATACAATGAGAGATTCACAATGAAGACAAGGGAAACAATGCCAATATCTCCAAGAATCACTATGAAATGCAATGCAATGCAATTAAAATGAAGATGCAAATGTGCAAGCTATGCTATGAAAATGGAAGTACAAACTAAGCTATGAAATGAAAATAGCAATGGATTACAATGCTTCCTATTTAGACTATGTGAGATTAATCTATTGCATAAAAGGAAATCTACACTAAGAATGCCATGATCATGCAACTAAGAAAGGAAATATGCAACTACAATGAAATGCAACAAGTCTTCAATGTCTTCAAACTTCAAATGCACCTAAAACCTGCAGCATAACATTAGCATAAAACAAGTGGATATGCAAATGGAGGAGAGAGCTCTCCTTTTATAAGAAATGCAAAGAAATTGACCATTGAGATTAAGAGGCAAAAAGTCTTAATTGGCGGTGGAGCTTGAAAGAGGAGCAATCCATGTGCACAAGTATCCTCCAATGAGAGTGAAGTGTTGACTTTTGAGCCTCATGTGAGACAAAAAGTGCTTTTTTCCTTTTTGTAAAATAGGAATAATGCTTTATTTGTGCAACTTAGGATAAGAGGGAAAGGTGGGCTTTTTATTTAATCAAAAGGGGAGGAAATATTCTTTTTGAATAAATAAAGACTTAGGATAAATGGTTAGCCCATAGGATAAAATCCAATATATGATCGAATTTTAAGATTTGATCAAGAGATTGATATTGTTGAAAATATTGATTTATTGATAAAAATGATTCAGGATTGATAAATCAAATAAATGGGGCCCAAAGTCTAGGCGACCATTTTAGGGTGCATACAATCTCAACCTAGTCATATTCCTTTAGTTCTTCCTTCAATGCAAAAAGAAAAGGATCCTATGTTGATTGATCCTAAACCTTTGCAAGTCTCTAGTTGAACCAAGAGAAATCATAGTGTGAGATACTACCAAAAAAAACATTGTGCCAAGGCTCATGAACTTTCTTCAAAAACTATTCTCTCTCTTGATACACCAAATGTTGACTTGATCCTATTTGACCAACCTTTTCTTAGCTCAAGGGAGGACGATCATCTTAATAAACTACATCAAAAGTTAAAATTGTCTAAGAAAAATGATTGTTCATTTCCTTTGTATATAAAATATCCTACTTTGATTAATTTGGACAATGATATAAATTTTGGCATTGTGATGGATTTTGGTGAGCGGTCACAAGTGATTTTGTTTTTGGTTGTCATTGATGGAAACTTAGTCACCACACATGGTTGGATCAATTAGTAAGTTTAGTGTTTGATCGGTATGCAAAATACAACCAAGTATAGTAACTGGTGTACATGAAGAATAGATACAAATGGAGATTTTGGTAGTAGTCATGCTCAAGTTAAATTTTAGTGGAGTAGTCATAGAATCAATATTTATATGATCATAAGAGATCATATCTACAACCGCAACTTACTTGGACAATCGATGTGCAACCATCACAATGGTAGAAGAGGCTACAGGTTGAAGAGACTAAGTTCTTGAGCTATCGATGGTAAATCTTAGATCGGTAATTGATATGTATATTGTGGTGTGTATAGATATTATGGTGAAATGTCTTAGACATTAAGGATTTGATGAGCTGTTATTTATACGCTTGAGGCAAGTATGAAGTGAAGATTCTAGAAGAAATTTGGGATGGTCAATAGGTCTTGACTGTTCTTGGAAATATCCCATGTAAATTTGATGATGGATCAAGGTGGTGCTAGAAAACATGTTACAAACATCGAGATATGTGTTTTGGCGAGGTGTATTTGAGCAAGAAAATTGAAATTTGAATTTTGGTGAAGGTTAAGATGGTGCAAGTTAAGTATTTATTGGGTTCTACTCTTATTTAAAAAGGTGGTTGAGAGTTAGTGAGTTGATGACTATACGAATAAAAATATGTGATTGCTCGGGTTGTGATCATGGTTTTGAGTAGAGGTAGATCAAAGAGCAGTAACAAAGAGCATAGATAATATTGGATCTGATAGGAAATGTGTGATACATCTAGATCATTAGTTTTGGTTCCCTAATTAATAGTTGCAACAAGAAAAATCCCTTAACCGGGTGGACTTTAATAGGTCTTCTATTGTAAATCCCTTAATTGGGTGGACTCACAAAAATGGTTTTAAATACTCTAGTAAGGTAGATCTTAATAGATCTTATTGTACTCCTAACAATGTACTAGTCACTCCTAACAGGGTGAACCCTCAGAAAGGGTATTTGTAGCTCCTAACAGAGAAAACCTTTTTACTGTAATGAAGGGATTGTGGGTGTCATCCCCATTGTGGTTTTCTCCCTCTAACCAAGGGTTTTCACAAGAAAAAATAGTATGTTATGTGTGATGCATGTGTGTATGTTTGATGTTATTTACTTTTATTTCATTGCATTAGTTATATATGTTTTCTTAGTTGGAAGTTGCTGCTAAAGTTAATCAGACCTGTGGTTGAATTAGTAGGTTACCTATTTGTATTGATTCACCCCCCTCTTAATACCTTCAAATGATATGTTCAATCTCCAATGCGAACCAAATTAATTCAGATACGAGTTAGATAGGACTCAAATCTTCAACCTCAAACATGCACAAGTGCCACTGAAGCAACATCAAGAATCACAACACACTACTCCATCAAGTTAACTAGAATTTAAATGAGGAAACACCAACATGCTACCAAAGCAAAAAATCCAGTCATCTCAACCAATGCAAACCAACAAAATGATCTAAGAAAACCAACAAGAAACATGAATACCATTGAGAACCTTCACATCATCTCCAATATGAAATCCAAACTCATCTTTATCTCTAATCAATAGGAACACTAAAATACCGAACTCAGTTATAAAAAAAGATAGCTTGATGTACTATGAATCATAAACAACACCAATTGTGAACACAATGATAAGAAAACATGCAATCACCAGCTTCACAACCTCTAAAACATCAAATCAAAGTCATCCTGAACCAAATACTCATCCATTGTCCACAGGAGCACTGTGACACGAGTAACCATAAACTCAAGCATATCTTATTCAAAATGTTGAATCAACTTCTATGAACCTCTATAGATGATCTATATACATCACAGAATAATACATCATCATCACATTTCAAGATCTTCAATATAGCATCTGAAAAACTGAAATCCACCTTACTGAACGTCTTGACCACATTGTCCAAGACAACAACAAGTATGTTGACATCAATGAAAAAACATTAATGTTAGCACACCCAAATTCAAAACTTTGACATGCTCAACAATCTTCCAACAACTTCTAATTTAAATATTTTAGTTGATCACTTTAAAAATTAATTGTATTCTTATTTTCAACATTAGCAATCAAGTAAATATTTGAAAGACATAAATATCCCTCTTAAAGGATTGAGTATGGTAAAATGGAGCCATACAAATATGGAAGGAAATCAAGTGATTTACCTCCCTAAATTTGCCTCAAGTTGGGATGAAATCAAGTTGAATAAAGGAAATGCACTATTGCCTCCATATGAAGATTTCAAGAACAAATTATATTTTCTTCTTGACGAAGATATCAAATCTTCTAGACAAGTTACATAAACCTATGTCCTTTATTTTAGAAGTTGGTGCAATGTGGCATTAGTCATGAGGTGCTTGCATAGATGATTGAGCCTAATGAAGTCTATAATTTTTTGATGTACACTATTGTTGTAATATGTTGATTATCCTTGCTACCTCTTCCAACAAAACTATAGAATACATGGAGCAACTTTTTTCCTAGGAAATCTACATGGAATTTCATGTGTACCTAGTTTTCATGTCTAGGGTTACTTGTTACCTTTCTTCCATGCCTTCCTTCTAGTTGTTTGGCATGTAAAGGATGTTATTATGTCACATCCTACTTGTTATTCATAATATCTTGGATGTGTTGTCTCATGAGTCTACTTATGTTTGACCAACCTTGTTTCTATAATCTAATTGAAATGTATTAAAAGATTTAACTTTTATTAGAAAATAATGATTATATAAGCATTATTACATAAAATGACAAATCTTATTTCTATAATATAATTGAAATAAATTAATATTTTTAATCTTTAATTAGAAATAATGATTATGTAAACATTATACCACTTTTATATATATATGTTCATATACATATGATTACTCAACATCTAATCAACTAATATAAATTTAATATAACATCGTTAAAACAAATATGAATATCAATAATAATTTAATAACATAATCTATAACTAACATCTTATATAGCATAAATAGAAAACAACAAAAGTGAAAACAACTATTTCTAATCACAAAATAACATCAATATAGCCCACAATCATAAAGACAATAATTAAATATCACTACGTAACACACAAAACCCCCATACCAAAAATAACAAAGACAACAACACACGTTAACCTCACATTTATAATGTCTACCTTTGAATCAGGACTCCTCATTCATGTATTAATTTTTTAATTAATAAAATCAGATGCCACACATGTTTCCCCCACTTTAAAAAACCTTTAGATCTGTTTTTTATGTCACAGGATTTATGCTTGGAAATGATAATCTTATAATAAATTTTAGTACCTCAGGCCTGATCTATTAATATTACAGTTTAAAAACTGTATCACATCCATGATGTTTGCCAGACCCCATGTGTTTTGCTTCTATTTTTTAATATATTTTCCCCTTTGATTTGAAGGTAGATCTGATAAGGTAAGCTATGTTTTTAAGTTAAATATAAAAGGTTAATCAGATAAATCATTAATTATCTTTTCTAATTTGGGTTTGATCATTTACAGTTTAACCATTGTTTAGATGCATTTGTAATGAATGATAGGAGGTAAAAAAATTTGGACACCGCTAAACTCTTTATAAAATGTACTTTGACTAAATTTTAAAAAATCGAAAAATACAATAGATTTTCATGAAATTAATTTTACCATCTGTTTTTTATATCTGTGTATTTTGTGGCCGAAAACCACACTAAATTTTCACCATCTGTTTTTTATATCTATATATTTTGTGGTCGAAATCCACAAAAAAATTTGTTAAAAAATCTCTGTATTTTTTCCGGCATCTATTGAGATATTTTGTAGAGAGAAGATTGGATTTGTTTCAATTATGAAAAATACTTGCAATAAAAATTTTAAATTTCTATTTAAAAATAGTCAATATCATAATAATTTAAAGCTCTAAAAATTAGAGTCCGTTAAGATTGGTGTTGAATAGAGCTTTATGAGATCAATGTCAAATCTTAAACATGAAGTCAGAAGAAAAGTGAAGCATAAGTTTCATTCTTCTAGTTTGAAAATGAAATTACAGCTGGCTATTCATTATAAGCTGAAGTGGGATTGATTATTCGCTCTAAATCTGATCTCATTTTGTAGAGTTTTTTTTTTGTTTTTTTTCACACATGTCTGCCTTTGACTTCCAAAACTTCTAGAATATCAAACGGTGTAAATTTAAGAAATTGTAAAAGGAAACTTGGTGGGGCCATAAAATATGAGATCCAGATTTATGTGAAATGAGCGTATCATGAGCATTTGATTTTTAAGGTCTTAGGTCATGACGAATGTGACATTTTATTCTCTCTATTAATAGACAAATTCAATTCGAACTTTTTTTTGTAAGGGAAAGGACTTTTGGATCTAGATTTACAATGGATGTCAAAAACTATGAAACTTGGTGTAGAATTAGGCTGACATATGGGCCAAAGGGTTACTTCTTTTGTAAGTTTTCTTACGCTTTAAAAAATATGGTGTGAACATCCAAATCTCGAGTGGATCATCATTGAATTCTTGCAATCTTTTTATTAGGTATGATTTTTTGAAGTTTATTTAGGGAAAAATAGATAGATAAAGTTGAAATTGAAGAATTGAAATCATTTTTAAAAAAATCTATTTTCTATGAAAAAAATTTAAATAATAAAATGGTAAACATTCAAATAAATCTTAATTCTATAGGTCTTTGTGATCTTGAGAAGGAAGAAGAGAAGGGAATAACAACATAGTTAAATGATATCTATGGGTACTAAGAGATATTGTATAGACAAATTTAGAGTTAAGTGGTTCAAGATAGAGAGTAGTTATCACTGTATCATGACATTCTTTTCTTATCTAGTATGGTTTTAGGATGTTTATTTTTAGAAAAGAAACTCAAACATAAATAAAGAAGAAAGTAAAGAAGTGGAATCATTGCAGTCTTAGAAATATTTCTCATATGAAAGAGAGCCTCAAGAATAGAATGATGTAGATTCAAATAAAGCTTAATTGAGTAGGTCATTGTGATCTGTTGAAAGAAGAAAGAATGAAACATCAACCTAATCGAATGATATTTAAAGACTTATGAGGAAATCTTCTAGAGCTACAAATTTAGAGACAAGTAGCTCAAGGAAGGGAATAATAATACCAAATTCTTTCACCTTTCTTATAAAATGTGAAGGTGAAATTAGATTAAATTAGCAATTTGATAGATTCTTCATCCATGACTAGGGAAAACCTGAGAAATTAAATATATTAAAACACAAAAAAAGAGTCTAACACATTTACTCATTTTTCATTAAATTTTTTTATAAAACAACAAGCTATACACAATGTTGCAACATACCCACTACTTACGCTAAAAACAAAGAAACCTCTTACAAGTAAATTATTGCCTTATGTACACCTTTTCCTCTCCAAAGGTTTGGAAAACTATCTTTTCACCTAACTCAACCTAAGACTCTACTTTTACATCACTTAAGTTTGTCAACTTTATTATCTTTGGACACTTTTACAAAAGATGTAATATTTAAATTATTTTTTATTTTGTACATTAAATGTCAATTAATTCTTAAATAATTATTTAATGAACTTTACTACAAAATCAACTATGTTTGAGATGTGATAAAAAATGGAATGAATGAAGATAGTTATAATAAAGAAAGAATTATTAACAAAACATGCAGGCATTTTAACTAAAGAAGTTTTTTGGAAGCAAAAATCTAGGGATACCTAGTTAGCAAAAGGGGATACAAATATGAATTTTTTTCATAATAATACCAAAAGTAGACATAATCTAAATAGAATTTCAATATTAAAAATAATCAAGGTGAGATAATATCAGACCATCAAGGAATAGTAGATAATTTTGTAGGTTTTTATAAATATTTATTAAAGAACAATGATTCTTCAAACTTAGTAGCTCAAACAATTTTTTTATCTTCCATTCCAAAACTTATTAATGAATTAGATAATAAAATGTTAAATGACAAATTATTCACTTCAGAAGAAATTAAATATGCCCCTTTTCAGCTCCACCCGGATAAATCTCCAGGTCTGGATGGCTTCAATGCAGGTCTCTTTCAAAAATTCTAGTCCTTATTAGGAGTGGAATTATGGGAAGCCATAGAAACCTCACGTAACACTAAAAACTTTGTTCCTGAAATTAACAATACCTTTATCACTCTTATTCCCAAGAAAACTATCTCTGAAAATTTAGGAGACTTTAGGCCAATTGCCTTATGTAATACGATGTATAAAATACTCTCGAAGGCCATAGCCAACAAATTAAAACTTTTGCTCCCATAAATTATTTCTGAAGAGAAAAATTGATTTGTTCTAAATATGCCAATTCTAGATGGTATTATAATACCCCAAGAACTAATCCATACTTTACAAAGTAATAAGGAACCAAGAATGTTAATTAAATTCAACATTCAAAAGGCATATGATATGGTGGATTGGAGATTCTTGTGTAAATGTTTGGAAGCCTTTGGTTTCTCCAAAGGATGGATTAATATGATCTTCAGATGTATCTCTACACCCAAATTAATTAATGGTAATTGAGAAGGTTTCTTTGCTTCCTCGAGAGGTATTAGACAAGGAGACCTTATCTCCCCTTTTCTTTTTGTTATTATGGCAGAAGTGTTAGGTTGATACATCAAGAAAAAGCATGCTGATGGGGACATAAGTGGAATCAAGGTGGCCAATAACATTTCCAATATTACACATCAACAATTTTTAGATGACACCATACTTCTAGGAAAAAGTACAGAATTAGAAGATTCTAATTTTAAGCAAATCCTAAATTTATATATGGAAGCCTTAGGCCAAAAATTAGTGAATGCCAAAAAATTGAAAATTTATTTTTTGAACACGGATGTTCAAACCAAATAGAAAATTTGTAATATTCTAGGGTTTAAAGAAGGAAACTTTCCTTGTAAATACCTTGGGACCCCCCTGGAAATTGGTACTCGAGTAACTAAATTATGGGAAGCTATTTCAAAAAAAAATACCAATAGGAAGGATCATTGGAAAGGTAGATGGTTATCTAGTGTCGATAGGGTAACAATGATTAAATCAGTTCTTTCAGTCATTCTGACTTTTCAGATGTCAATAATACCTTTATCAGGAAAAGTTAAAAATTATCTAAATAAACAATTAAGGAACTTCTTTTCGAAAAGAACCTTGGAAAACACAAAAATTTCCACAATTAAATGGGAAGATAAATTTGTTCTCCAACAGAAAATGGGGGTTTAGGTATTAAGAATTTATATTGGCAAAATTTAGCCCTAGGAAAAAAATTAGTGTGGAGGATCATCTTGCACCCTGAAAGAAAATGGGCAGCCATTCTCCTTAACAAATATGTTAGGAATGCTACTCCAGTCAATATCTTCAGATCATACAATCTTATAAAAGGATCCAGAATTTGGAATTTCATAACATATTATAGACATTTGATTAACGAGAGGTTGTCTTGGGATATTGGAAATGGTGAGGATGCCCTTTTTGGGAAGATTCTTGGGGAGGTTATGTCCCTTTAATAGCTCTAGATATCAAAAATAATATTATTGAAACCTTAAAACAAATCTGGGGATCCAAGGTTAAAGACTATATCTCCATTAATAACTCCCTAGCGCAAGGTTGGCAGTGGAAGAGTTTAGAGAGTACCCCCTCTCTATGGTAGATAAGGAAACTCTCCTAAATATTTTAAAGTCAAGAATTATATCACCAAAGTTTTCGATTGATAAACTGATTTAGTGTGGATCCAATGATGGATCTTACAAAGTAAAAGATGGATATCAAAATATTACCAAATCTCAAAATCTTCAAAAGATAGAAATTCCAATTAACTTATAATGTTGGAATAAATTGGTAACTCCGAAAGCTAGAATTTTCCTATGGGCAGCCCTACAGAAGCGTATCCTAACATTGGAATGGTTTAAAAAGATAGGATTTGAAGGTCCATCACACTGCCCCTTATGTGAAAAAAGTAAAAAATTGGTGGATCATATCCTACTTAATAGTGATTATGCTCAGAATTGTTGGAATTGGTTAATATAGAAACTTCAATGGTCAACAGTGAAAGAAAATAATCTAGTGGATTTTCTTAAATCTTGGTTGCTGCATTTTAGGAACAACCTCTATTATGGATTGTGGGAAATGGGTCCTTCAACTATTGTCTGGGAGCTTTGGAAAGAAAGGAATAGGAGAATATTTAAAGATAAAGGTATGAATGTTAGATCCTTGACCAATAAAATAGAAGCATGTATTATTGAAACTATGAATAATCAACTTAAAAATAGGAACTTTAAAGAATGACTCTTCTAGTCCATGGGATGACATTATGAGAAGAAATTGGAAAAATTTAATCATACCTCCGATGTTTGGTAAGGGGGCACCCAAAGAAAACTTCTTAGAGATAATTGTAAATAGATTCCACCTAAATCAAGTTGGTATAAGCTTAACTTTGATGGTGCATCTCGTGGTAATCTAGGGATATATGATGTTGGATGCATAGTTAGAACTCACACTGGTGATATTTGTGCTAAATTAGCCAAACCTATCAATGAATCAACAAACAATATGGTTGAATGTATAACAGCTATTGAAGGATTACAGTTATGTAAGGAAATGAATATCCTTAACCTTGAAATTGAAGGTGATTCATAAATTATTATTAACGCTCTAAGAACTAGGAATACACCTAATTGAAAATTAAACTCTCATTTAAATAGGGTCATTATTCTTATTGATCAATTTCAAAATATGGATATCAAGCATATATATAGAGAAGGAAATACATGGAGGTCGATTCTTTGGCCAACAGTGGTGCAAATGGAGATTTCATCCAAGAAATTCTATTAGATAAAATATCAAATTAATATAGCCTTCCCATAAATACATTATAAAGATCAGTAGGAGTAATATCAAACTAATATCCTCCCACATGTGTACCTCATCTTAAAGTACGACACCGTGTAGCTTCTATTTAGTTAAAACATACTTTAGACAAGCTTCCTAAATCACTCCTAAA
Source organism: Chamaecyparis obtusa (assembly GCA_027943335.1). NCBI lineage: Eukaryota > Viridiplantae > Streptophyta > Pinopsida > Cupressales > Cupressaceae > Chamaecyparis > Chamaecyparis obtusa. The sequence continues at coordinate 200,005 of BSBK01002950.1, forward strand.
ACTCTTCAAAATTACAAAACTTTTTTAGAATACAGGAGGTGCCTTTGAAAATATTAAGAAAGATCTCAATAGTTCATAAGGAAACATACAAAGATGATTAAAAAGTACTACCTTGCAAATATAAAAATTAGAAACTTCCTAATTATTATCTTATATTACTCATTTATTTTTACGATAACAAAAAATCATGTTAAAGTAAGGAAGATGTGTCATTTTACCAATTTCAAGAAGCTATTATTACTTTGTTCTTCAACAAAAAGAAACATGATAAAAGATAGCTCCTCACCTAAGAGGATACTGAATACAACACAATAATTATTTAATTAAAAGTGATGTAAGGAGATATGAAGCGTGAATAAATCTCGGAGAAGATCATGTAGGATTGATAAGTAAAGGCTCATAATTGTAGAATACATAATCTCATCATGAGTAATTAACTTCACACTTGTGTATATTGTTCAAATATTGTAAAAGCATTTGTAATTCATTCTTGTAGAAGTTATTAATGAACTGGTCAGAAATATGGATCTTAGTTTGGTGCAACTTTCAAGGGATCTTATTCAGTGCTTTTATGTTGAACTCCAAGGTCAAGCTCAGTTCCTCTTCTAGTTAGAGCTAAGAGACTCTTTTGTATAAATAATTCATTGTAACCTCCTATTATTAGTTCTTTCCTTCTTATCTTATTGCACACAACAAAACGAAGAAGCAACATTGTAGCTCTTTGAAGCATTTTTAAAGTTTGTAGAAGAATTCCTTTATTTCTAAATAAAAGAGCACCAATTTTCCTTCTCATATCTCTTTTGTATTAGTGTTGTGGATAGATGATTTGATATATTTACTATTTTTTCCTCTAAATATGTCTCATTCAGGCATTGTTAAGACAAACGATTTCATGTTAGTGTAGGTTAAAGGACGTGTTTGATTTTTTCAAGTAAGTTGAAGCTGTGAAATCTTGTTTTCCTTCATGAAAATAATGAGCACAAGCCTTCTTATGAAGTATTTATTCATTTCATGATCTGAATTACGTTGTGGAATTTTTTTTTTTTGTTGTTAGAATGCATTGTGAGTTGGTGCAATTGATTAGGGTTCTAAACATTTGGTGAATCGTCTCCTAGGACAAGTTTCAATTCAAAAATTTCCTTACCCTTTTCCCAAGCAGAAGTCAGTAGTTTTAAGAGATATCTAAAGAGAACTGTCCCTTTATAATCTACAAATTGACCTTCACAATAAGAAACCCATAGGCCTAAAGATCATTCCATGTTTCATGGGATATCTAAGATCCCATCTTAGCATGCTACACAATGCCTCATGACAACAATTGTAACACTAGTAAGCCTTTCTCTTTGTAGAATATCCAAGAAATATTCCTTCACCTGATATTGTATCAAACTTTCCCAAATATTGTTCATCTCTTCTAATGTAGTACTTGCTTCCAAAAATATTGAAACACTTGACATTAGGTGTCCTTCCAAACCATGGCCCATAAGGTGTCTTAGTGTGATTTACTCTCACTTTTACCCTCTTAAGAAGATAAATAGAAATACACATAACATCTCTCTAATACACATTAGTTAGGTTAGCATATTTCAACATAACTCTATTAATTTCAATAACATTCCTATTCTTCCTTTCAACAAATCCATTTTGTTGTGGAGTTCCAGGTGAAAAAATCTGTCTTCTAATACCATGTCCTTAAGAAAATTATCAAATTCATTTGATGCAAATTATCCATATCTATCAAAACTTAAACATTTGATCTTATCTTCCACTTGATTCTCAACCATACTCTTGAACACCTTAAATTTGTCTAAGGATTTATAATTTTCTTTTAAAAAAGTAACCCATGTCATTCTATAATAATCATCAATGAGCAACATAAAATAATTTTCACCATTTAGTCCTCTTGTCCTTTTAGGTTTTCATAGGTTTGTATGAATTAGCTCCAAAGGTTTTGTAGCAGAGTACTCCTTGTTCTTGAACTTGTTCCTTTTTTTCTTTCTATCTAATATTCCTTGTACATTGTATTTCCAAGATTGATAATCTTTGGTAAATATATCATTGCATGAGTAGAACTAATAGTCATCATGTTGTCAAGATTAATATGTCCCATCCTTTTGTGGCACAACCAACATTCACTAGTCTATGCCAACAAACAACTTCTTCCTTTGTTTTCCTTTACAAAATGCATGTTGTCATTTGTTCTTATACCTCTTGAAACTAACCTTCTAAATTCTTTTTAGATTTCATATATGGATCTATGAAATGTGATCTTGTAACCTTTACTATATATCCAACTCACCAAAAAGGTTTTCTTAAAATCTTAACATAAAAAACATCATATATCTTAAATGCTTGCCATCAATGGATATAGTTCCCTTACCATAGTTAGGTGTAGCATCTTTAGAAAAAAACTTAATTGATCCTCCATCACAAAATCAAAGAACTTTATTCTATCACTAGTCATATGATTTGAACATCTAGAATCAATCACACAAGATTTTGGTTCTTCTTTTACATGTAGGATAGCCCTCACAATCATATATCTTTCAATATTTTTATGTAGCATGCTAATTTCTAGACCTTTACTTTGATTTTCCTTTATAGCCAAAAACAATATCTCATCACTTAAATCGTCATCTTCATCTTTAGATGAATGACTCTCCATTGGGAAAAAAACTCTTCTTAGACTTATCTTTGTCATCTTTTATTTTATTTCAATCATGTTTTCTATAGTTATCCTTTTTCTTATTATCATCATTAAGCCTCTTATAGTTATCTTCCTTGAAAGGACATCTTGCAACATGATGGCCAATTCTTCTACATTAAAATACTTGAAGGACATCTCACCTTTGTATTTTCTAGATCATTTCTTTAGTCTTCTTAAAAAGTTTGGGTCCTCATCATCTAGATCATTTCTTGTGACCAATTCTTTCTTAATTAAAAAATATGGACAACTCACCTTTTAAAGTCACTTTTTACCAGAAGGCCAAAAAGGACTTAAAATTAAATTACTAAAATAAATTAAACAAACTATAGACTTCCCAAAATAATTAAATCAATTCCAATTAAATGGAATTCAACTATGAAAAATTAGTTGGTAAATAAAATTAACCCTAAAATAATTAGATTAGGATTAAATTTCTAACTCATCTGCATGATAATTGCAGAAAACTTAAATGCATAGACACATAACTGGTCTATCACAAAATGTATATGAAATCTGTATTTACCCACACATATCAAAAGTATAATAAACAATAATAGATATATCATCCAAACAAGGATGACATTGGTTAAATATGAATGGTTAGTAAAACTATCTCTTGTACCACTATTGAGGATAAGACACACTCAAACTTGCAACTCAAGAAGAATAATGTCTAGTATCTATTCACTCAAACACACAAACATCAAGTGCAACTAATCATCATATAAATAGTCAAAACATATACTCGAATAATAAAGTACGCTTATTGGAACATTGTCATTCTAGTGACATGATCATTCATATGTATAAGAATGGAATGACATTGGTCGTCCCATATTTTTAATCCTCAATATATATTTCATTTAAATTTAAAACATTAAAATAATCATTTTATAGAATATGCATCCCATAGTAGTGAAAACCATAAATCAAATATCCATTGACATAAAGGCACCATATACTAGGAAGTTAGATATAATCATCATGATAACATAATTCTCGAATACAAAATACACCATATATCATAATAAAGCATCATGTCACATCAAAAAAATATCATCATATAGATATGATCAAAATGGTAAATAGTAGTAAAATCTAATATCTAATCAACATAACACCGGTAAAGCCAAAATAAAAATCAAAGTCCAATCTTGGATCAAATAGATATGGAATAGAATGAAACCATAGAAGGAACTACATATTCTTCTCTCAGTTTCCTCAGAATGCCATGAACACCCATATCATGTAACTCTATGTCTTTGATCCCTTCTAGGATATTCTATGTAGCATGCAACACTAGAAAGGCTAGGGTTTGGAATTGGTGGGACAAAAGGCAATATGTCAAGGGTTCTACAATCATGGTTACCACACGGTGGCTACACCTTATAATTTCACAAAACACACTCATGAGGCACTAAACAAATTACTACACATGCTACGACCCAAAGAAGTTTACTTGTAATTCAAAAAAGATAGTAAAAAATTGGAGTAAACCCTTACCCTAACCTCTTTGAATGCATGCTTGCAAATTTTCCCCTTGTCATAAAACTAGATACTTGACTCTATTACCTCCTCAAATAAAAAATAATCCCATGAAATGATACTACAAATTCATTTAATTTACCCGACTAGAGTATACTCATTTATTTTTTAAAATGATGCCAACATCTTTACATATCTTTCACCGACTCACCAACCATTAATGCAAGGCAATTATTGATGCCTCAAAATGAACATGGTTTCCAAACTTGGAAATCCATTTAAGTCAAGCACTTCACAATATTTCAACAAATGACACTATACACCAACACATGTTCATAAAATTGCACAAATTAGAAACTTCTCAACTAAATGACTTGTTAGGATTAGAAGGAAAAAATCTAATAGTTACATGCAAATATAACCAATAATGCAAAGGAATAAAGCACCCAAAAGTAGAAAAGAAGACACAAAGATTTAACAGGGTTCGCCCAATCTTGGGCTACGCCTAATAAACAGAGAGCCCAATCTTATTATCCAGTAATTCCAACCTATTACAATCTGCAATCCCTTGCAACTCAATATCGCTACAAGAAGCTACAAAATTATCATTTGAAAATCCTAATCCTAAGCTATTTTAACTAGACTTATGTCAATTAACAAGTTAACCCTAAAAAATACTTGACAAGTCAACTAAAAAATGCTTGATGAGTCAACTCAAAAACTCTTGACGAGTTAACCCCCCAACCCCATGATAAATGGTGAGTGTACATTACTTTCCTTATCAATCATCACAAACCAACATGACTCAATTGCTATGAAAGTTCAACACTTGCCCAAAATACCGACATAATGGTTAATTAGCACAAAGCAAAACCTTACATTGAACAACACTGCAGTTACACACTCCATTTTTAAAAAGACATTTTTTCTTTAAGTCAGTCAATCTAAATATTTTTTGGCAAATAACAAAATACAACGGCTACAAAAGTTAATCACTTTCCCTACCCATCGACATAAAGGCTAATAAGCACATAGCAATACCTTACATTAAACAACACTACACGTATAGACTCCATTTAAAAAAAAAACATTTTTCCTTTAATTTGGGTACTCCACAACATTTTGAAGAATAGAAAAACACAATGAATGTTAAAAAATTCATGTACCTTACTGACACAAATGCTACTAAGCACAAAGGAACAACAAGTATTAGTCCATCTCAAAGAAACACACAAAGTCTATTAAAATCAACATCGCAAGCACAACTAAAGTCGTACCGTACCCAACACAACTGTTCACAACACCCTTACTTGACAGAAAATGGTCTCACCCCCACAAACTGTTTCCATCCAATACCTTGTCAATCAGAGAGTTATATTATTCTCTCATTCTCTTGTTATTGGCATGAAGAGCCATACCATGTAACTTTGTCTTTGATAACCCATCTACTAAAATCCCCATCACAAGGATAAATAAATTTCAGCCCCAAACAAATTCTCCACAAAGAACATCACACACCATTACACAACTTCCTAATAACATGAGACAACATTCTGAAAAAACACCTGGGATCCCACAAGTTTCCGACAATGTGAGACAACATTCAGGTGACAGACAACATTTTTGGAACAGAAACACACAATATGCCTAATCTCCTAGGTCTGACAAGTTGTCCAACTCTAACCACCGTGATGGACAACTTTTGGGCTGTGTGAGATAATTTTCCAGGAACAAAAGTTCAAACTAATAGCCTATTGGCTAAATCAATATAAATAATCATTTTAAAAATAAGATTTTCTTAATCTAAATATACAAAAAATAATAACAATAAATTAACTAAATTATCACAATTCCTACACTAAGAAATGAAACTAAAATTAGTATAATAATCATAAAAAAAAATATTTTATTAATATATTACAACAACAATAAAAATAAATCAACTAAATTACGACATTCATGTACAACACAATAGGAACTGTAGGCATGAAACAAATTCAGGTGTGGTTTATTGATTAGGAATCACTCTCTTCAAAGCCCTTTCCTTTTGTTAACTACACATGCCTCAATCTCCATCAACAAAGGGAAAATAAATTCAAATCTCAAAGGTTGCTGGAGATATGTTTAAACTAGTTGGATTACCAAATGGCTAAATGAATTCTTTCATATTGTGAATTAGTGTCCAAGTAAGAAAATGTTGGTAGAGAGCTAACTATTAGATAACAATTTTTGGGTACTTGAAATGATTCAAATTGGCTCTTTTGTTAACACCTAGATGGAAATCACACATGTTAAAGGTAGATTTTGATTGAATTTAAATGAAAGAGGAACCAATTTTATGAAATAAACTCTTCATTTTAAAAATAAACTAAATGTATAAAAATATGAATTTGTTGCTCTATATGAAATTGTTAATTCTGACGATAGTCACTGAATCATTAAAACAAAAGGAAAGGAAAAAATCTATGATGAATGAAAAAATGCCACAACAAATCTATCAAAGACCATAATAAATATGTTATGGTTCAAACAATATAAAAGACATAAACTATTGATCATTAGGCAAACCTAAAGTATTTGACAAATGACACTATCTTAAAAACACTTATCAACTTCATCCTTATTTTCATAAGTCATTTTACTATTAAAACTTCCAATATAAACTAATTTATTTAAATTAGATATATAATTTTTTTAATTGAAATTAATATTATTTAAATAGTATATGTAACACATATACATCATGTTACAAGTGTGATTGTTGTTGCACCAAAAGATCAACCCGTTAATGCTCGATACAACCACTAGACTTATAGAATCTACAAGAGGTGGTTAAGCCATGTCACAAACTCGAGTGTTGCGCTGTACAGAACAAGGAGACTAAGGGCGCACACGTTGCAACAATCACCCCAAGGACAAGCGAGAGGTTTGAACCTATGACCAAACTCTAATACCACTTGTTACATGTGTGATTATCATTGCACCAAAAGATCAACCTGTTAATGCCTGATATAACCATTAGACTTATAGAATCCATAGGAGGAAATTAAGACATGTCACAAACCCGAGCACTGCACTACACAACACAAGGAGACCAAGGGAGCACACCTTGTAACACATGCATATTAGACTTTATATCAAATCTTAATTTATCCATGTGAAAGTGCCTCTAGGGGTTTGAACCTTGGTGGATGGTTTCTACATCACATGCCATCATCCTCATCAATTGAGATACAACCCTTTTCTAATCTCAAAATACTTTTGGATTAGGTGGAGAAACAAAGAAGTGTAGCAACAACAAAACCCAGAAGGTAGTGTCTCCAGTCTGTCTAGGGGATGATTTCATTTTGGATGAACCATTGCTCCTTAAATATGGTTGAGGACAGTGGCAAGGTTTAGTACCAAGGTGAAATAGTTTCTATTGGGCATCATAATGAGTGGTTAATGAGGCTAAAAGATGAAGCTAGGAAAGCCATGAGAGATTCTTTGGAGGATTTTTCCCCGTCGTTGTCTATTGGGGAAAATGAATAGGGGATTTTAACAAGAACAAGCATGGTGAATGACAAATAAATAGATTTACCTGTAAAGAGAAAGGATGATCCAGATATATTTATGAAAGAGAAGAGAAAAGACAAGTCAATGTTGTTGAAAGCGAAGAGAAAAGGCAAGTTGAAGAAGATAAAGAGATGGAGGAGCCAACAAATGAAGTTAAAACCCTATAATATATACTCCCTGATGATGTGCTTGATTGTATTTAGGAATGTCAGCATAAATCTGTAATATTGTTTTTTTTCAAGGGAAATACCATTTGAAATTGATTTCTATAAGTGGGCTAGATTGACCTGGGAGAGAAAAGGGTGGAAAATTAAGGCTCTGAGAGGGTGGGTAAAGGGTATATTTCTTGCAAGTTTAGATTTGTTGATCATGCACAAACAGTCTTACAATATGGAACTTGGGTGATATGTGGAAATATTTTTTTATTTATAGGCCTGGACATTATATTTTCATTCCGAGGATCCCACTAAATCTAAATATCCTATGTGGATTGAGTTACCATTTCTAAATTTGGCTTTTAGACTCTTTTTAAAAGAAATAGTTTCACAACCTGGGAGAGTAATTTGGTGTAAAAATAGTTCTAATAAGTTTTCTAGCCTCAGAGTTCATCCAAGGGCCTGTGTTGAAATGGACCTAAATAATTAATTACCTAAAAATATTAACTTAGTTTCTCTGGGGTTTGGGTTCTTGCAGCCTATAGTTTATCTCAATAAATTGAATACATGCTTTTTTGTAGACAAGAGGGTCATTTGATAAGATTTTGTCCTTCTCACAAAAATAGATATAGTCATTCTCAGGTGACAGCTAGTCCTAGTCCAATCCAAGAGCCTTAGTCATCTCAGTCTAATGTGATGCCAAATACAACCTCCTAATCAAAACTTCAAGAAAGTGGTGCCTCAAACGAAAATAACAATGTTGCAGCCTCTACCTATAAAGATGCTATAATGACAAATAGTTGGAGAATGGTAAGAAAAAGAAAGATCATCCAAGATCAGTTGTTACAAAAAACACATAGAACAAGTTGTCTTCCTCTTCTCATAACCAATCATCACCTCCTACTAGGCCTTATGTTAGGAATAAATAAACATCTTCTTCTAGTCCTTTTGAAAGGCATAGATCTCCATCTCCTTCAGAAAGGCATGGTTCCCTATTTCAAAATGAGAGACCAAGATCTAGATCTCCAAATTCTAATGTCAAGGAGCACAAGAATTATGAGAAAGCAATTGTGTTTGCTAAATGCTTTGATGTCTTTCCCCATGATGATGACTCTTCTAATTTTGTGTAATCATGAATTATAAAAAGTTATCTTGGAATGTTAGTGGGTTATCTCTCCTTGATCGCAAATTTGAGGTCAAGAAAACTATTGTCAATTAGAAACTTGATGTTGTTTTTTTGCAAGAGGTTAGGCTTAATGGCCCTCACCTTGTTGCTACACAATTAAATGTGTGGAAAGATGGTTCTTTTTTCGTATGTTGCATACTAATGGAAAGGGGGATGGTTATTGGGTTGGCTTCTTGGATGAATAGGTTTGTTATTGATAAAGGGGAGGATCCTTCTCATAACTGTGTGTGGGTCCTCACCTTTATTAATGGCTAGCCTATTGGTTTATGTTCAATTTATGCCCTAAACATTGCAAAAGAAAGTTGTGTGTTATGGGAATGGATGTCTCAGTATCTACCTTTGGAAATTGGGTTTTTGGAGGAGACTTTATTATGGTGGAACACCATACTGATCGTAGTTGGTCCAATCATATAAGACATGAATGATGAATTTGATTAATGGTTTTTTTTTGCAACACTGTTGGGGTCATAGATTCGATGAATAATTTTTTTAATCCATAAACATAACTAGTTTACTTGGACTAATTGTAGGTTAGGGGTGGAACGGAAAATTAGTAGGTTAGATAGGTTTTATATTTCTGCTAACTTGCAAGTAGTCCAAGATTCCTTTGGAAATTATGTGAAAGTTGACTATACTACTATGCTTTCTAATCACTTTCCTATTATTTGTATTTTTGCAAAGGATAATGCTATGGTAATTGATTCCCAACTACCCTTTAACTTAACACCTCACATATAAAAACTCCATTTTGTGTTGATGCTTTGGTTGGTATTTGGAATTTGATTCCTAAGCCAAGAGAAGGGGAATCTCATAGGGATTGGTGGCAAGTTTCTATCTCTAAATGTGCTAAATTTTTATGTTCATTTGGTAAAAGATTAGCATGGTAGCAAAAAATGAAAGAAACACATTTATAGGGGAAACTTGAACTACAAAGAAAATTATTGAAGACTAGCCCAAACAATATTGCTATTCAATCTACCATAGCTTCTATTGAAACATAACTTTGTAACCTTGATGATTAAAAGGGACAAGGAGCTAAAATACAAGCTAGATTGCACTAGTTTAAAGAAGGCAATAAAGGTTCCAAGTACTTCTTCTAGTATTTAAAATAAAAACATAAAAAGGAGTTCATTGGACCAATATTCGATGAGAAAGGTCAAGTATTCTCAAAATTGGAAGAAATCCAAAAATTGTTTCTTGTTTTTTATGAGAATTTATTCAAAGAAGATAAGCATTGGCAAGATGTGCAACTAGTGTTAGAAGATATTTTTGAAGACGCCATTCCAAGGAAGGTGGATCAAGATTATCCTTTTTATTGATCTAAACCTTTTTATTGAAGATTTGTAACATGTTATTTTTTCTATGGCCCCTAATTAAAGCCTTGGGGTTGATGGGTTATCATTTGATTTTAATCAAACCTTATGGAAACATATTAAGGATTATTTCTATTTAGTGTACCTGGAAGATAGAAATGAAGGATCGTTGGGACCATATATTAACATAGGCCTAATAAAGTTTCTTCCTAAAAGAAAAAACACAAATTACATATTCAGATGGTGACCTATCACATTGCTCAATACTTCTTACAAAATCCTTTCCAAAGCAGTAACTAATAGAATCAAAATAATGACTAAAATGATAGTTAGACCTAAACAAACTAGGTTCCTTGGTGACAGATTCATTTTGGATAATTTAATTTTAGCATGGGAGACAAGTGAATGAAATATGCAATCAAGGCAAAATGCTTTGTTGGTCATGCTAGACTTTGATAAAGCATATGACAGAATGCGATGGAGTTTTATTATAAATATGTTGTGGTGGTTGGGGTTTGGTCCCAAAATTTTTAAGCATGTTGAAATATTATTTAAAGATGATAATGCTCAATTAAGGACCAATAGTTCATTATCTAACCATTTCCTTTACAATGTTTAATCAGGAAGGGTTGTCCCTTATCTCCATTTCTCTATGTATTATTTGTTGATGTCCTCAGTTATCTTTTGCAAAATACAATCAAATGGGACTAATTAAGGACATTTCTATCCCTAAAAATTCAATAGTCATTAATTCACACTTTGTTGATGATAGTCTTCTTTTTTATTCAAATTTTTTGAATCTGAAATTAAGAATATTTTGGAAGTATTGGATCTATACTGCTCTATTTTAGGCTCTCTGCTTGCTCATCATAAAACTAAGTTTTTGATGACCCAACATGATTTGATGCTCGTTTGGATTTCTAACTAGTGGAAACAAATCAAACATGAGAAAATTACATGTTATCTTGGAATCCCTTTTAGATTAGGGGTTTAGCTTTGTGATATGTGGGATTGGTTTCTCACAAAATTGAAGAACAAAATTTTTAACTGGGGAAATTGATATATCTTCCACTAGCTGGTAAAATATAGGTGATCAACTAGATTTTTTTAGCCTCTCATGTTTATTACTCCTCTTGCTGGATGCCCTCCAAAAAGTTTTATGATGATCTTAATAAATTAATTTGAAAATTTTTGTGGACCAATTGGAATGACAAGGGAGGTTTCAGGTCTTCTTCTTGGCTGCATTGTATTCAACCAAAACATAGAGGAGGGTTGGGTCTCTTAGATCTTAGGACTCAAGGGATTTGTTTATTTGCCAAATGGATTATTAGAGTTGTTACATGATATGAGAAATGAAAGATCTTGGTCTGACATAGAATAACCCTTACATATATGAATATTAAATGACATAATGTGTGTTGGCTGGATAAGATTCTACTTTCTCCCTTTTTTCGGGTTAAAGGTTCATTTCCATTGCAATATATTTGGAAGGCTTGTAAGTTAGTCTATAATTGTTTGGGTTAGAGGAATAACTCATTACAACATGGTTTCAACTTTGCTAATTCTTCCATTTGGTGGAATCGGCTTATACAATACCATAAACAACCTTTGGTTATTAGTTTTCCCAAACAAACTAGTTATCTTTTTAAGAAGGGAGTAAGACATTTTAATGATATTTGGGACTTTAACTCCCTTGAGTGGTCCAACTAGAAAGATTCCAAGGATTCCTTTAAGTTAAATAACAAGATTAAAGGTTTTATGATTTTTGTCCAATCATTGGTCCACATGGACCTTCTTATGAAGTTGTGTACTCCTTTTTAGTGTAGTGTCTTCAAGGAGTGGTCATAGTTGGATACATATTTGTTTTATTATTACCCTCTAAAAAATATATATTTGCATATTCTTCCGATTTTGAAGTTAAACCCACGACTCAATAACAAATGGACTTGTAGGTTAACATAAAGGAAATGGCTGAACTTGAGTGCACAAGTTTGGAAAACTAAGGATGAAGCTAATGCACAAACTTTGTCTTGGAAAATCTTGCGTCATAAATTACTGATTGGAGATAAACTAAGATGTTTGTTAGTGAAAGCAGCTACATGTCCATTTTATCATCATCCTAAAAACATAAAACATATATTTTGGAGCTGCCCTGGATCTAAAATGAAATGGAACCTTATTTTTAATCATTTTCTTGCTATCTTCTATCATACTCTAAGATGGAAGGAAGCAATTTTTGCCTTGGGTATTCATAAGAATGTGATTGTAGATTCAATGAGGCAATGTATTTTGTTGCATATTTGGAAAAGTAGATGCACATTATTTTCTAATCACTGTTCACATCAAGAAGTAGATATTCTAGTGTTTTACTTAGACATTTTGTTTGAACTATTTTTTTTATGTTCTTAGCTGAAGATTGATCACGAGATGGAGCTCGATACAATAAACAGTTGGATGAGATTAAATATCAATTTTTGCAACTCCAAGAAGGGGAGATGAAGTGTTCTAGACAGCTACATAGACTCTTCAAGTTTCAGGTTTCAAGGTAATACATGAGGGGTTATATGCATATGGATTATCATCACTTTATGCAACTTCAATGGAGAGACCAAATGTGCCGAGCAAGTGCAAGTATTTTCAGATTTTCGAGTTTGATTTTTATTCAGCTTGCTAGGTTGTTGCAGCTGGTTGTTACAAGTTTTTTTTGTAGTATGTATTCAGTCTATGTGTTGGTGGTTAGAATTGATTTTTATTGTATGTATTCAGTCTATGTGTTGATTGTTGATGCTAATTGTTTAGGTTTGATTATAGTTGTGATGTAATATCTCTTCCTTTTTTTAAAAATCTTGTGCAGTCCTTTTTGACTGTTATTCATTTTTGTAATATATTTGAACTTTCTTCAATATATATAAAAAAAATCTCAATAGACTTTTGCTTCTAACATTTAAAAGAAATGTAGAAATGATTTGTGATGCAGTCCAATATAACTAAAGTCATGAAGTTGAATTCAACCTCCTAAATGACTAAAGTCATGTAGTTGAGTTCAACCTCCTAAATGGAGGGGGAGTTAACTTCGGCTAAACTTCTTCTAGTCACTATCAAGATGTTGGAACTCTCATTTAATCATTATGAGAGATATGAGCCTAATATATTGCAAGTGTCTATCCAGTCAGCAAAATCTAAATCTTGGATAGAAGAGTTTTAAAGAAAAAATAAATCCCTTGATAAAATTTAAGTTTATGATGGCGGGACAGACGTCTCTCATTATATTTATGCCTTTTTAACATTTTGAAAAAAGAAAGTAAATATGAAAATGATTTGTTGCGGAGAACAATACAACCATAGCCATGAAATTGAGTTCAACCTGGAAGATGGACAAGGAGCCATCTAGATTATCTCTGCCAAGAGAAGTAGAAGTGCTGATTGATGGGAACAAATAAATGTCTGCAATACCAGGTTTGAGGAAGAAGAAGATGATATTGTTTTACTATGGGAGAATAACCAGCAACAGGCGTTCCTCAGGTTTCAATCATGCAATGTCCTCGTCCATCGCCAACGTCGGAGAACTCTGTTCAGAAGGCTGGTTGAAGGAGGCTGCAAACATTCTGCTTACTATGCAAAACCCTAGTATAGACGTTTCCCCATATCTTAAAATATTGCAGACCTGCATTGCCGGGAATAGCCCTCCAGAGGATAAATCAACTCACTCTTTCATCCGAAGTAGCGGATTTACAGTAGTGACACGGACATTTCTTAAGAACAAACTTATAAATTTCTATAGCCGATCCGGTAGTTTGGTATATGCCCGCAAAGTTTTTGATAACATGAAAGAGCCAGACATCTACTCATGGAATATGATAATTGCAGCTTACATCAGGCATGCTTATCCTGAGGAGGCGTTGGCACTATTTAAGCAAATGCAATTAACAGGTGTCGAACCTGATCAGTTCACCTTTGCCAGTATTGTCTCTGCGCTAGCCAAATTGGGAGCTTTGGAAAAGGGTATAGAGATTCATCAGAGAATAATTGAAGGGGGTTTTTTGTCAGATGTTGTGGTTGCAAATTCCCTGATTAACATGTATGCAAAATGCGGAAGCATACAAAAAGGGCGTGAATTGTTTGACAAAATGGCGCGACGAGACGCCTTCTCATGGACTGTGATGATTGCAGGATATGCACAAAATGGTGTTGTCCACGAGGCTTTGAAGCTTTTGAGTCTAATGCCTAGTAGAAATGTGATCTCATGGAATGCAATGATTGCGGGTTACTCGCAACATGGGTTTCTTGAGAAGGCTATGGAGGTTTTTAAGCAGATGCAATTAGCAGGTGTAAAGCCAGACTCGATAACCTTTGCCAGCATTCTGCCAACGTGTGCCAAAATGGGCGATTTTAAACGGGGTATGGAGAACCATCAGAGAATAGTCAAAACCGGATTTTTGTCACATGTTATAGTTTCAAATGTGCTGATAGCCATGTATGCAAAATGTGGAAGCATACGGAAGGCACGCCAATTGTTTGACATAATGCGTACACCAGATGTGGACTCATGGAATTCAATCATTTCTGGGTATGTCCAAAATGATGATTTTGACGAAGCTTTAAGACTTTTTAATACAATGCCTCAAAGAAATGTGGTCTCGTGGAATGAGATGATTGTAGGATATGCACAAAATGGCGTTCTTGACGAAGCATTGAAGGTTTTTCAAGAAATGCCTCAAAGGGATGTTTTCTCATGGAATGTGATGATCTCTGGATATATACAAAATGGTGTTCTTGATGAGGCGTTAAGGCTTTTCAAAGAAATGCCTCAACGGAATGTGGTATCATGGACTGCAATGATAGTGGGATATGCACAAAATGGATTTGTTGAGAAGGCATTGCAGATTTTTAAGCAAATGCAGTTGGAAGGTGTAAAGCCTAACTCGGCAACCTTTGTCAGCATTCTCCCAGCAAGTGCCAAAGTCGGGGCTTTGGATTGGGGTTTGGAGATCCATCAAAGAATAATTGAATGTGGTTTTTCATTGCATGATGTAGTTGCAAATTCTTTAGTAGACATGTATGCAAAATGTGGAAGCCTATATAAGGCACATGAAGTTTTTGATAAAATTCCTAAACAAAATGCAGATTCGTGGAATGCAATCATTTCTGGGTATGTACGAAATGGTTTTCTTGACAAGGCAATAAGGCTCTTCAAAGAAATGCCTCAACCGAATGCAGTTTCATGGACTGCAATGATTGCAGGTTACGCACAAGCTGGGCAGGTTGGAATGGCCTTAGAATTATTTAAGAAAATGAAGTTAGCAGGTGTAAAGCCAAACTGGGCAACGTTCGTTAGCATTCTTCCGGTGTGTAGTAAAAAGGGCTTGGTGAAACAGGGTATGGAGATCCATCAAAGAATAATTGAATGTAAATATTGGTCAGATGTTGTAGTTGTGACTGCCCTAATAGACATGTATGCAAAATGTGGAAGTTTGCACAAGGCACACATATTGTTTGATACAATGCATCATCGAAATGTGATCTCCTGGACTGCAATGATTGCAGGATATGCAATGCATGGCAGTGGGATGTATGCGCTTGAACTCTTTGAACTAATGAAGCAGTCTGGAACCAATCCCAACCACATAACTTTTGTTTGTGTTTTATTTGCTTGCAGCCATGCAGGCCTGGTGGATGAGGGCTGTAGATACTTTAGTTGCATGAGTGACTCTTACTGTATTATTCCTACAAAGAATCATTATGTATGCATTGTTGACCTTCTTGGACGTGCTGGATTTCTTGAGGAAACCCTAAATTTTATCATTAAAATGCCAATAAAACCTGATGTGGTTGTGTGGGTGTGTTTGCTTAGTTCTTGTAGATCACATAAGAATATATGGCTAGCAGAGTTTGTGGCAACAATCCTTTTTGGGCTGGACCCTAAGCATTCTGCACCTTATGTTACTCTGTCAAACGTTTATGCAGAACTGGGCAGGTGGGGTGATGTTCAAAAGGTAAGGGAGCTAATGAAAGATGGATCACTTGAAAAGATTCCTGGTTGTAGCTGGGTTTATATCCTTTAAATGGTACGGAAACAGCTTATACCTGCAAACACAAACACAGGAAAACTATGCAAAATTGTAGAAATTGTCATGGGAGATGAAGGCAGCATGTTCCAGATTCAAAACCTCTATCGAATGATGTGGAAGAGAAACGATTATTTCTCTTTTACGATAGGGAGAAGTTGGCAATTACATTTTGGGTGAACGAGTATTATAGTCCCTTCGAATACATTTTGATTGCTACCATGCAACCACTTCTCAAAGATTGTTGCAAGATAAAATTATTGAGAGAGACCCAAAGCAATTCCACTATTTCAAACATGGACAGCGGTCTTCTGCAGATTATTGATGATGTTAATTGAAGGAAGCAATAAGCCCAGGCTTGGAGTATAGCAAATAGCAGTCTGTCTAATTTAGACTGGTAAGAGGGAATATGGATTTATTTTTAATTTCTAAAAAACCGTTTTTATAAGTGTTTACAGAGCTAAACCATGCTGTTGACTGATGAAATTATATTGTTTAATAGTCACTTCCTAGATACTGATATGGCTTTTCTTGAAGTCCTGTGTTATAATATCATGGGGGAGTTGTGACATTGAAACCTTTTCAGTAATCTTGTACAGATCTGGAGTGAAATGCTCCACAAGGAGGCAGGAGAACCAGGAACGTGAAAGGACAAGAATTCTTGAAGGAGAATGGAAGCTACTTAACCAGCAGGAAACGTAAGTTAAGAGCTTACAATCAATCTGATGCTTGAATATAATGAGCAGAGCATCTCATGAACATTCTTTTCACTCACAACACTTACATTTATTTGTTTATGTTTATTTGAGTTTGGAAATCTTTGTGTGTTTTCCTTTAACATGGGGAGGGGGTAATCCACTCTTTACATATATTTTAGGGTTGACCCACTTGGCCTTTAACATGCCCCTCTGGTTTGAATCTGGATCATTTATCCCAATTTGACCACACCGACCCTTTCTCTTAGATTTATACTGTCTGCTTTAAGTTGAAATAAACCACCTACATGGGAGGTCAATCATGTGCTATAAGGAAAGAGAATGGAAAGCTACTTAACCAGCAGGAATCGCCAGATGCTTAAATATAATGATTAGAGCATCTCTTTAGCATGCTTTGCACTGACATTCATTTATTTATTTTTTATTCGAGTTTGAAAATCTTTGCTCTTGACATATAATTTAGGTT
This sequence comes from Chamaecyparis obtusa, assembly GCA_027943335.1. NCBI lineage: Eukaryota > Viridiplantae > Streptophyta > Pinopsida > Cupressales > Cupressaceae > Chamaecyparis > Chamaecyparis obtusa. Next base: position 217,653 of record BSBK01002950.1, read on the forward strand.
TCACCCACTTGGCCTTCAACGTGCCCTTTTGGTTTTAATCTGGGTCATTTATCCCAATTTGATCACACTGACCCTTTCTCTTACATTTGTATCTTGTCTGCTTTAAGTTGAAATAAATCACCTCCATGGGAAGTCAATCATGTGCTATAAGAGCCTCCAGGGTCGTTTTTCTATATTGCTGTTGAATAATAACAGTTTATCGGTGGTTTGTGGTGATCAACAGTTGATTATTGTTTGCCAGGTTGTTTCATTGGGTTTGAGAGAACTCAGTCACCTTGGCTTGCAGTTGTGTTATATTAAAAAGCAAACAATCCCCATCAGCGAGAATTCGCACACAGATCCACCCTGAACACCCATATTTTGAGGACACCATACAGTCAGGCCATGTAATCAGACCAACTGCTGCCTACTTATCAGTAAAAGTGGACAACCTTACCGATGAAGAAACTGAGAAGAGCACCCCTCAGGCTATCCACAGGACAAACTAATAGAATTGATAGATAAGTACTTACTTCTAGCTTTAGTCTTGTTCAAGAGTGAAATTTTTGTTGTCTAGTTGATATTTCATCGTTATAGCTAATGGAATTGCTTTCTGGTAATAATTTGATGGAATTCTATATTTGCTCCGACTCTGTTTTGGGTTTGTGAAGGTTTTGATTTCAATATTGCCATTTCGCGTGTTTTTATATCTCTTCTCCTTTTTCAATGCATTTGAAACTTTTATCCAAAGATAAAATCACTTAAACCTGCAGATGCAGAAATCAAGTTACAATTTCTATTATATTGTATTTGCAATTATGTATGGTACTGGAAAAACTTGCACTGTGAGTTTTATAAAACAATTATAAGGAGATAAGGTTAGGGTTACTAGGTGACCTGGATGATTCAAATAAATAGACTGGCTATCATGAGCCTAGCTTAGCCATGGACAACAAAAGCAAGCACGTATTGTCTTGAAGTGGGCAGCAAGCTCGTTCGAAAGTAATCAAATGACACAATAAAATATGAAGTGAGTGCTTCTTGTTGAAGAAAAAAAATAAAAATTATGGTCATTTCAAGTTGAATTAATGGATAAGCTACAACAAATTATGCATCTTTTGATATTTTCAAAAGATGCATAATTAAGCGTTAGTGTTTGGAAATTTTGCAACCATCTACGACAATTTTCACGTAATCGAAATAGAGAAATCTATGTGAACAAGTATTCAGAATGTTTGTGTACAAAAATAGACAACATGTTATTAAAGGTGACACAAAATATACCCTAAGAACATTAAAGTAATTTAGGGTTGAAAGTACACATATGACACATTGTTCTTTTCATGGAGCCCTCTCCCCACTTAAATGGCCACAACATGCTCGGTGTTAAAAGCTCTTTCATATTTTATCACTGCTACCACACTCCCCTACTAAATTTGTGTTGCTATAACTATAGTTGTGCACATAGTAGATGTAATGGGGTGGGATCCTCTCCAATCAAACTAGCCTACCTTGAGTGTAGCAATCAACTTATTGTATCTTGTGCATCTTTGTAATACAAGGCATCGATTAAGTCTTCATGTTTATATTGCAAACTGGTTTAGACCACAAAGTTGATAAATGCTTACATTCCCTTTAGGAGATCACACTTGAGTATTTGACTTTTTTGGAAATTACAACGTTAGACTTCATTCAAATTTACCTCCATTTTTTAGAAATGTGAATGTTGTATTTTTGAAGGATAACATGCAGTTTGGAAAATTTCCATGGCGCTCTTTATGTATACGTGAGAAACCAACAATAAAATATGAAATGGGTGCTTCTTGTTTAAGATTTTTATTTTTATTTTTATGGTCATTTCAAGTTGAATTAAGGTTTGGATAAGCTACAACAAATTATGCATCTTTTGATATTTTCACTGAAAGACCTTATACAATTAAGTGTTAGTGTTTGGAAATTTTGCAACCATCTACGACAATTTTCACATAATCTAAATAGAGAAATATAGGTAAACAAATATTTAGAATGTTTGTGCAAAAAAATAGACAACATGTTATTAAAGGTGACACAAAATATACCCTAAGAACATTAAAGCAATTTAGGGTTGAAAGCACACATATGACACATTGTTCTTTTCATGGAGCCCTCTCCCCACTTAAATGGCCACAACATGCTGGGTGTTAAAAGCTCTTTCATATTTTATCACCGCTACCACACTACCCTACTAAATTTGTGTTGCTATAACTATAGTTGTGCGCATAGTAGATCTAATAGGGTGGGATCCTCTCCAATCAAACTAGCCTGCCTTGAGTCTAGCAATCAACTTATTGTATCTTGTGCATTTTTGTAATACAAGGCATCGATTAAGTCTTCATGTTTATATTACAAACTAGTTTAGACCACAAAGTTAATAAATGCCCAATTACATTCCCTTTAGGAGATCACACTTGAGTATTTGACTTTTGTGGAAATTACAACGTTAGACTTCATTCAATTTTACCTCCATTTTTTAGAAATGCGAATGCTGTATTTTTGAAGGATAAATGTAGTTTGGGAAATTTCCATGGCTCTCTTTGAATATACGTGAGAAACCAACAAAAAATTGCTCACAAACCTCAAGTACAACCAATCATTTTGGAACATTATAAGGAAGTTGATGAGGGGATGCCAATGTACCCTACACTCGAATTAGGGTCACTTTTGGGTAAGAAAAAATAACTATTCCTATGATACAACTTATCATGTCTTCAAAAGATGATTTTCTTGATGAATTGAGTGGTATACACAATAAATTATTTAATCAAAAATTTATGCACAATCAAAATGTTTGGCATAATGGACATGAAAAGGAGCCTTAAGGATTTTGATGGAAATAATAGATCTTGATTAAATTCAATGTAAAAAAAAAATACAATCAATGAGGTGGGAAATTGTGTGGAAATTACCTCCATTTTTACATTAGAATGATATGCTTGGGCAACTGAAAGGAGATTATTTTTCTTAATTATGTGCCTCAAATTTCTATAATTCTCACTAATGGTGAGAATCTTCACCATATCAACATGTTCTTCGTTTGATGATCTAAACAATCTATTCATGAATGGAATAGTGGTTTTCATTTGAGTTAGAATACTTGAGAGAAAGACTATAAATCTGATCTTTTTCTCCAAGCATTTGGGTTTTGTGACCTATCCATATATGTTCCAAAAATGTTATTTTAATTTGCTTCCCATGGGAAGTACAACACACCATGACATGACCTATTTCAATCTCTTAACCCTTCCTCCAATGCATATCCAAACCAACAAATTATAAATCAATTCATCAAAGTTAGTTGAGTTGGCCAAAGACCAACATAGACAACAATATCCCACTTAGAACAACATATCTTCACTTTCGAAGCAAACCAACATAAAATATACGAACTAGAACACTGCATAGACGTTAGACACATGTCCACCAAATCATACAACTTGAGATGCCAATTTGGAGCAATGTGGAGTATTCTCTGAACCCATCCTGACCAAATTTGATAGCTAGCCTTTATATCAGAAAATGACAAAACACTACTTTATGTAAACTATTGTGGACTTGAAAGAATGATAGTGCAACATTCATAGGTCATGCATTACAATACGAACACTACAAGCCATCAACTTCTTATGTGGAGGAATGCATAGCATTCTCCATAAGGACTTCAAATTCTCTTTCATACATATTCCAACTTCTCATATTTCCATCTTTCCAGATACACCTCGATGAACACACTTTGGATGCTATGTGTGGGGGGAGGGGGGAGGATGAATCAACATAAAAACAAAAACACTAACTATTACCTTCAGTAATCACAATAAGAAATAGTGTGCAAGAAAAAATAGAACCAACAACACAAGAACACCAAGATTTATATGTGGAAAACCCAAATTGGGAAAAACCATGGTGAGCACTTGCCCACAAAGATAATTCACTCAAGTATATAATTTGATTACAAAATATTAGGAGGTCACTCCTCTGGAATACCAATTAGAAGCTCACTACCAATGCTACAATGAATGTGAATAACGAAGAAGGCTCATTGCCTTACAATACAAACATAAGCTCACTACTCCAGACTTGCATACATAGGCTCACTGCCAAAGTAGCAAGATACAATAACAAATTCAAGTAGCCAACACTCACTATTGTCTCAAAGTACTTATTCTTCTGCTAATGTAACTAATCTGCATAACACTTGCTACACTAGCAACAAACTTATTACTGCCTTTTGTTCTCTGTCATCGCCACTAAACTTTGCTTTGCTGATTGTTGAACTAGTTTGCACATTTTACTTGCTTCACACTTACTCTTACATTTTGCCAAGGCATCAACAGTACTTATATACAAAATAAATCATTGGAGATTACAACAAAGTCGGCCAAACCAAGAGGATATAACAAATGAGTTCCATGTCGGTCAAGGCATAAGCAAAATTCAATTTGGATCAATAATAATAGCATCTGAACCAAGGACCCAAACATATAAGTGATAAACATTAAATACATAGGTCCCATATAACATGAACCCATTCATATAAGATATAAGCATTAAGTAAAAGACCCAAAACTAAATTTGATATTTCAACAATCAATAAATATATCACCCATATCTAAAATTGAAGGCATGATCCATCCCAGGAGGAAGACAAATAAAGAACACACTATTCATGACTGAATGCCAGATTTGCAATAAGCAAAACAACAATCGAGAATAAACCAAATGTGTAGAAGCAAACAACCAATTGCCAGTTATAACTAGACCTCTACACGTGCTATATTAGTTTCTGGATTCGATTGTGTATAATTTTTTGTCATAAAAAAATTCTACACAATCGAATCCAAAAATTGATATAGCATATGTATGGATTGTGGAAATCTAGTAGATTTGATAGACCTCTACACACTATGGAGAGAACTATACGCTACATTGAAAGCCATGTCAATACACCACCTCAGAAGCCATGCCAACATGCCATGTTAGAAGTTGCCACAACATATTTCCGGATTAGAATAACAACTAGAAAGAATGATAACATAGGATGGCATAGTCTTTGGAACACTAGGAACACACTCCTAATCACCAGAGAATGCCACAATCAAGACCAAAACTTGAATACATCTGAATGAGTAGCAACATAACTTCAACCTTGATTTTCAGAAGAGAACTACTCTAGAAAGACAAATAACTGCGGCAATAAAATTGCTAACTGCATTGCAACATAGTGCTACACCAACAAAACAATAGACATCTGAACCAAGAAGACTTCTAAATATAATAGTATAATACAAGAGCAATGTAAACCACCATCAACTCATGATCATAGGATACATACATGCCTTCCACTATTTAGAGACCATACATGATACATTCATGTCTTCCATTGACCCGAGACCATACATGATACATACCTTTCTTCCATTGCTTTGAGATCATACAAGACTGAGAGCGTACTTGCATTCCAACATACTGAAGGTTTGACATACACACCCACGTGTACATGTATTTCAATATACTGAAGGTTCATCATACACACCCACAACACCAAAAATAACACACTTCCATACCACAGAGCTTGAGGGAACACAAACTCAAACTCCTTTGAAACATATGGAACACAATGTTCAACATCAATGACAATAAACAATAATCATATATTTCTAACAATCTCCCCCTTTGTCATTGATGGAAAACAACCACAAAAAAATGTTAACTTCCCTTTCTATAATATCCATTTACTTTATCTTTCTCCCCCTTTGCCATCAAGGACAAAGGCTAGGAAAAGATCTACTACTACATAGCTTTGATAACCTGACACCAGTATTAGTCCAGAAAGTCCTCCTGAATAGATGTACCAACACAATGTATTAAGACAGGTAGAGAAAGGGGCAACCACCCCGAGCACTTCTAGAGAAACTTGAAATTTGGATCAAATGATGAAGCATGTCTCCAACAAAATCAATCACCAGACCAAACTAGCTCTCCAGATAAATTATTATCTTGTCATTCTCTTTATTATTCCTTAGATCTGCCACATCTTTAGTCCTTACAACATCAAACATAGTTATCAAAACAATGCAAAATCAACCTTCTATATGTAGTAGAAAATCATATTCTCCCTTATCCAATCAACATTAGTAGAAAAATAGTCCCACAAACTTATCAACTAATCAAGAGGATTTTTTTTCTTCTATTAAGTATAAGTAGTAAACATCAAAATTACAACATTGTTAGTTTATCGAGTATCCAAATATCATATAGTACCTCCTGATTAGAAAGTGATTTTACAGGCAACAGTAAAAAACCATATACAAAATAGATTAGAATAGTTAAATCACAATGGATACATCATAAGATCTAAACAAAAAGCTAGAACCAAGCTGTCCAACTCATTGGACCTTTTGACCATTTTAGAACCTTGCCACCTCTAATAAACAAGATAAATGAGTGTGCCATCTCTATAGTCCTAGGAAGGAGATCGACTACATGTGGGAACGCTGCAACAAGCACAACTTGAGCTAGATTCACATTACTTTGCCTTTCTTTATCTCTATTCTCTTTCAAGTGCTTGATAAACTGCCTCAATATGATCTCAAAGTCATCTTTATCTTCAACTGCTTTGGTGGTTGTGTATCCATATGCCACTTCCTTTTTTTGTACCTCTATTGTCCGTTCGTTGATCAGCTTCAGGAACTTAGCCTCCTTCATCTTGAGGATCATTGTGATCTGCATAACAATGTCATGGTCTATGAGTCTCCATAGAGACTTAGTAAGGCACCTAACTTTACCATTGAAAATATCATCATTTATTAGCTTCCAAATGTGCCATAGAATATAAACAGAAACTATAGACCAAAAAAAGTTCTTGCTTTTGCAAAGACTCATGAATGTACCAAATAAAACACTACCAATAGTAAAGTTACTGTTAAAGTATAGACCAAAGAGCCCCCACACATATGTAGCAAAACTACAGTAAAAAAATATGCATCACAGATTCACAACCTTTACAAAAGGAACAAATGTTTGGCTCCCCATTAGGTTTTTTAACAAGTAACCTATGTAGGAGAAGATACCATATGAAGCAAGAGATTTTAGGTTCAATAGGTCTATGCTAGAGGTTCATCAACTGCTTGGTCTAGGAAGGGGGGTCCAAGCTGAGGTTCCAAGTAGAGTTAAGGTGGTTCAAAATATCATTGGAAATAGTGAGAATGTTATAGATATATTTGGCTTTGGTTGAAGGAAGTATAGAACCATTAGGCCATCTGTAAATAGAAATCCTGTAAGTTTTCTCCCCACACTGTCTTGGTAGGTTTAGAACCCTCCAAGCTTTACTCAACATAGTGTAGGTTCTCTAGTGGGATTGAGGTATGTCAAAATTATCTTGTAATTGTTGCCAACTAATAAGTTCCCCATTTTGTATGATGTCAACAAAAAATTGGATTCCTTTGTAGGACGATTTACTAGCAGAACATCCTTGCATAAAAGCAAGTGGCCTATCTCCATAGTAGAGATTCCACCAAATAGATTTTTCCCCACAAGTCCTTTTGTTTTCATCAAAAATATTGTTATTGGAGATCGGGTGTTTAATTTTGTCCTAACTTTTCCAAATTGATTTAAATACATTAGAGCATGCAACTTTAATTTTAAATTTTCCTGAGAGTAGGTCATTAATATGGAGACCTTTCCAAGAGCTAGCTCTTAGAGGGGCGGCCTTGACTATGCTATTTATGATAAGAACCTTCACCTTGAGTAGCTTTACCAATCCATTTAATTGCTAGAGAGGTTCCTTGAATCCTTAGATCTTTCAATCCCAGACCCCCTAACTCCTTACTCATGGTACAACTCCATCTAACTGCATGACCTTTTTTGTTGCCCTTTCCATCAGACCAAAGGAAGTCCCTGACCCTCTTTTGCACATAGTTAATTTGGGCCCGGTTAAAGAGCCATGCAGAGGCATAATAAATTGTGTAGGAGGAAAGAATCTTTTGACATATTTGAAACCTCCTTGTAAGGGAAAGGTATTGATTGTTCCATTTGCTCATCATTTTGTCCAAAGTTCTTTTAATCCATTCCCACATCTCTCTCAGGTCAGGTTTAATAGAGAATGCAATCCCCTGGTATTTCATTGTATGGCTAGGACCACCCCAGGCCAAGGAGAATCTGTTACACCAATTGGGGGGAGTATCCTCTCAGTCTAACATGATAGTTTTAGGAAGGGATACCTTACTCCTAAAGGCAGAGCAAAATACATCCAATTTGATCATAAGATTGCAAACATTTTCTTCTAGTATCTCTATAATAATGGCAGTGTCATCTACAAACTTGACATTATAAAGTTCATCCCCATTGGGCAACATGATGCCATTAACTTTTGGAGAGATTGTCATCTCTCATTAGGTAAAAAAGAGCATCAACTGCTAATACAAACAATGCAGGGAACAGGGGGCAGCCTTGCCTGATAGATCTGGTGAGTTCAAAATGATAGGATCTAGCACCATTAACTTCCATTGAAGTAGTAGCTCTGTTCAACAAGGTTAGGACCATATGGCAAAAGAACTCAAGGAAGCCCAAGCTCTCAAGCATCATCATAATAAAACTTCATTCAACCCTATCATATGCTTTTTCATAATCCAATAGCATCATGCACACATGTTGATTTGAGTCCTTAACCCAATCTAAGGCTGCCCAACAGGTGACAAGGTTTTCTAATATATACCTCCCCTTCACAAATCTTGTCTATGTGGGATTGATGAAATGTGTCAGAACATTCGCTACCCTTAAGGCTAGCATCTTGGCTAAAATCTTGTATGATACATTCAATAAGGTTATGGGTCTCCAATTTTAAATTAAAGTCATGTCTCCTTCTTTAGGAATGAGCTTAATTAGCCCTGAGTTCTATGCTCGGGGATTTATGGTCTATGGCTTCTGAGTACACCTGAAAGTGTTCTTCTTCGACCCAATCAATGTTGTCTTTATAGAATTCTAATGGCAACCCGTCTGGCCCTGGGGCCTTATCATGACTCATGGAAAGAATAGCATTCTTAATCTCTTCCACTGTTATAGGCTTGTTGAGAAAATCAACATCCTCCTCTGTAACTTTCTTGGGGACAATGTTACTAATCTTATTTCTGGAAGCCTCCATATTCTGAGCATCCTCTTTAGAAGAGAATAGCTTGGAGTAGTATGCGGTAAAGGCTTTAAGAATGCCAATTTGGGAGTTAAGGGTGTAACCATCTTCACGTAGACATTCTATCATGTCTTTGGCCTCCTTGTATTTGAGCAGCTGGAAGAAGTATTTTGAACCTCTGTCCCCATGGGATAACCAGTTAACTCTTGCTCTAACATTGGCACCTTGGGTTTTGATTTTTTGCAACCTTCTAAGGACATCCCTAAATTGGGTTAAGGATGCCAAAGCCTCTATCTTAGAGGTATCAATTTGAATCTTGCTTTCTGCCAAACAAAGTTGATTATGCAGTCCTACCTCAAGTCTCATGTTATCTTTGGCTTTATTCCTCCTCACAAATTGAAATAAAGTTCTCCAACTACTGACATACTAAACCCACTGGTCTAAAGCATTGTGATGTCTCACAATATTCTTATTGTACCATATAATAATCTTCACTGTAGATTTGACATCTTCATCCTTCAAAAGATGAGTGTTAAGAGAAATCCATTTCTAACCTCCACCTCGATGTCTGCTTTGTTAAGTTGAAAGAAAGTGGTCACAACAGGGTGGTGGTTTGAGAGTGTATATGGGATGACATATAGACTAATACCATTGGAGTCCTTCTTGAAACTAAAAATATCCTTGTTAACATAAAATCTGCCCAATCTTGAGTAGATTCTCTTATCCCCTCATTGGAAATTAGACCAAGTGTGCCATATTCCTTTGAAAATAACATTGTTACCAACAAGGGGGTCAAAGAGTATGAGTTTGTTAGCCATTTTAGACCAGTAAAACTTTGCATTACTTTTCCACTCAAATTTTGAGCCCCTGTTTTGTCTTGGGGCCTGTTGGCACTTCATTTTTCAATAGTATAAAATCTTGCATTTCCTTACAAAATTGAAACATCTGTGTGTTATTCTAAGATTGAGAAAATTCATTGCCAAAAAGCCTAGAAAACCTTGCTAAAATCTCAGAGATTTTATTTAAATCTAGCAAGCCCTAATTGAAAAACCAAGTCGGAGAAAACCCTAAGTGCATTTATTTTCATGAAAACCATAGGTCGCTCTTTATTAATCTATTCGAGCATTGCTTTTGCCAGGTCACTTGTATTCCTATAAGCGCACGTGTTTTAAATATATCACCAAGCGGGGTCATGTTGTTAACACTTTATATTACCTAGGCTCGCCCCCTTTTAATTTTTCCTAAGTCTAAGCCCGGTGATGTTTTTAAATACTCCTAAGTCCTAGGCACTTTATTTCCTAAAGTTTCGACACCATATTCAACCTAGAATTTGGAATCTTGATCTAACGGCTGTCACATGTCCGCAAGGGATCTTTTCAAGCCATGCGAGCATGCGACAATTGTCGATCTTACTTTATTCCTAAGCACTTACAGAAGCTGGGTCCGCTGCCAACTGTATACATATGGGCATTTCTGATTGGCTATAATATTTGCTGACATGGAAATCGTCATCAAGACTACCGCTCAACAAGAAAAAATTGTATGTCCGCTTGTTGGATTTTATGACGTGGCGGTTTTTCATTGGTTACATACAGTGGGGCCGTTTTAAGAGGGATCTGCAGGATTGACAAATTGCAGAAGATCTAACGGTGGTCGCATGTTCGTAAGGGATCTTTTCAAGCCATGCGATCATGGGACAACCGTCGATCTTACCTTTTCTTAGGCGTAAGAAAGGGGTGGGTCTGCTGCCAGGTGTACAGACATGGTTGCTATTCATTGGTCGAAGGTATTTGCTGATGTGGAAGATGTCAGTAGTGCTGGCGCTTGGAAGGAAAATTTTACATGTCCGCTTGCCCGATATTGCAACGTGGACGTTCTTGATTGGTCGAAGCAAGGTGGGGCCAGTTCCTTAAGGTATCAACAGTGAAGGAAAGATCTAACGGTTGTCGCATGTTTGGAAGGGATCTTTTAAAACCATGCGATCATGTGACAGTCGTTGATTTGGTATCAAGGCCACGACGCCTTACTTTATGTCTAGTCATAAAGGGAAAGTAATGGTGACCATCCGATGGAGGATCTAACGGTGGAGATGAGTCCAAGGTATCAAGTAGGTCCTGAATGACGTGATTAAAGGATTGTCGTCGATGCATATTGATCGAACGATTATCGCATGTTCGCATAAATTTATTTCAAGCCTTGCGATCATGCGACAACCGTTAGATTATCTTTTAAAGAAAATCAATGGTCCAAATTCAAACTTGAAGCACAGTTGGTGCAAAATTCAACTTTCCCATTGAATGATGACAGTTCGATTTCTCAGAGAAGTAATGGCTTGATCGTGTGAAGTAAACTGCTGAAAGGACCAGTTTTCATTGCAGATATATTGAAGATTTATGCATTCTTAGCAACACAAGAAGATAAAGTTTGCAGAGAATTGGGCGAGAAGATTTGCAAAGACTGGTTGACATATTCTGAGAAAGTTCTGAAAAAAGGTTAGTGAATTTCTTGTCCAAATCTTTCCTGTTAATAGCATTATAATTCTACCGTGTTTCTTCTGCACATAATCGTAAAAAAATCTCAAACCCTAAAATGGCTCCAAGGAAGGAATTATCTGGTGAAACCGATTACAGTAAGAGGGGTCTACATGAGGATTTGTTACAGTTATTACCCAAGTCTACAACTGATACAGTAAAGGCCAAACAATTGACACCAAAAAACCCTAGGGTAAAGGTAGCATATGGCTTGTATGACACGGGGAACTACATAAGGGATGCTAAGATTGGCATGCTCAATGCAAGTTGTGTTTCTGATACCACTGGTTTAACATTGTTTAAGGTAGGGTTTAGTCAGAGAAATGCCCCTCCTCCTACCAGTAACATATGACAATTTGACCTAGGAAAGCTTGTGGTTCCCAACGTTTTCATAGATGCAGACTTGATGTTTCAAGTTGCAAATAATTATGACCCAATTACTAGGGTAATTAGGGATGTTAAAGGAAACATACTCATGAGCATCACTGCTGAAGAAATTAGGACAATTTTTAAGCTAAGTGAGCCCTCCAATGACCTGGAAAAAATTGATTTTGAGGGGTTGAAGCAGGTATACAATGCACAAAGAGATTATCTCAGAAGTGGTCTTGTGAAGGAATTTTGTGATTAGATTGGGGGAATGATTGCCATGGGACCAAGCACATAGGAGCCTTTCAAAACAGAATATTTTAACTTGAGAGCAAAAGGTGCATGCTAGTCACTATGTCAAGTCTTTGGAGAAGATGTGGAGGAAAGAATGCCAGTACATTTTATGTACATGATGGTTCAAATTTTTACACCCTTACCTATCAGATACTTTTGACTATGCCCCTTACATTGTTATTTTAATTCATAATGGATTAGTAGGAATCCAGAAAGACAAAGTTGATAAGCCCTTCTGCTGGTATTCCTTGATCATGTATATGTTCTTGTTTAAAGGTGCCAGTTACTTTGAGAAAGAGATGGATTTATTGAAACAAAGGGATGGTGAAGACATGCCAGTCCAATTATGGAGCCTCACCATGACATGGGATAGGGAGGATCACAGTCTCATCAATTTTGATAGATGCTTTTCTGCCAGATTAAGAAAATTGTTTGTCCATGAGGACCTAAGAATCCCAATTGCCTTAGCTGAACTTATCAGGCCAAAATAGTTTGCCAAGGGCCTTAATATTGTGCATAATTGGGGGGATTTTATTTTTTACCTTGTTTCTACTATTATTAGATTGTATGGTTTCAAAGGGGCTCCATTCATATTACCATATCAAGTGCCTCTCAAGATTGGTGTTGCAAAATTCATTAGGCAGTTGGGGGATATTGAGAAGAATACTCTTGCTGGTAAAGGTAGAGGAACTCTGTTCCCAAATATTACTATTGCACATCAATTTATAATCACAAAAGGTGGATGGCTGTATATGGATCAAGTCTTGGCACCATATCATATGGCTACTTCAGTTGTTAGGACAACAGACCCTGAGGGGTTTTAGAATGAAATGTTTAAGATAAGGGTCAGGTGCTCTTTGATAAATCATGTTTTTAACTTTCCTGAGGATATAATCAGAAATATCCCTAACATAAAAGAGCAGGAAATCAGAAAAGAAAAGTGGCTAGTGTACAAGAAGACTTTGGAGTTTGTCCAATAGTTTGATCAGCGATATGATCCCTTAAAGAGCATAAATCCCATAGGTAAAAAGATAAACACTCTCATGGAACATTTTCAAGAGATTTATCAAACCCTCAATGTGAAAAAGGAGAAAGCCATGAGGGATAACCTAGAGAAGGCCAAATCACTATTGAGAAAATCTGCATTTGCAAAGGTTTTGCCCCTGGGCAGATACATGGTGGAGAAGAGAATTGGTTACAATGTGATAGTACTAGACCTTGGCAAGCAGAAACAAACAAAGAAGAAGGAGGATATCCCTTCCACATTACAACAGGTAGAGAAACACAAGGAGGTTGTGGAAATTCTTGATTCACCTCAAGATCAACTTGCTGAAAATGCCCCTGATTCCCCACCTCCCACCAAGAGACAAAAGCTAGAAGAGAGAACTCAACATGTTGAGGAAGTTTACTCTCCTTCCCAATGACCTCTGAATATCATGGATGATCAAGAGGTCATAGAGCAGGTCCAACAATTGGGATCTCTAGGTCAAATTTTTATGACCTATGAGGAAATAAATGAAGGAGTGCCAGAGCCACCAAAGGAATCTGAACTAGGCTTAATAGCTGGAGAAAAGGCAAGCACAAAATTGGACCCCATAATAAAACAAGCATGTGATGAATTCTTGGATGATGATGCCTTTGTGAAGGCTAGAGCATTCATGCAATTTTTTGTGGAAGTTGAACATTAGTCAATTTGAAGAAACTTGTGAAAAAAGGCATGAGGAGAATCCAGATAAGGATCTCAAGATCATACAGGATGAGGTCAAAAAAGAAATGATAGAGAGGTTTGAGAAAGTCACCCCAGAATAGGGGAGAAACTTGGTAAGAAACTCAGGAGTGCTTATCCTTCCAGAATGGGATATAGCTGATGTAGTGGTCTTGGATGTTGTTAGGAAACAGACCACACCCATTCCTAAGACCAGGGAGGAGGCAGAACAAGCCATCAAGGGAGTCACTTTCAGTAATGACCATCAGGCTTTGGTCATGTGGTCCCTGAAGAAGAATGGAAGTAACAAGGGAAAACAGATTACTAGGGGTGATCTAATTGGTAGCCTGATAGTCAAAAGGGTCACTGACACTTCTATAGTTGAGGTATCAGGCGTGGTGGTAACAACAACTCAATTGACACAAAGGGTGGCGGAAAAGGAAGCCAAGGACAAGGAAGAGCTTACACTGAGATTGGAGATAGTGTTGAAGGCTTATGGGGAGCTAAGCCAGGGCATATATGATAAGGATACTTTAATTGCAGACTTGAAGAAGAGGTTAGGTGAGCAGGGCCTAATTCAAGCATCAGGGCAATTACAAATTTCGTCTTCCTATGTTGGACCTTCTTCTTCAAGCCCTATCATTGAATACCCCCTCTCCCCTCTTCCCCCTTTTGCAGGTGATGAAGACATAGAGCAAAGGGAAAAACACAGATATGAGAAGAGAATAAAGGACACAATCCTACATTTTGTTGCTAATATAAAACCAAGAGAGGTTTACATAGTTGCTAAGCAACTATTTGACATTTTGATCTCTTTTAAGAAAGAGATAGCTACTATAGATCCAATTTTGGAAAAGTGGGCTGCTGCTAGAAAGAATAGGTTGAAATCTTTCTCTTATTTGCTTGTAGATCAATGCATTGTTGATATCCAACTAACAAATACTTATAAATTTGTTAAGGACCTTTTTGAGTTTGAGGTAAATAGAGAAAGTCTAAAGAGAAAAGCAGAGATATTAAGGGCTAGGTACTTTTAGGATAGTTTTCAAATGTTCCTGGGTCTTGTCAAAATAGATGGAGTTATAAAGGACAGGGATCAGTGGCTAGAACAAATTGATGGGGAAGTGTCAACTAGAATAGACACTGTTTTGAATACAGAGGATAATACCCCTTTTGTACAACTAATTGAAATACTGCAAGATGTCAGAATACACTTCACTAATGTGAGAAGTGAGGTTTACCAAGTGGTTGCTAATTGGGACAAATTACTACCGAAGAGGGATGAAGTTCTGGCTTTTCATTGGCCAAGTGAAGAAACCTATGCATCATGGGAAACAACATATCAAGTGGAAAGTGCCAAAGAAGAAACATCCACTAAAGAGGTAACAAGTCGGAGTGCCCCAACTCCTTGAAAGAAAAGCAAGCAATGTGCAAACCTTAAGCAGTTAAAGAAAGCACGGAAGCTACACCTGGCAGAAATTGAATTGACCTTGGGACTTGTTGCAAATTTTGGCGCTCATCTCTACAAGTCATTTTGTAAAATTGTAACAAGAAGGTGTTATATTTGGCTTTTTTGTCTTAGATGGTAAACTCTTTTTGTCTTTTGTAAGAAAGATCCGAAGCTTGTATGCAATCCTTGTTTCTATAAAAGGATTACTAGGATCATTTTGTAGGGACCGAAACTTGAGCATTCTTACTGACAAGTTTTGAGTCTAGGATACAGTAGACTGTATTAGGCAAGTTTTTTGTAAGGAGCAGTATTGCTAGTTCAGTTAAATATCCAGAAAGTTGCATTTTAAAGCATTTTGTATACGTGATATTGGTATAACATTTGAATAAAATCCAAAGTTTACATCTCTCCATTGTGTATTTCTTCTTGAGTTATGAATTGATGAAGTTCATTGGATGGATAAATACTGTGTGTATGTTAATATTCTTTAGCTCTGATCCAGGATCAGATTAAATAAGCTTTTGATATGACATAAATTCTTTAAGTCTTGCATAAGGATATAAATAAGTAGTGTGAATTTAGGAGTCCTTTGATAAAATCCACCACAGGGTGATTAGTATTTTCAGGGGATAAAGATAATCAAAGTTCAATATATTTTGTTCATGTATCACAATCTTGCAGTGAGGGTGTTGCCCAATGGATAAGGTACTGGTCAGCAGTGGAGCTATTTTATAAGAAATCCGTGCTAAAAAGGTTTTATTTGTATTTCTAACAATTTGATATAAATTTGTTGAAATTCTTTAACTACAGTAACTTGCAAAGTAGTATTCCACCTAATGATAATGGAGAATCAATGAATGAATGGTCATCATTTAGTATTTTCTTATCATTTATCTGTTGTTATTTAAATCCAGTCTATTATTGTTGAAGTAAGGCTTGCTATTACTAGATTTGGAGTACCCTCCTTGGTTTTGCAAAGCTAGAAGTGCAGAGGGCAGTCTTGTCCCTATAGTTGGTCCAATCATCATAGAATTCAATATTTGGATCTAACCCATCCTAAAATCCTATTGATGTATTGGTAGCTTCTAAAAGCATAAAGTCCAGTTTGAGGAACCAACAAAATGGCGACTCTGCTGGGGAATAGAGATGAAATAACTATGATAAATCTAGATTGTAGATCTCTGGTGTTATAAATTTGATATCAAATAACACAGGTACAAGTTTAGCTAGACTCCTAGCCTTCTTATTTGTTAGAACGAGTAAGTACCATTAAAGAACAGAGAATTATTTGCAAGCTTTGGTTTTTTGCATAATGTTGAAAATCTTAGCAAGCTTTGCATTTACTTGTTATAAGCTCTTTCATTGATTTCTTTCCAAGTATTGAATACTCTGAATTACTAAGTTTGTGATAATAATTCCCAACTTGTGTTGGTGGCGACTCTGAGAATATCTACAGTAGTGCTGAGTAAAAAGTAATAAAAATAAAGATCATTTCACACACTTTCAGGTATGAGTCAGAGAAATACTAGGGCTTGGAGGAAGGATCACCCTGAAAATAGGTTAGAAGGTGAACTTCCAAGTACTTCTAGACCCCGTCAGCCTAGTAGAAATCAAGGTGATAGAGATATGTCTTAGGCATGGAGACAGAAGAAAAATACAAGTGAGAATAATACCTTTCATCATGACCAAGAAGGAAATGCTTTAGAGTATGAAGAAGCAGTAGATCTAGGTTTAGGAGCATATGATGATTACTATTCCCATCATTCTAAAGAGGATGGTGAGGCACACCATAAGAAAGGAATGCTCCTAAATGTAGAAGCTCAAGGAGAAAATAGGAGGTCAAGTAGCAGAACTAGAGGCTTAGAAGGAAGAGGTGATCCTCCAACCCGGGGGATCTCCCTTTCTGGAAGCCCTCATAATCCTAGAGGTGAACAACAAGAGTTCTTGGTTGAAACTTCAGAATCTGAAACCACTCTCCCAGATTCTGAAGACATCTTTGAAGAGGTGTCTAATTTAGAGAAAAGAATCCAGGAACAAATTGCTATCGGGAAGGAGAGGGAAAAGGAAAAGGAAGCTGAAATAAGGCAGGCCTAGATTAGGTTAGACCAGTTGAGAAGACAGTTGCTATCTTTGGAAGCCATAAATATTGTAAGGGGTCCTAAGTAGTGAACAACCTGTTATCCAACTCACTACCGAAGTTAGATGACCTAAGGATAAGGGAAAGAAGATCTCAACATGGATCACAATAAATGAGCCTATGAGTAACCAAGTCCCATTGGAACCATTATCTAAATTAGATAGTGATTTGGAAAGAGCTAAAAGAGAACATGAAATTTTGGCTAAAGAACTTGAGAAGGCAGAACTTGAGGCTACAACATTAGAAATGAAAAAGAAGATTGACTTTCTTAAACAATCTTCAGGGCCTTCAAATACAAATACTCTTGTAGTAATATGTAATGCTAACATTGGAAATTCTTCCACCCAGGCTGCTATTGTCACACCAGCAGTTAATGCAAATGTTGCTAACACAACAAATAATAAAGCTTCTACTTCTCAGGTTGGTGGATCACTGCAAAGGGGACCAGTTCATGTTGAAAGGTACATATAACTTCTCTTTAATAAC
This sequence comes from Chamaecyparis obtusa, assembly GCA_027943335.1. Lineage (NCBI taxonomy): Eukaryota > Viridiplantae > Streptophyta > Pinopsida > Cupressales > Cupressaceae > Chamaecyparis > Chamaecyparis obtusa. The sequence goes on from BSBK01002950.1 coordinate 235,758, forward strand.
ATTATTGGCTATCCTAATTTGATTCCTGCAAAGATTAGAGAAAAGTTGCCTAAATTCACTGGTAATAATGTTGTCACTTGTGAAGAGCATCTAAAGAAATTCATTGATATGATTGATGACTATGAAATAGAACATGAAGATGTAATCATGAAGTTATTTGTTCAGTCTCTCACTGAGGATGCAAGGGATTGGTTTAGAGGGCTTCCTTATGATTGTATTGGTTCTTGAGATGATTTTATTAATTGTTTCAAAGACCAGTATGGTGATAAGACCAATGAAGATTTCATGTTGAATGAGTTCAACAATATAAAGAAAAACCAAAATGAAGAAGTCCTTGAATTCAATGTGAGATTTCCAAAGGCAATGCACAAGCTCTTCCAAGTCATGAGATTAGATGATAAGTTATGCTTGGCAACATATTTGAATGCTTTTGATGCCAAAATGGGATACTTACTCAGAGATAAAAACCCTAGAACTATTAGGGAAGCTCAAAGATTTGTAGTGAATATTGAAAGCAATAGGAGAGTTTCTGGCAAGTTAGGGAGAAGAGAAGATCCTAAGCCCCCTAGGTTTGGCAAGAAAGAAGTTGATAAACCTACCAATGTAAAGTCTAAGGAGTATGATAACCTCAAGCAGATATTAAATGCCTTAAAAGATCTAAAGCCAAATGAAAACAAAAATAAGTTTTAGGGAAATGATAGGCCTCCTCCCAATACTTTCAACAGACAACCTAGGTTACAAAATTTTCCCTACCATACATAGTGGAAGGATGGAAAACCTACTGTTCCAGAAAGAAAGGGCCTAAAGCCTAATGAGAAGACCCCTGATCCTTTGCAAAAGCATTCAGTCAATATGACTGGTGAGGTTCCATGGTGCACAACATGCCAGTCCCCTCATGATTCAAATTATTGTGTGATCTCTCAGAATATGTCTGAGAATGATGAACAAAGGGAGGAAGAAGATGAATCATATGATGACAGAGGCTGTGGAATGACTTTTGCCAAATTTGTTGAAGAAGTTGACTCTAAGGAGGAAAATGAAAATCAGGATGTGAATAATTCTCAGAGCAGAGGAGAGGCCTACCATCGGCAGATCTTCTCTAATGAAGAAGAGGAGGAGGTCGATGACATAAATAGCAACTCCAAGGGGGTGGAAGAGTCTGTTGTACTAAGAAGACCCTTTGATGAAGAAATAGCCCAGATCACTGCTGATATGGTGACTCAGGCCATAAGTAATTATGTCCTTAGAAACAAAATTGTTGGCAATACAAATGGTAAGCCAACAGGTGTATTTATAAAAAGAAATAAAGAAGACACAAAGCAGTTTGTTGTGAGAAATAAGGCTGTTGATGATGCTAAGAAATTTAAGTTGAAAGGCATTGAGAAGCCAAGTGAGCCAAGCAATGTGCTCAAGATCAAGGCCAAAGCTCCAATAGCAAATATCCCAATTCCCCAGCATCAAAGTAAATCAAAAGGGGAGAACAAGTTAGGAGCAACAACATAGTCTGAGAACAATGATGTCCCACAAGGCAAGTTAGACTTGTTTGTTCTAAGTTATGCAGCTATTGATATGAACCAGCTATTATCGCAGATCACGGTTAAAGTGTCTTTGATGGAAATGATGAGGATAAGTGAACACAAAGAGAAGGCGCTCACATGGATAAGCGGTGTTCAAGCCACAAATGTCCAAGAACCAGCACACACTAAGATGAAGGGTCAAATTCCAATTAAAAGGAAAGATACATAGGAGATTGTTTCAAAAATACCTCAGATCTACTTAGATACTAATGTTGTGAGCACTTCTATGGGAACTATTGACCCTTTCTTCTTGACGTTCGTCATAAATGATAAGATGTTAAAAAATTGCATGATTGACTCAGGAGCTTCAAATACTGTCATGCCTGCTGAAATCATGAGGTCAATGGGATTGCAAGTTGACACCCCCCATGGGAGATGCCAAGCTATGGACTCCAGAGAAGTACCGGTAATTGGAACAATCAAGGCCTTGTCCTATAAGCTTGCTGCTTACCCAGGAAAACAACTGACTATGAGTGTCTTAGTTGTGGACATATCTCCCCAGTATGGGATGTTGCTATCAAGAAAATGGAGTGTAGCAATGGGAGGTAGTATCCAATGTGATCTGTCTTTTGCCACATTTAACATAAATAATGAGAGTATCAAGGTATTCAGGGAAGTTAGAACCCCTCATATGATTGAGGAAGAGACTAATGATAATAACATGAATTGTTTCTTGGATACTAATATAAACTCCTTTCAAGTACAGAGAAGAGAAAATGAAAATGAGGATGAATCTCCTCTCTTAGCCGAGGAAGAAAGTAATGTTACAAGTCAGAATGACCTTTGGACCATGTATTTTGATGGTGCAAGTTCTAAAGAAGGGTCTGGTGCAGGTGTGTTATTGATTTCTCCTACTGAAAAGACTTTCAAGTTTTCTTTTACCCTACTATTTACTTGTACAAATAACACTGCAGAATATGAGGCTTTATTGATAGGTTTGAGGTTAGCCTCAAAACATAAATTAAAAAATCTCAGGGTTATTGGAGATTCAGAATTAGTTGTATCTCAGGTGAGATCCAAATATGCATCAAGAAACAAGACATTAAGATAATATAGGAATGTTGTTTGGGATGAGATAGAACACTTTGATGCTTTTTGTATTGACTGGATGGATAGAGGCCATAATAGGATGTATGACTTATTGGCCAACATTGCTTTAAGGCCATATGATATCACTTTTGTAGGGATATCTAAGATTGAGGTTCAAACTAGGCCATCCATTCCAGACAATTTTGAAAACTGGCAGGTTTTTGATGATGACTTAGACATTTTAAGATTCTTGCATTATGATGCAAATTTTGGTGACAGGGAAATAAATTTTGCTGAGTATGTTAAAACATCAGACAATGAGGATATTTTCCTTGGCAAAGAAGTCTTGCAACTTAAATCAAATAGGGTCCTAGAGGGTTTGGTAGTGCTAGAAAGAGAATTTGATAATCATGATAGCACTTTTCAAACAAGGCCTTTAAGTAAGCCTGAAGGTGTGGAGGAAATAAACTTAGGGACAGGGGAAGCCCCAAAAAATGTATATATTTTGGGGGAGGTCTGACTCCTGAAATAAGAAAATCATTGATAAGTCTTCTTAGGAAATATAGGCATGTCTTTGCCTAGTCTTATGATGATTTAAAAGCATATAGAGAAGATTTATTTCAGCATGAAATCCCTTTGAAGGAGAATACCAAACCTTTTAGACAAAAGCTGAGACTTGTCAACCCTGCGTTGGCACCCAAGATGGAGGATGAGTTAAAAAAGATGAGTGATACATGCATCATTCATCCTATTAGACACTCAACATGGGTCTCTAACCTTGTCCTAGTGAGAAAGAAGAATGGAGACATCAGACTCTGTGTGAACTTTAGAAATCTGAACATAAATTCTTTGAAGGATAATTATGGTCTACCAAACATGGAAGCCATGTTGCAAAGAGTTACTGGATCTGAATTGATGTCCATGATGGATGGTTTTTCAGGTTATAATCAAGTTGTTGTCAAAGAAACATAATAGTTCAAAACTGCGTTCACTACTTCATGGGGCACTTATGTATATGTTAGAATGCCTTTTGGTTTAACCAATGCTGGGGCTACTTTTCAAAGGGCTATGGATGTAGCATTTGCAGATTTTATTAGCAAGTTCCTTGTTGTTTATCAGGATTATTTGACAAGTTACTTAAAGAGGAAGGATCAACATTGTGGCCACTTGAAAATTGTTTTTGTAAGAGCTTTAGAGTATGGGGTTTCCCTTAATCCAAGGAAGTGTGCTTTTGGGGTGACTGAGGGTAAACTTTTGAGCCACATTCTATCTAAGGATGGAGTCAAGATTGATCCTGAAAGGGTAGCAGCAATTGATAAGGTACCACTACCAAAGAATGTTAAAGGTATCCAATCTTTCTTTGGGCAGATAAATTTTGTCAGAAGGTTTGTCACAAATTTTGCTGAAATCAGTGTCCCTATCTCCAAAATGCTTAAGAAAAATGCAAAAATTGAGTGGAGTGAAGACGCCAAGAAAACCTTTTATGACATCAAGCAAGCCATTGAAAGTGCTCCGGTACTAAGATCACCAGACTTCAGCAAGCCTATCCAAATTTTTTCTTTTGCTTCTTATCATACTATTGCTGCAGTCTTGTTATAAAAGAACTCAGAGGGTTTTGAACAACCCATATCATTTTTCAGCAAATCCTTGCAGGCAACTGAGTTAAAGTATGACATAAATGAGAAATAGGCCTATGCATTAGTCAAGGCTATAAAAAACTTCAGGTGCTATTTGGTTGGGGCAATTGTAGTTGCATATGTGCCTAGTGCTGCTGTGAAGGACATCTTGGTTCAACAAGAGGTCTCAGGGAGAAGGTGCATATGGATAAATAGAATCCAAGAGTTCAATATTAACATCCAGATCACAAAACTGGTGAGAGGACTAGGGCTAGTAAAACTTACGACTCAAAGCAATCTAGATGCTAACCACATCAATGTTCTTGAAGAAGAATAGAGGCCATTCATCTGTGACTTGGATTGTTGTGAATGGTATAAGGATATTATTGGATATTTACAAAAATTGTTACTTCCCTCTAACATGGATGACCACAAAAAGAGAACTGTGAAATTACATGCTTTGAAGTATGTGATTATTAAAGGTGAGCTATGGTGGAGAAGTAATGAAGGTGTCTTGCTGAAGTGTGTTGACCCTCACAATCTGAAGATTTATTGCAAGCAATGCATGAAGGTGTGTGTGGTGGCCATTACATGGCCAAGACTACTGCACATAAGATACTAAGGTTTGGATTTTGGTGGCCTAGTATCTTCAAAGATGCACATTCTTTTGTCAAAAAATGTGATGCTTGCCAGAGGTTTTCAGGAAAGCTGAAATTTAGTTGCAATTTGCCTTTAAGCCCTGTAATAGTTGAGGTCCCTTTTCAGAAATGGGGCATGGACTTCATAGGGGAAATCCCCAATAAATCCAGTGGAGGACACTCATGGATTCTGGTTACAACTGATTATTTCACAAAGTGGGTGGAAGCAATTCCCACTAAAAAAGCCACTAGTAAGGTGGTTACTGACTTCTTGATGCAAAATCTACTGATAAGGTTTGGATGCCCCGAGGTTATGATTGTAGACAATGCTATGTGTTTCAGATCTAAAGAATTTGTTAGTTTTTGTTTGCAATATGGGATCAAGATTTCATATGCTGCTCCCTATCATCCTCAAGGTAATGGCCAAGCTGAATCAAGCAACAAAAGCCTGATTAAAATTTTGAAGAGAGTCCTTGATACAAATAAGAAGGCATGGGATTCCAGGCTACAGCTAGCTCTGTGGGGTAACAGAGTAACAATCAAGAAGGCCATTGGTTGTGCTCCTTTTGATTTGGTATGTGGTATTCATGCCAGGTTACCACATAATAACTTGTTGAAAATGTACAAGTTCATCTAGTTATATGATGATGATCAAGATGATGAGATGAAGATTAGATTAGAAGACTTGATATAGTTGGATGAATCAAGAAGGGAAGCTCATGATACAAATTTGAAATCTCAAATATGAAAATTTGTATGACAAGAAAACCACAATCAGAGATTTTAAAGCTAATGATTTGGTCTTGATGTGGAATGCTAAGCTTGAAGATAAAGGCAAGCACAACAAGTTTGATCCTATTTGGTTGGGACCATATCTAATTAGTGAAGGATGGGGACCTGATTCATATATCCTAAAGGACCTGATTGGAAACGAAATGGAATTGCCAGTTCATTGACAATTTCTTAAGTGGTACTTTTCTTAAGGTACTCTCATTATCCATGAACAGTGGTTAATTTTCCCTTCTAGTTGTGTGTTTGTTTCAGGTTGTGTGATTAGGTTAGTTGTTTTGTTTCAGTAGATGGTTTGCTTATCCCAGAGATTCCGAATTCTTGTCATGCCTGCAAGAGGCATATATCCCTAGACAGAGCCACTGTTGGCACTTCATTTTTCAACAGTATAAAATCTTGCATTTCCTTACAAAATTGAAACATCTGTGTGTTATCCTAAGATTCACAAAAGTCATTGCCAAAAAGCCCAGAAAACCTTGCTAAAATCTTAGAGATTTTATTTAAATCTAGCAAGCCCTAATTGAAAAACCAGGCCAGAGAAAACCCTAAGTGCATTTATTTTCATGAAAACCCTAGGTGGCTCTTTATTAATCTATTCGAGCGTTGCTTTTACCACGTCACTTGTATTCCTATAAGCGCATGTGTTTTAAATATATCACCAAGCGGGGTCATGTTGTTAACACTTTATATTACCTAGGTTCGCCCCCTTTTAATTTTTCCTAAGTCTAAGCCCGGTGATGTTTTTAAATACTCCTAAGTCCTAGGCACTTTATTTCCTAAAGTTTCGACACTATATTCAGCCTAGAATCTGGAATTTTGATCTAACGGTTGTCGCATGTTTGCAAGGGATCTTTTCAAGCCATGCGATCATGCGACAAACATCGATCTTACTTTATTCCTAAGCACTTACAGAAGGTGGGTCCGCTGCCAGGTGTATACATATGGACATTTTTGATTGGCTATAATATTTGCTGAGATGGAAACCGTCATCAAGACTACCACTCAGCAAGAAAAATTTGTATGTCCGCTTGTCGGATTTTATGACGTGGTGGTTTTTCATTGGTTACATACAGTGGGGCCGTTTTAAGAGGGATCTGCAGGACTGACAAATTGCAGAAGATCTAACGGTGGTTGCATGTTCGCAAGGGATCTTTTCAAGCCATGCGATCATGCCACAACCGCCAATCTTACCTTTTCGGAGGCGTAAGTAAGGGGTGGGTCCACTGCCAGGTGTACATACATGGCTGCTGTTGATTGGTCGAAGGTATTTGCTGATGTGGAAGATGTCAGTAGCACTGGCGCTTGGTAAGAGAATTTTACATGTCTGCTTGCCGAATATTGCAACGTGGACATTCCTGATTGGTTGAAGCAAGGTGGGGCTAGTTTCTTAAGGTATCAACAGTGAAGGAAAGATCTAACGGTTGTTGCATGTTCGCAAGGGATCTTTTCAAACTTTGCGATCTTGCGACAGCCATTGATTTGGTATCAAGGCCACGATGCCTTACTTTATGTCTAGTCATAAAGGGAAAGTAACGGTGACCGTCCGATGGAGGATCTAACAGTGGAGATGAGTCCAAGGTATCAAGTGGGTCCTGAATGACGTGATTAAATGATTGCCATTGATGCATATTGATCGAACGATTGTCGCATGTTCGCATAAATTTATTTCAAGCCTTGCGATCATGCGACAGCCGTTAGATTATCTTTTAAAGAAAATCAACCGTCCAAATTCAAACTTGAAGCACAGTTGGTGCAAAATTCAATTCTCCCCTTGAACGATGACAGTTCGATTTCTCAAAGAAGTAATGGCTTGATCCTGTGAAGTAAACTGCTGAAAGCACTGGAATTGATTGCAGATATACTGAAGATATACACATTCTTAGCAACACAAGAAGATAAAGTTTGCAGATAATTGGGTGAGAAGATTTGCAGAGACTGGTTGACATATTCTGAGAAAGTTCTGAAAAAAGGTTGGTGAATTTCCTGTGCAAATCTTTCTTGTTAATAGCATTATAATTTTGTTGTGTTTCTTTTGCACATAATCGTAAAAAAATCTCAAACCGTAAAATGGCTCCAAGGAAGGATTATCTGGTGAAACCGATTACAGTAAGAGGGGTCTGCATGAGGATTTGTTACAGTTATTACCCAAGTCTACAACTGATACAGTAAAGGACAAACAATTGACACCAAAAAACTTTAGGGTAAAGGTAGCAGATGGCTTGTATGACACGGGGAACTACATAAGGGATGCTAAGATTGGCACGCTCAATGCAAGTTGTGTTTCTGATACCACTGGTTTAACATTGTTTAAGGTAGGGTTTAGTCAGAGAAATGCCCCTCCTACCAGTAACATATGACAATTTGACCTAGGAAAGCTTGTGGTTCCCGACATTTTCATAGATGCAGACTTGATGTTTCAAGTTGCAAATAATTATGACCCAATTACTAGGGTAATTAGGGATGTTAAAGGAAACCTACTCATGAGCATCATTGCTGAAGAAATTAGGACAGTTTTTAAGCTAAGTGAGCCCTCCAATGACTTGGAAAAAAATGATTTTTGAGGAGTTGAAGCAGGTATACAATGCACAAAGAGATTATCTCTGAAGTGGTCTTGTGAAGGAATTTTGTGATGAGATTGGGGGAATGATTGCCATGGGACCAAGCACACAGGAGCCTTTCAAAATAGAATATTTTAACTTGAGAGCAAAAGGTGCATACTAGTCACTATGTCAAGTCTTTGGAGAAGATGTGGAGGAAAGAATGCCAGTACATTTTGTGTACATGATGATTCAAATTTTACACCCTTACCTATCAGTTACTTTTGACTATGTCCCTTACATTGCTGATTTAATTCATAATGGATTAGTAGGAATCCAGAAAGACAAAGTTGATAAGCCCTTCTGCTGGTATTCCTTCATCATGTATATGTTCTTGTTTAAAGGTGCCAGTTACTTTGAGAAAGAGATGGATTTATTGAAACAAAGGGGTGGTGAAGACATGCTAGTCCAATTATGGAGCCTCACCATGACATGTGATAGGGAGGATCACAGTCTCATCAATTTTGATTGATGCTTTGCAGCTAGATTAAGAAAATTGTTTATCCATGAGGACCTAAGAATCCTAATTGCCCTAGCTGAACTTATCAGGCCAAAATAGTTTACCAAGGGCCTTAATATTGTGCATAATTGGGGGGATTTCATTTTTTACCCTATTTCTACAGTTATCAGATTGTATGGTTTCAAAGGGGCTCTATTCATATTACCATATCAAGTGCCTATCAAGATTGGTGTTGCAGAATTCATCAGACAGTTGGGGGATATTGAGAAGAATACACTTGCTGGTAAAGGTAGAGGAACTCCGTTCCCAAATATTACTATTGCACATCAATTTATAATCACAAAAGGTGGATGGCTGTATATGGATCAAGTCTTGGCACCATATCATATGGCTACTTCAGTTGTTAGGACAACAGACCCTGAGGGGTTTTATAATGAAATGTTTAAGATAAGGGTCAGGTGCTCTTTGATAAATCATGTTTTTAACTTTCCTGAGGATATAATCAGAAATATCCCTAACATACAAGAGCAGGAAATCAGAAAAGAAAAGTGGCTGGTGTAAAAGAAAACTTTGGAGTTTGTCCAGCAGTTTGATCAGGGATCTGATCCCTTAAAGAGCATAAATCCCATAGGTAAAAAGATAGACACTCTCATGGAATATTTTCAAGAGATTTATCAAACCCTCAATGAGAAAAAGGAGAAAGCCATGAGGGATAACCCAGAGAACGCTAAATCACTATTGAGAAAACCTGCATTTGCAAAGGTTTTGCCCTTGGGCAGATACATGGTGGATAAGAGAACTGGTTACAATGTGATAGTACCAGAGCCTGGCAACCAGAAACAAACAAAGAAGAAGGAGGATATCCCTCCCACATCATAGCGGGTAGAGAAACACAAGGAGGTTGTGAAAATTCTAGATTCACCTCAAGATCAACTTGCTGAAAATGTCCTTGATTCCCCACCTCCGACCAAGAGACAAAAGGTAGAAGAGAGGTTTCAACATGTTGAGGAAGTTTACTCTCCTTCCCAATCATCTCTGAATATCATGGATAATCAAGAGGTCATAGAGTAGGTCCAACAATTGGGATGTCTAGGTCAAATTTTTATGACCTATGAGGAAATAAATGAAGGAGTGCCAGAGCCACCAAAGGAACCTGAACTAGGCTTAACAACTGGAGAAATGGCAGACACAGAATTGGACCCCATAAATAAACAAGCATGTGATGAATTCTTGGTTGATGATGCCTTTGTGAAGGCTAGAGCTTTCATGCAATTTTTGTGGGAGTTGAACATCAGTCAATTTGAAGAAACTTGTGAAAAAAGGCATGAGGAGAATCCAGATAAGGATCTCAAGATCATACAGGATGAGGTCAGAAAAGAAATGATAGAGAGGTTTGAGAAAGTCAACCCAGAATAGGGGATAAACTTGGTAAGAAACTCAGGAGTGCTTATCCTTCCAGAATGGGATATAGTTGATGCAATGGTTTTGGATGGTGTCAGGAAATAGAGCACACCCATTCATAAGACCAGGGAGGAGGCAGCACAAGCCATCAAGGGAGTCACTTTCAGTAATTTCCATCAGGCTTTGGTCATGTGGTCTGTTAAGAAGAAGGGAAGTAACAAGGGAAAACAGATTACTAGGGGTGATCTCACTGGTAGCCTAATAGTCAAAAGGGTCACTAAAACTTCTATAGTTGAGGCATCAGGCATGGTGGTAGCAACAACTCAACTGACACAAAGGGTGGCGGAAAGGGAAGCCAAGGAAAAGGAAGAGCTTACACTGAGATTGGAGACATTGTTGAAGGCTTATGGGGAGCTAAGACATGGCATATATGAAAAAGATACTTTAATTGTAGACTTGAAGAAGAGGTTAGGTGAGCATGGCCCAATTCAAGCATCAGAGCAATTACAAATTTCTTCTTGCCCTACTGGATCTTCTTCTTCAAGCCCTGTCATTGAATACCCCCTCTCCCCTCTTCCCCCTTCTATAGGTGATGAAGACATAGAGAAAAGGGAAAACCACAAATATGAGAAGAGAATAAAGGACACAATCCTACATTTTGTTGCTAATGTAAAACCAAGAGAGGTTTACAGAGTTGCTAAGCAACTATCTGACATTTTAATCTCTTTTAAGAAAGAGATAGCTACTATAGATCCAATTTTAGAAAAGTGGGCTGCTAGAAAGAATAGGTTGAAATCTTTCTCTGATTTTTTTGTAGATCAATGCGTTGTTGATATCCAACTAACAAATACTTATAAATTTGTTAAGGACCTTTTTGAGTTTGAGGTAAATAGAGAAAGTCTAAAGAGAAAAGCAGAGATATTAAGGGCTAGGTACTTTCAGGACAATTTTCAAATCTTCCTGGTTCTTGTCCAAATAGATGGAGTTATAAAGGACAGGGATCAGTGGCTAGAACAAATTGATGGACAAGTGTCAACTAGAATAGACATTGTTTTGAATACAGAGGATAATACCCCTTTTGTACAACTAATTGAAATACTGCAAGATGTCAGAATACACTTCACTAATGTGAGAAGTGAGGTTTACCAAGTGGTTACTGATTGGGACAAATTGCTACCGAAGAGGGATGAAGTTCTGGCTTTTCATTGGCCAAGTGAAGAAACCTATGCATCATGGGAAACATCATATCCTGTGGAAAGTGCCAAAGAAGAAACATCCACTGAAGAGGCAACAAGTAGCAGTGCCCCAACTCCTTGAAAGCAAAGCAAGCAATGTGCGAACCTTAAGCAGTTAAAGAAAGCACGGAAGCTACACCTGGCAGAAATTGAACTGACCTTGGGAGTTGTTGCAAATTTTGGCGCTCATCTGTACAAGTCATTTTGTAAAATTGTAACAAGGTGTTATATTTGGCTTTTTTGTCTTAGATGGTAAACTCTTTTTGTCTTTTGTAAGAAAGATCCGAAGCTTGTATGCAATCGTTGTTTCTATAAAAGGATTACCGGGATCATTTTGTAGGGACCGAAACTTGAGCATTCTTACTGACAAGTTTTGAGTCTAGGATACAGTAGACTGTATTAGGAAAGTTTTTTATAAGGAGAAATATTGCTAGTTAATTTAAATATCCAGAAAGTTGCATTTTAAAGCATTTTGTATACATGATATTGGTATAACATTTGAATAAAATCCAAAGTTTACATCTCTCCATTGTGTATTTCTTCTTGAGTTATGAATTGATGAAGTTCATTGGATGGATAATTTCTGTGTGTATGTTAATATTCTTTAGCTCTGATCCAGGATCAGATTAAATAAGCATTTGATATGACATAAATTCTTTAAGTCTTGCATAAGGATATAAATAAGTAGTGTGAATTTAGGAGTCCTTTGATAAAATCCACCACAAGGTGATTAGTATTTTTAGGGGATAAAGATAATCAAAGTTCAATATATTTTGTTCATGTATCACAATCTTGCAGTGAGGGTGTTGCCCAATGGATAAGGTACTGGTCAGCAGTGGAACTATTTTATAAGAAATCAGTGCTTAAAAGGTTTTATTTGTATTTCTAACAATTTGATATAAATCTGTCAAAATTATTTAAGTACAGTAACTTGCAAAGTAGTATTCCACCTAATGATAATGGAGAATCAATGAATGAATGGTCATCATTTAGTATTTTCTTATCATTTATCTGTTGTTATTTAAATCCAGTCTGTTATTGTTGAAGTAAGGCTTGTTATTACTGGATTAGGAGTACCCTCCTTGGTTTTGCAGAGCTAGAAGTGCATAGGGCAGTCTTGTCCCTATAGTTGGTCCAATCATCATAGAATTCAATATTTGGACCTAACCCATCCTAAAGTCCTATTGATGTATTGGTTGCTTCTAAAAGCATAAAGTCTAGTTTGAGGAACCAACAGGGCCCTTCAATCATGTTGAAGTCCCCACTAGTGATCTAAGGAATGTTCTCCAAGTAAGAGATCCATTTCCATAATTCAATTCTAACTTTGTGATCATTGGGAAAATAGACATTGCCCACTCCTATTTTTGTCCCATTGAGAAGGAGGGTGATCTATACCACTCTGTTGCATGGGGAACCGCTGCAGCCTATTATAAGTTTATTCAGTTTTGGTCCCACTAAAATGGAAGGTCCTCCCTTGCCTTTAGGATGATTGGTATAAAAGGACCTAGCATCTTTCCAAATGCACCTTAAACTGATATCAAGTGTGAAACCAACCGCTTAAACTTCTCGTAGGAAATGGATATCTATGTGTTTTTGCATCCTTAGAAACCTTTTAATAACATATGTTTTGTTAGGTGTCTCAAGACCCCTGACATTCCATGAGGAACATTTTAAATCCATATATAACTACAAATATCTATCTCCATGGGAGTCTCAAAGTTCTTGAAGCAATTAGTAAGGCACTGTTTGGGGTGCTTAATGGCCCTCTGTCTGTAGGAAGTGCCAGCAGGTCTTCCTCTCTTCTTCTTAGGATTTCCTTAAGTGTCATCTTTAGTTAAAGTGCTAGTATCAATCCCCTTGACCTCCTTTTTGGTGATCCATACCACTTTGTTGCATATGGAACTGCTCCAGCCTGTTATAAGTTTATTCAGTTTTGGCCCCACTAAAATGGAAACTCCTCCCTTGCCTTTAGGATGATTGGTATAAAAGGACCTATAATATTTCCAAATGCACCTTAAACTGATATCAAGTGTGAAACCAACATCCTAAACTTCTCGTAGGAAAAGGATATCTATGTGTTTCGACATCCTTAGAAACCTTTTAATTACATATTTTCTGTTAGGTGTCTCAAGACCCTTGACATTCCACGAGGAACATTTTAAATCCATATATAGCTTCAAATATCTGTCTCCATGGGAGTCTCAAAGTTCTTGAAGCAATTAGGAAGCCACTATCTAGGGTGCTTAATGACCCTCTGATTGGAGGAAGTGCCAGGAGGTCTTCTTCTCTTCTTCTTAGGATTTCCTTAAGTGTCATCTTTAGTGAAAGTGCTAGTATTAATCTCCTTGACCTCCTTTTTGGTCCTTGGTCTTCTCCTCAACTTTTTTGCATTAAATACAAACATCTTAGAAGCTTCCTCCTCCATAGAGGGGTACGATAACCAAATCTCTTATCTCTCCCTCCTAAATATCTTCTTCTTCAAAGGATCCATAAGGTCTAACAATTGGTCCATCCCTCTGTGCAGAGATGTCATGCTGAGGGGAAGTGACCTCACCATTGGGGAGAGGATGGTGCAGCTTTGGCGGGGGGTGGGGGGGGGGTAGGAATGAAAACAATAGAATAGTTATTAATCTTGTCTTCATTGCTATATGCCTTCTTCAGGGCATTGAGACCATCAAGGGATGCATTTGCATCAACATCATTAACCACCTTCTCAACCAACTCCCTAGACTCCATCATGGTCTCCCCAATAGTAGGATCCCTACCCCTCATGACAACACCTTCACCCAAAGGGGGGGATGAAGTGACATGCCTCTTATGAGCAGTCTGGGAAGGAGGAGCAGAGAGGGGAATTGGTTGCTAAGCACTAGAGAGGTTCTTAGAATTGGCAACATGCCTCCTTATCTTCTCAAGAGCTAATTGTTGCACGTTTTGTGTTCTGTGCTTAGGTTTAGGGGGCGGGGGATCCAACCCAAAGTTTAAAGTAGAAGAATGGGGGCGGTCTCTCAAAGCATCCAAATCATCTCTGTTTTCAAAAGGGGGAGGGGCTCTATTCTTATTGAACACAGATTTAAGGGCCTCGAAAGCAACTTCATGATCTTTGAAACAAATAGATTCATCATCTTTGTTTAATTGATAACCAATAGCCATGGGGTTGCAACTGGTTTAGAATCCTCCATCCTAGACTTCAACATTTCTTTGACATACTTGGCTTGGTATATGAAAATACCATTTTCTTTTTGAATTACTTGAACACCAAGAAATAATGACAATTCACTAATCATAGACATTTCAAATTCCCTTTGTTTCTCTTCAAGAAACTTCTTTCAAAGGTTGCCATCTCCTCCAAATATAATATCACCAACATATACAATTACAACCAACAACTTATCATATACAATTTTAAAGTAAAGATTGCTATTTGTAGTACCTATCTTGAAATTCTATTGTAGCAAATACTTGTCCAATCTAGCATACCAAGGTCTATGAGCTTTCTTGAGCCCACATAGAGCTTTTTTGAGTCTGCAATCCATATCTTGATCATCTGATAACTTGAAACCATCAGACTACTTAATGTAGACTTCCTCTTCTAACTCTCCATTAAAAAATGTAGACTTGACATCCATTTGGTATATTTTAAAATCCTTATAGGAATCAAAAGCAAGAAACTTTCTAATAGCTTCCATTCTAGCTGTTATGCACTGAATTTGCGCCTCTAATATCAAGCTCTCGTGGTCTTAATAATCCAGTATAACATGGGAATCATCTCAAGGTTGTGGGACCTTTTGCTAACCGAGATGGGACCTCCAGATTCTAGGTTGGTTCCTCTTGGATAGTCACCCAAATTTGCTCGTAGACAGAAAATGTAAATTCTTTTGAGGGAAAGGGATAGAAGGAGTGCATGAAAGGGAAATAACAGAAAGCAAATCTACCTACTAGGTGATGCACTGAAACTAGGGTTTGGATCTCAGTATAGAGGGATGAAACCAGTGAGAGGCTTAGGTCTAGTATATCACAGCTTACTGAATAGGCTTGCATGAGTATTTCATAAGAGGGCCTTAAAATTAGACACGAATTATGACCTGCAAGCAGACATTCTCTTCAACAAAAGGACACAGGAATGAGACAGAATGACAGGGGCTGAAGAATACCCACAACCTCACTCAGATCAGATCAAACACAGCAGTGCACATATAAGCTGAAAGTAAGAGGGATCAGGAACTCTAAGTATCACTGAAAGCATTCATAAACTTAAATCCAATAAGAGATAAGCCAAACAAGGAAGCATAGAGACATAAAACATGTCACAGAATACTTTGCAAAATCTGTATTATCAATGAGAACTTACAAGATGTTAAAAACCAGAGAGCAGGAGGAAATGCTACAGATAGTTTTCCAAGAAAAAGCCCCTTTCCCTTTTTACACAATGTCAATTTTGAGCACTACAGGCTCCAAAAAGAGTTTATACATCCCCTGCACGCAGGCAGGAATCAAAAATATCTCCTTAGGGTTACATAAATTTGCAATAGAATAATCAACCCTAAAACTAGTCACTTCTGATCATAAATGTGCTCTGTAAATATCATGGCCGATCAGATATTCTCCTTCTTACGTGCCCATCTTTGACATGAATGTTCAAATCCAATCCCATACTGGAAAGGACTCAAAACAACGGCCTAAAAATCCTTTGCAAATTCTTTGATTGCAACTGCCCCCAGAAATCATCAATTTTTTACCTGCCCGCACTTGCAAGCATTCTCCTCAAAAGAAGGCCCGCGAAAGAACTGGCCGCACCGCTTAAAAAAATAAAATACCACTGGTCACATGATCGCATGAGCTAGAAAGCCTTCATGCGATCATGCGACAACCCTTTGAACTATCGCTCCTCCACGCAAGACACTTGGCCCAAGACCGCACTGCAAACTTAACCCTGGTTTACCTCGGGTTCATTTCTCTTTAGTCACAAAGTCGCGCAATGTCTTCCTTAACCCTGGGTCTATTCAGCGACGACACAAAATCCTCTAACCGCGCACCCGCGAACTTGCTAAGTCTGGAAGCCGCTTTGAAAAAGTCAACGGTTGCATGATCGCATGAGCCCGAAAGGCTTCATGCGATCATGCGACAACCCTTAAAAAATTCGCCCAACCCACAAAATCCGCCATCTGAGTCCAACCCCTGCTATGTGGCCCAACAGGAACTGAACACCCGGCTGGACCCACGACCACACCGGCAAGTTGCAAGCTTGTTGACCGCTGACGGTTTGTCGCATGGTCGCATGGGCTTGGAAGAGCCCATGCGATCATGCGACCAACTGCATGAGGTTACCCAATAATCGCTAGCGGCACCATCGAAAACTGGGCACGTCACCCGTCGAGGTCCCACGACGGAGGTTGCCGAAGTCTGGTTACCGCTTGTCGCATGGTCGCATGCGGTTAAGAGGCCGCATGCGATCATGCGACCAACCGCAAGACGTTAACTGCCGCTGGCTTGGAGTTGTCAGCAGGATGCCCACCGCGAACCGCTGACGGTTTGTCGCATGGTCGCATGGGCTCGGAAGAGCCCATGCGATCATGCGACCAACTGGGAAATGCTACCACTGACCGCCACTTCGCTTGGGTTCACCGCCGATCCTCTGATACCGCATCAACGGTTGTCGTATGATCGCATGGGATCGGAAGATCCCATGCGATCATGCGACAGCCGTCGGATCTTCCTGCACTGGCACGACCTTGAGGAACTGGGACCCGCTTGGTCGGAGTTGCGCACTTAGGGTCGAAAACACAGAGGGTTTTCGAGCGAAGGTCGAAAACACAGAATTTTCAGAGCGGAGGTCGAAAACACACCAAATTTTCGGACCAAAAGGGCAGAAACATCCTGAGCCTGCAGAGAGGAGGTCAAAACACACTGGGTTTTCGTCACTTGAGCATTTCATTGGAAAATAAGATTGTGGCCGAAAATGAATGGTAGGGAATTTTTGGGCAACACTAGCCACTGGAGCAAAAGTCTCCTCAAAATCTATTCTTTTAACTTTAATATAACCTTTACATACCAATCTTGCCTCCTTTCTTGTGACTTGTCCATCTTCATTTAGCTCATTCTAGAATACTCACTTAGTTCCAATCACATTTTTGTCCATTGGTTTGAGAACCATTTCCTATGTTTGATTGTTTGGTATCCTATTCAGTTCTTCCTTCATAGATTTTATCCAACTTTCACCATTTCTCGCTTTTGCATAAGTTTTTGGTTCCACCTTAGATAGAAAGTAATAGTTCATTTGTTCTCCTACCTTGGCAAGTCTTCTCCTTGTCTAAATCTCTTTATCTTTGTCTCCAATGATTTGATCTTCAGAATAATGTATGTGTACATATTTAACATGTGTCTTCTGTATTTGTTCATATGTCTTTTCTTCTTCCCCTGATCCGTCTTTGTCTTTGAGAACTTTCTTTTCTTCTATAGGGGTAATAGGGATCACTTCTAACTCAATTTTAGGTTTAGGAACAAACTGACTCCATTCCTCATTTACTCGATCATTTTCACTTTCCACGACCTTCTTTAACCTCATGTTGTAAGACTGATATGCCTTGTAGTAGAATACTTAAAAAAGATTCCTTCATCACATCTTGCATCAAACTTCCCAAGATTGTCTTCATCTCTTTTGATATAACATTTTCTCCTAAAGGTCCTAAAATATTCAACAATAGGTACATTTCCAAACTATAACTTGTAAGGTGGCTTTGTACTCTTTACTCTTATTTGTACTCTATTAAGCATATAAACATCAATGTATGCAATATCTCTCCAGTAAACATTAGATAGGTTAGCATCTTTTAGCATAGTCTTAGAAGCCATTTCTACAATTGTTCTATTCTTTCTCTCAACTACTTTGTTCTGTTGCATAGTCTTATGAGTAGACAATTGTCTCCCAATGCCATGATATTCAGAAAATCTATAAAATTCATGTGATGTGAATTCTCCCTCTCTATTAGATCTCAAACATTTGATTCTAGTATTTATTTGATTCTCAACCTAATTTTAAAAAAGCTTAAACCTATCCAATGCCTTTGAATTTTCTCTTAAAAAGGTGACCCTATTCATTCTAGAATAATCATCAATATATAACATAAAGTATCTTTCATCATTCAAAGCTCTTGTCCTTGTAGGCCCACATAGGTTTGCATGCACTATCTCCAATGGTCTTGTGGTTGAGTACTTGTTTCTGGTTTTCTTACCTAATTGACATTCTTTGCACATATTATTATTCAGCTTGGTATTTTGGGCAAGTTTCTCACAACATTGCCAGAACTGATCTTCATGGTATTATCAAAGTTGATTTTTCCCATCCTTTTATGCCATAACCAACACTCGCTACTTTGAGTCAAAGAACAATTGTCTCCATTCTTTTCTTTGAGATAGTAAACAATTTCATTTCTCATACCTTCTACAACTATTCTTTTGGAGACTTTTCTAATTTCATATTTAGATCCATGAAAACTAATCTCAATTCCCTTACTGCATAGTTCACTTATGCTTAATAGATTTTGCCTTATCCCTTTGACATAGTAGACATCACTAGCTTTGTGCTTACCATTAATGGATTTTGTTCCCTTACCACATATAGGTGTAGAACCTTCGCCAACAAATGTGATTGATCCTCCATCATAGTTTTCCATCTTGATGAATTTTCTCGTCTCCAATCATGTGATTTGAACATGATCCAAGGTTTGGACTCTTCCATAACACACGGGACAGTCTTCACATATTCTTCTTCAACATTTTGTGTCGTGGATTTGCTATTATTGTCATTCTTATAACCAAGAACAACACTTCATCTTTTGAGTTATTTCTGTTGGCAAAATGGTCAGCTCTCCCTTCGGGGTTCGTGACATGGCTTAACTGTCTCCTGTGTCTTCTATAAGTCTAGTGGTTGTATCGGGCATTAAAAGGTCGATCTTTTGGTGCAACGACAACCACTACTTGTAACAAGTGGTATCAGAGCTTGGTCACAGGTTCAAATTGTTAAAGTATTGTTCGTTCGTGTTTAATAAATGACGAGACAGGATATCTTCTCTTCGACTATGATATCCTCTCACCCATGTCTCAGTCTGAGTAACGATTCTACAAAGGAGGTGCAAATTTGAGAGCCAACGGGAGTGTTAGGTACAGATTCAAACATAGCTACAAAGCTAATACCCAATTTTTCTGTTATATTTCTTTGAAAAATCCATTTCACCTGTATTTTTTTCATGCAGGAGTTAATATATCTCACTGTGTCTCTTTATTAGATGAAAGCAAGCTCTGGGGATGGGCGGTTTGAAAAGAAATGAATGATTAAAGGTTGATTTTGGAACCTGCTGGAAGGCAACTGACCTTTGAGCTGTCTGTCATTAGAAATGAAGGATGTTCAGAATCAGGCGCTGGTTATTGGGTTTTGCTCAATGCATGATACACTATAAGGCTCTGATAAGCTTTGTGATCCTGAAGTATTTTTGTATAATTTAAATTTTACATATCAGCAGCCATGCACCCCAGCTCAATGAGAGTAATATTTTATTTCAGTATATACATTCCTGTCTTGCTTAATATTAATGTGCAGAGATCTTCACGACTAGAACTTAAAGGCAAACCACCGAAACGAATTAAAACAAAATCCTCAGGGCCGTTTGTTTGCTGGAATTAGACTGGAATTGAAATTGTCAAATCACGGAATTGATATTTTCGATGTTTGTGTTCAAAACATAAAACTGGAATAGGGATTTGTTAATTCCCATTTACCCCCAAAACCAGCATTTGAATCTTCCATCTAAATAGGTGGAATTGGAAAATCAATTCCAATTCCACTTAAATGGGAATTGGGAGTAAAGCAAAATTTATAATATTTTGAAATCCATATGCAAACAACATTTTCCATTTCTCATTATGAATTGCATGTGAATCAAACGTTCCAGCCATATGCCAAAAACCATTTTCCGAATTTAAAACTTTCAGAATTGTCAAATACTGGAATTTGACAATTTGACAATTCCAGTATTATTTCGGCAACCAAATGTGAAAGAATTAAATTATTAATTATTCGATATTGGAATTTAGATGTCCTGACTTGGCCATGAATAGGATAACAATTATGTGACTATCACAAGTAAGAATGTGGAGCTAGACGGCATTCAGGTTGTAGTTTTCATTGTCAAGTAAAATAGGCACATGAAAACTAAAAGTTTCTCATAAACAACACTAGCAAGCCCTGTAATTTTGATGGAATAAGAGAATATAAAATGAATTTGAATGACACCTCTGTGGTTCATTCTATGTTTTTTTGTTTTTGCCTTTGTCAAAAACATTCAAATGGGCCTATAAAACATCAAGCATGACGAGCACACAGAAATCAGACATGCTCCAGTATATTTAATTGTTCGATATCACGCCTTGTCCACGTAAAATAAAAGCACTGTAAAGTAAAAGTATACAGAGAACTGAGATGAATCGAAAAGAAGAGGGTGAAGAAATCTTACTCGAGACATGGATTTAAGGCCAGGGGCGGGCATTGTTGCACATATGCAGTAAGAGAAAGTAGCAGCAAACGAGAATTCTCTTGAGAATCCCCTAAAATCTGAAACAACTGGGTACATTGAGGCTTCAGCTCGGAAAATACCTGGGCGGCTTCTTTCTCCTCCATTATTCCCCTTTCTCCAGATCAATGGTTTTCCGCTTGCTGCCCTTCCAATTTCTGGTCGAATTGTTTCTCAAAAGACGTGGCAAATAAATTAAAGATCCCAACTCTAAAAATGGCTCTAGCCCTACAGTACGGAGAAGCTTTTCTGAAACCCAATAAATATGCATACAATTTCTGCATAACCACGCAAACCGATTTGTCTACCGCATTCCCTTTTTTCCAACAGAGAATTGTTGCCCATAGAAACTACTACCTATTTTTAAGCCGATAGGCTTCCCCTGCGGAGAAGCTTGCGTACGGCACCTGCCGGAATTTTATCACGCTGTCTCACGCCTGAAACAGGTTTGTCGAGCAGTTTGCCAGAAACATGAAGGCAGTTACACGTTTTCCGGTTGGGTAAGTTAGAATTAATTTGTCATCCTGGCTCATGTTTTTAATATATTGTTTTTAATATATTTTTTTTTCAACACTGCTCCTCTCCTGAATGTATTGCCGTATTATATTTTATGTTTCTTTTAAATAGTTTTTTATACTACTTAATTTTTATATTGTATATAAATTTTCTAAACACTAGGTATTATATATATTTATGTTATTTAATTTTTATATTTTATTAATTATATATATTATATATATTTTAAGTTTATATATTTAAGTAAAAGATATAAAATTTTAATTCATTTTATAAAATTAATTTAATATTTTCTCCTTGATGATATATGAATATGATTTTTTTTATATCTATTTTGTATTAACATAATTGATTGCAATATGATTAAATTATATATTTAAATAAGTTATATAAATATTATAATATAAAAATTAATATAATATAAATAATAAAATAATTTAGCTTAATTATTTGATTCATTTTATAATTGTTACATTAAATAAATTTAATATGTAGTAAAAAAAATGGAATTGATTTTGTGTGTCAATATTTTTTTATCACACTTTATTAGTTAGAGGAAACAAAATATTTTATGCGTTGTTCAAATTTATCACAATGTTCATTGCAATATAACTAAACTATTTTCATGTTGTTCTTTTTTATATTCTAATTTAAGATAACAATCAAGTTACCAATAAAAGATGGCAAATAGTAAAAAAAATCACTACATCTATTATATTAATTATATTTAGTAAATATATTATATTAAAATTTGAAAAGTTCAAACATATAGAAAGAGCTAACAATAATTTTAACAATCTAAATTATCATGAGACAATTAATTGCTAAAATAAAATAAAAATATGAAAAATATAGAACTAGTTATATAACTAGGTAGTGTTAAATCAACACTAATAAATTATATAGGAGATTCTTCCACATTATTTTAAATATAACATATTAACTTAAATGAGAAGTTAATATGTAAAATTAGAAAATATAAAAAATATTTTATCAAAAAATAAATATAATAATAATTTATTTCTACAAAATATAAACCATACTAATTGAACATACAAAAGCCTAAACATATTATAACAACTATAATTACAACTTATGTTCAATAAACTAGAAATAACAACATAAAAATAGTTTTAAACTAAATCATGTTAAAATTAAAAGTATACATTAATATAAATTATTATTAAAATAAAAATATAATTAAAATTAATAACAAATAAATTAATAAATTAGTACAAATAAAATATATTTTTTCATATTCACATTTTAACAAAGTATAAAAATTAAATTAATTTGATATAACAATTATTATAAATCAATTAAAAATTTATATATCTTTTATATATATATATATATATATATATATATATATATATATAAATACCACATTAAATATTTTCAGAGGATTGTTTAAAAAAATATTAAAAACATGAATTAGGAGAAATTATTTATAACATACACATGAGTTTAAGGGCCATAATTAATTAATTGAATTATTTTTGAGTAGTTTTAAAAATAGTTTGGACTTTATAAAAAATATAATTAATTAATATATTTTTTATTTTTATAAGTTTTTAATTTAAGTTTATAAATATATTTTTTATTTTTATAAGTTTTTAATTTAAGTTTATAAATATATTTTAAATGTGATTTTAAGTATATGTGAATTTTTATGTTAAAATTATATGTTAATATTTTATATTACATTAAAAATATATAAACATAAATTGACATGTAGTTTAATTTTTAAATCACATGTTATTTAAAAATTTAATATTCAAACTTGTGTCTCTCTCTTTATGTGTGTGTGTGTGTGTGGGGCAACTTCTAAAAATTCTATTTTTCGTCGTTGTCGTTTTGTTTCTTGTTTATTGTTTCTTGTTTCCGATAACATATGTTGTGATCTATGAAAAAACTTTGAGGATCTATGTGAAGTAATTTAGGTGATCTTCATATCGTTGAGCTTGAAATGGAAATAATTGTTTACTCCTCTAATTACAATAGACTTACACTCAATTTATTTAACTAGCCTTTTGAGAACAACAACAATAGCATTACCAAAAATATGTTGAATCTGCAGCCAATGGTGTTGCAAGAGCCACCTCAGAATTACAAAGCCTAGGCGCTAAAGGAGATGCCTCAAACTTAAATAAACTGACGTTGTAGAAGCTTTCTGAACAAAAAATCGGTGAGGAATTGCTTGTGACTAGTTCAGGGTTTTTTGTCCACTAGCGAGTTGTGGAAATTAGGGGGTAAATCATCCTTCAGTCTCTAGTGATACATGTTAGGTGTCCAATATATTTGAGTCAAGAATTAATGGACAAACAAGCATGCCTTTTCCTGATCCCTATTTTCATTAAATATGTTTTTCCATTCCTTCTCTCCCTCCACAATACCCCTATATATGATCCTTGGCTAGAAACATTATTTTAAAATAATCAACTCACCACATGACACATGTGTCCCATAATCTGGGCACCTAATTCAAGTACTTACATGTCCCTACATTATTTTCCCTAAGCCCATGGGAAGTGAAATTTTTTCTTACGGGTTGATTCATAATTTTTATATACACATCTTAGCTCAAATCTTGCATTGAGCTTCAAAGCAACCTAGATTTTCTTAGTCTTAAGTATTTATTTGGGTCTGACAATGTGAAGGGGAGTATCCTTATTTTGTTAAACTTGTTTTCACTTCGAAGACCCAATGTTACAAACTTTCAATTCAGCTTTCAAATTGTGCAGACTCGCCCAAAGTGTTGGGATAGATCCAAGGTCAAAGACAATGTGAAGGAGAGTATCCTTATTTTGTTAAACTTGTTTTCACTTCTAGTCTAGTCTTACAAACTTTCAATTCAACTTTCAAATTGTGCAGGCTCATCCTAAGTGTTGGGATAGATCCAAGGTCAAAGAAAAGTGCACTTATGTTGTTGTACATGTTCCCATTTCAAGCCCAATATATAATCCTTACATTTATTTTTAAAGATTACACTTTCCCTAGGTTTTTAATGAGTTGTCATGATCTTGTATGTTTTTCATTTTTATTATAATTTCACTTTAGCCGAGTGGTACAAATCTTGCTACAAATGTCTCATAGATTTTGGGAGCTTGTTGGGCTTACCTAGTATTTTGAATTAGCTTCGATGATTTCAAAGAAGTGTGTTGGGTATTGAAAGTAGTAAAAGAAGCTCCCCTATATAATATTCATATGTCGTCATGCTTTATATGTTGGGTATACATTCCTTCTGAGTTGATTTTCTTTGATTATGTTGCCTTCTCATTTACACTTTTAAACACTTGTATTGTGTAATGCTTCACTTATGCTTTCCAATTAAATGCCTATCGGCGTATCGACCTTGACCTAGTTAGGATCGAGCTCTTCTTTGACCCTGGGTTCAAATTTCAAGGTCCCGGGATCTCTGGTTGTTGGGTTTCGAAAATAATTATTTTCCCGCTTTCGGGTCCACTGTTTTGTTCTCTGAAATGGTAAACTCTTAAATTATATTTAATTTAGGTCCATTCCTAAAGGGTTGAGGCCTAATTGGAATTTAATTCCCCAAGGTGGACCCTCTAGAGGATTGTGCCCTAGATCACTATAAAAGGAGGCCTTCCTCTCTCATTTTCTCCATCAAGTTTTTAAAAAGACAATCTAAAGTTCCAAAGAATGTCACATATGTGGTGGTTGACCTTCTAACTTATGATTTTTCTATAATGTTGTAGTGATAATGCATTTGATATTGTAATATTTTAATTAATTTAAGGTAATGTTAATATAAATATTAATATAATTAGAATATATTTATTTTATTTATATTATGATATTGATAATATTGATGTCTTGGGATATGTAGTGTCACACTCTATACATTTTGTTGGAGAAGCGACTACCAAGGTTCAAACTTTTGTTGGTCCACTATGCTTGTAGGTCTTGTGCCTTTGTTAGGTTGTTGAGCTTAGGGGTTTGAACAAGTGAAGTGCTTCGTTTGTGGCCTCACCAATTCATAACTTCGAGTTAGAAGTGTTTCACGTGGAGTCGCAGGGTGTGTCATACCAATATCACCTGTCATATTAAAAAGTTTGCGAGACATTATTTTTTAAAAAACAATATTGATTAATTATATTAATTCTAGTATTATTTCTGTAATATAAAATATCTAATAGTTACTACTATTTATAAAAATATACTTAAAAATTGGTACATAATAATATTGAAATTTTAAATTAAATTTGTTGTTTTGAATCATATATAACTATTTGAATGTGTATTAGTCATTTTGTTCATGTCTTAGTCATTATTGTTCTATCAATCACTTTTTTATATTATCAATCAAGCATTATTTTTCAAATGAATAAAGTACATGCTTGATGGCATATGAGTATGCAATGTGTTGGTGGTCTCCACTTGTGCGTACATATTGTCTATTGATTACATTGTGCTCTATCTTTGCAACATCATTTTTCGTCAAGTTTTAGGACTTGAGTTTTCTCTAGTGCACTAAGTCAACAATTGGCAATTCTTTGTAAGGAAATTTCTAAAATATCTTGCTTGACCATACTTACACTAATATGATCTAATGAAAAGAGTCATCCACAGTAGCCAGGGCCAAGTGACTTGTAGTTTTTATTGGGCATAGTTAAAGGAAATCAAATAATTATTTGGCAATTAACATCCTCTTATTGTGTTTCACAATTAGCTAAACTTATCCAAATCTTTTCTCTTATGAAGTTTCCCCAACATGTTGAG
This sequence comes from Chamaecyparis obtusa, assembly GCA_027943335.1. Lineage (NCBI taxonomy): Eukaryota > Viridiplantae > Streptophyta > Pinopsida > Cupressales > Cupressaceae > Chamaecyparis > Chamaecyparis obtusa. The sequence goes on from BSBK01002950.1 coordinate 261,922, forward strand.
GTGACATGTGTATTTCATGATATTAAAGCAAGATGATGTGGCATATTCTCATTGGGTGTGGTTGTCTATTGTAGTGGTTGGAGATATTCAAAGTGAACAATATGTATAGTTATAAAACTTTTCTTAGAATGTGACAAGGTTTTCATCACCACATCAAAGCTTGACAAGGTTATTATAACCATGTCAATCCCTAAAACTATTTTTCTAGAACCATATTAAAGCTCGAAGTAATGTTCAAAACCATACTTTTTGGCTCCAAAAAGTGGTTTTAAAACCATCGACAAAGGTCGATAATCATATGAAAAAGTATTAGATTAATTTCTAAAATTTTTGTCAACTAAAATATTGTTTGCATCAGGGTTTGACTTTGTACTATCATGGACACAAGTGGTAACTCTCTATTGTAATGCACTAGGTTTTTGCAACATAATTCCCAAAATGTTACCCTTGATCCATAAGACATTGATGTATTCAGTTGATATGCTCTATGACAAGTATCATCCATAGTTGTTATGTCCATATGACTTTTAATCTTTATTGGACATATGATTAATCAAAGGAAAATGAAAACTTATTTGATATATATCATCATCTCATTGTGGCACTATATTCCTTCATAGTGAAACTTTTCTAAAGTTGCATTGATACATTGAGATGACATGTATATTTAAATAGGATGATGTAGTTTTTCCTCATCAGGTCTAGGTGTCTATTGTGGTGGTAAGATATATTTAAAGTGACAATGATTCAACATGGTTTGGAAACTTGTCTCAGAGCACAAAAAGTTTCTAATCCACCACGTCAAAGCTTAACAAGGTTATTAATAACCTTGTCATTCCTCGACAAGGTTTCCAAAACTTTGTTGAAACTTGAAACAATATTTTAAACATATCTTTTAGCTCCAACACATGGCTTCAAAACTATCAAGAAAGGCTAGAATAAGGTTTGAAAAATGATCAAACTTATGAGAAATGGATTTTAAAAAAATTAGATTTGAAAAAGATCCAAGTATCATTGGTATGAGTATATTACATGTGATAACATTAACTACAACATCAATGTACTCAAATAATTATTTTTCGACTCATTCTCCCACTCTATTAAAATTTTGAATTTATGTGATTCATGGTTGTTGTTGATGATGGACGATAGATTCACCCACTTGGAGGGGCCAATAATACTTGTTGGATCCCTAGGTGATGGTTTTGGAGTCCCACTATGCCAAAGATTGCATTTTCAATTGTCAAAGTTCCAACATAAAAACTTGAGGCCCACAACGTGGGTTCAAAGTCTAGAATCAAACTCCTAGAGGTAGGCTTTGACAAGGTGGATTAGGAAAAAGAGCATAATGGAGCTCTGCCCAGGCAATGGAAATGAGTCCTGGTGGGTGATCACCACAGGGAGACATGGCAATTTGTTTCTCTAGAGCATGCACAAATAGAGGAGGGAATGACTATCATGGTCTCTAATGTCGTCATTGATCATATTGTTTTGTCTATGAACAATACTTCAATTGGCTTATTTTTTTCTTTTAGGCCAACTATCAATATAGTCAAGAAGCGGGTTTCCCAGAGATGGAAACTTAAAGGGAGCATTACAACCAATGCAATGCTAGGTGTCCTATTTCTTTTCAAGTTTACTATAGTGGAGGACTTGACTACCATCTTTTCTAGCTCGTGATCTTATAGCAAACACCTTATTTCCCTTTGTAGATGGAATCTGAGATTTGATCCTGTAGTTGATCTCAGCCAAATAGCCCCTATTTGGGTCTAAATATTGGGACTCCCGCTTGAATTTTGGGATGAGAAGATCTAGCACTAGATTGGTTGCACTTTCACCAACTATGTTTCCATAGATGAGGTGACTAAGGCAAAATCTAGGTTAGTATTTGCCCATTTTTTGTGTTAATTTGGCTATTAATAAAACTTTCCCCAACTTCATTGCCCATATAGGTGGCCATGATTTTTTGCCATAAATACTCCAAATCAAGACATGTGATTTTCTACCATAAGACTCAAACATACACCCTCTATATCATGCACCTACTATATAGGAGATACAATACATGAAATCGTCAAATGATATTACAAAACCATGGGGGAAAACCACATATAAAGTGGTGCTCATCTTATCTCCAAAAAAAGATATCATATGTCAAAACACACACTAACATGTGTAACTCTATTTACAATTCAAGTATTTGTTCAAAATATTTTTACATTCCCTATTTCAAGAGACCTAAGCTTCGAAGGCCATAAATTTTGAATTGAGTAACTAATTGACGAATTGTTTAAAGCATTAGAAAGCTTGCAACATCTTCTATCACCTTATAACCAGATATGTTGGTGACAAAGATTTTTAGACCATTTTGGAGCCTCTAAAGCCTTCAAAATTAAATTCATTAAAAAAAATGGCAACTTCAAAAATAAAAAACTTTAATATCTTCATAATGGGACGTGACCTTGAAACAAAACTTTATCGGCGTGCTTATCTATTTCATTCAGAGATTTGGGGATAGTTTAGGGAAAGCTTGTTCCCAAACATTAACATACTATAAATAATAACCATATGTAAATGCAAGGTTGAGACACGTTTTCCTAACAATAGAAGGTTGACCCAAAGAAACTTCTACACTAATAATAAGTAAATATGAAGCAAATGGAGAATTTGAAATACCTTTACTCTTAATAGTTTGTCTTTTTATGCCTTTTGAGTGCATTGGTTCAATTGGATTTCATTTATGGATAGATATTCTACCAATGCATATCAATTGATCCTTTGACTTTAATACCCAAGTGCCTCAAACCAGATGCCTTGGATTTGTGTGAAAATCTTCATTCATTCATATAAGAATGTATGATCGTCTTAAAAAGCATTTATATATGAACATTTCAGAGTCGCCATCCCATTCTGGGAATGATAACATATGAAGACAAATTTTAAAACTTAATAATCTCTCACAATCTCTAAACATAAATATGACCTCATTTTACTAATGGCAAACTACTAGGATAAATTTTATAATAAATTTTTTAGCTATTCTCCAGCAGAGCCACCGATTTGTTAGATGCTCCAACTTTCCTATGAATTCACCAATTTTCAATCTATAGATTCTAAGATCAGTAACCAATGAATGAGAATAAAACAAGGATTAATAGATCTTACACCTTACGCTCTACAAAACCAAGATGGATCTCCATATACGATGCTAATTAATTTATTAAAATTTTATGCTCAGACATGTCTTTTTATACCTAATATTTCCCAGTAAAAATATACCAAGGAAATTTGATTTAAACCTCAATTTGGCTCCATTATGTAAATAAAAGAATGGCATCATTCTATAACTATTTATAGATTGACACTTTCTATTAAATACAAAATTTGTAACTAAACTATGTAACCTAGTAGGCAAAGAGTCTTTTTTTCTTTTTATATTCTCCCTAGGCTTTTTATTTTTAGATCCGCATAATAGAATTCACAAAATAATTTTCCCTAGACTTTCTTATCTTATATTGTTGATTGGTGCATGTAGCCGCTCGAAACATATGTTCTATTGATATCATTTTATCATAGGCCATTGAAATAATCCTTCTTAGTTTATTACTCATTTTAGCAATGATTGGGAACAAATATCCTAACTCTAAACCTACTCCTAAAATTAAAATATTTTGATATGAATTTGTTTTTGAAACCAAACTAGGATAATCAATAGTCGAATGCCTAATTACTAGGGTATATATTCAAGATCCAAATCTTAAACAAATTCACATGATAGAGTTAATTCAAATCACTTGGAATTAATTGGTCATGCCTTACATAAATGAATCCACACTTATTATCATAAAGTCCTACTTATAAATCCATATTATTTCCTCATACTTAACATAATTTTTATATGGAATTCAATTCTTTCCTTAAAAGATACTAGGGATAACTTTAGTGGCGAATGTCTCATGTCTGTGACCTAGGATTTAGCGAAAATGATGTGTTTATCGGGTTGGTCATGTTGCCTGAATTTTATAAATATTAAGTGGAATGCCTAGTCCCATCGCCCATCGGTTTATGTAATTTTCTCCTTTTCTTTCATAATATCGCCAATCAAATCTAATTTTTGAACACAGTAAATTGAAAAATTTTGCCTACAATTTTCAAAGCTTTTCTTAATCGATGACCTATATTCGCTAGTGATGTTATAAAGATATATTTAGAGGAGGCCCCAAATTCACTTGGCATTTTGAGGACGTGTGTCTCAAACCAACACCATTTTCTCCAACTCTATTAATCATAGAAAATTATTGGACGACCCATAATCGACTCGAAAGTTATATAAGATGTGTTATAATTACGCAGGCTTCACCAAATATTTATATACCGTATAAGCTTCCTGCCAAATTATCCAAAAAGGATTGGTATAAATACATTCATATATCAGTGTTATTGTACATAAATTGGTTTGGTTGGTTCTGATATCTCAATTCTGATCAATAGAGAAGTTTCAAACTATTGAGTGCATTGGCAACTGCAATTGAGGCAAAGGTAAGTGATTAATTTTTTAAGTGTACTTAATATAATATTATTCTGAATTGACCTAAGGTTTCACCCCTATCTGTCTGTGACTCTGTAATCTTGAGTTTATTTTATTTAGTGGGGACCAGTTAGTAGTCATTGGTCACCTGGGAGACCTCAGACATGATGACATCTAGATTTTATATTGTAGATTGTAGGGTCATTGAATCATATTTATATATATATTATAGTCTATTGTCACTTCTTCAATAAGTTAATATTTTTATTGGAAACCTTTATTTCATTGGAGATGTCAAATAAGAATAAGGGTAAGGCTCCTACATGTGGGGAAATCCAAGAAAGGCTAGCAAAACACAAAACCTTATCATTGTACTTTGGTGGTGGAAAAGTGGCTGGCCAAGATTAGGAAGCTACTTCATCACAAGTAGATTTACAAGATTCACAACCTACACGACATATTGAAGAAGGCGAAAAACTTGATATCTTATTTCGTAACGACCTTGAAGAAGATTTTCAGGTAAATACCCAAAGTAGCCAGAATGATATAATCAACTTGGGTGAGGCTGAGAATGTTAGAGATGATGATGGTGCACAGAAGAAGAAAAGAAAATACAATTCAAAAAAGGATAGGGAATCAAAAAAAGATCAAAAGTGGGATCTATCGAGGAATTTTCAAAAAGAATGGGTGTCAAAGTACCCATTCATTAAACCAATGGACAATCCAATTGAAGGTGATCCTACGGTAGAATGTAGTTGTAAGATTTACACTAGGATAAATAGGAAGGAAAAGTGGTTGCATCTAAAAATTAACATGATAGAGAAGCATATGGCTAAAGTTTACGGAAATAAAACCATAGATGGAGTTGAAAAATTAGTGATAAGATAAAAAACAAAGGAGGAATCTCAACATGTTAGCAATGTAGAATTATTTGAATTTCAACAACAAATACATATGAAGCCTGTTGAAGTTAAAGGCTTTATTGAAGCATTTTTTGGAAAAGCAATAGAATTAGAACAAATGCGGAAAAAAATTAGTTAAGTGTTGTCTTTTATATTTTGAGTAGAGGGCATCCTATGATAGACTACCTATCATTGAGTGCTTTATTACACTTTCTATAAAAGTTCATAACTATCTTGGCAGTCGTTGTTCAGTAAACAACGAATGAGAATGAGCAAGTTGTCTTGCTGAGGTTGAAAAAGAAGATCTAAAAGAAAAAAATTGAAGAGTGAAACTTTATTGCATTGTCTTTAGACGAAGTTACAATAGTAGATAATACTTCCTGGGTATGCATGCATGTTTATACTATACACAATTTTGTCTTCCAACCTCATCTACTAACTGTTGCTAAAATGACGGATATTGTGACATCAAAAAATTTATTTGAACTAGTAAATGTTTCTCTAATTGAATGTGGAGGTATAGATGACATCACGATTGCCAAAACATTGGTGTGTGTTGGAGCAAATGGAGCTTCAGTAATGCAAGGCCACAGGAACGGTCTTTGCGCAAAGATAGAAAGTTCTTGTGTACCCTACATTAATGGCATTCAATGCATGGCCCACATAACGAATCTATCTTTTGGAGTTGTCAGCAAGCATGCTCCAGTACAAAAAAAGAAGAAGTTTTAATTGAAGAGATCTACCAACACTTATATTGAAGTCCAAAATGATTCAGAAGAATTTCAACACTTTATCGAAGGAATAACCGAAAGGAACAAGCTTCTTAAGGATAATGATACCAGATGGATCTCTTTGGATGGACTAGCGCATTGATTTTTATTCAGAATATCCATCGTTGCTTGGTCTAATGAACTCAAGTCGCGATAAAGGAGGGCTACTAAAATTTCTTGAGTTGCTTTGAAGGTTAAGTAATGTAGAGACACTCTTAACGTTAGTAGATCTTCTCCTCATTCTAGAGGAAATTAGTAATATAATGAACAAGGCCCAACAAAGAGATATTTATATTGCAAAATATGTTGCATTGTGTAAATTGACATGTGTGATGCTCAATAATCTCTATCAATTATATGATGATGTAAAATTTACCAACTAGATGAGAATTAAAGATTTGGACAATACTGATAACTTTTAAAGATCGGTGCAAATGGGGAGTTATGTGTAGAATTTTGTGGAGTTGAGATACCAATGCACTACTTTTCCAGGGTCAAGCCTGAGGAACCAGGAAATAACCCCAGGAAGCAACTATAAAGTGTTACAAGGGAAGACTTTACTAAGATCATTGAGTCTATAACTTTTTCTATGAATCATATTGCCTATGATCTTTCCTCACATATTAGACAAAGATTCCCTCCAGTTAGACTACTTGATTCCATGGCTATTGTATTTCCTTAATATTGGAGTCTCAACAATTTGAAGATTTTCGAACTAAGCTATTGACTTTGATAGATCATTTTTGCAAAACTAAAGAATTCAATGGAGTAACACTAAATGCAATTTTAGATGAATCTTGTTTGAGATAGCAATTAGGCCATTTTTAACAAACAATGAGGGAACACTTTAAAATTATGTGGAACCCCCACAAAGATGGATCAATAACAAGGCTTTGGAAAAATCTAACTCAGAGCAAAATTCTGATTAATTCAATATCAGAACTTTTCAAGCTTTTTGATTTACGTATGACCATGATATTGGGGTCGGTGGAGGATGAGAGAGTTTTCAATACTTTGGGGGTCCTAAAGTCAAATTTAAGAAACAAACTAGATAAGAATTTGGAAAATTTCTTGAGGCTCTATACATCCAAGTATGATGTCCATACTTTTCCTTACGATAGGGCACTAAAAGTGTAGGGAAGAAATGTCAAAGAACAGGGTTGGGAAACATTTCAAATCAAAGTGGGAGTGTCAGAAATAATGATGTCAGTGACTCATGTATTGATACTGGTAGTGTTGAACTTGAGATGCAGTTAAGCGTAGGTATGCAGAGTGAAGAAAACATAGCAAAGAATCAAGGAAGCTATGAAGTTGATGGCGAGGAATCTAAGGATCCTGATAATGAGATGATGTGGAAACTTGAACTGTTGTCAAAGTAGAAGGTCCTAACTATTTATTAAACTTATTAATATAACATATTGTCTGTATCTCATCATCAATCATGCATAATATCATATTCCAATGTCAAAAACATGAATGTGGTTGATAATGTCATCAATTCTACAATTAATATTGATTAATTTTCATCTGGATTATTCAACTCATATGGTACAATTCTTGAATATTTTCATTATTGTTTTGAAAATATAGAAATTCATATGACACAATTCATATAGATTCTCTTTAATTTATTTACAAATATGATACAATTCATTCATTAATAGTTGTAAGTACACAACTCTATGTGAAATTCAATACCCAATTTTAATTTCATTACCCTTAACAAATAACCCTAAATGTCCTTTTATAGAAACAAGGGAGAAACAACAGCTTTGGGTCAATTTTCCTCATGTGAAGACTCAACATCAAAATCAGTATCATGTGCAACCTCTCTACAAATGTACATTTCTACATTTGACAAGTCAATTTAGTTTAGCATTTGCTACATTTATCTTGTTCAAAAAGAAAAGTTCAAACTTTAAACTCAATTCAAGCCATTAGAAATAAAATATAGATATGATTGAAAGTACTTTCACATACTATGATTGATCAAATGATTATGTTGGTTTTTTTAGGATGCTCCATTCTACGTCATTTGGAAGGTCAATATTTTTCATGTTATAGTAAATGACCTGCAACCTTGTCAGCCATCCATACTTGGAAGCGTGACTTGAAAGAAATGCTTCATCCAATACTACATTAAAAAAATTTAATGGTTGGATGCAATTTGCAATGCCTTTATAAGTTGTGTCTTGAGGAAGCTGCCTAGATTAGACATTATTGTGTCCTCCAACTTTTTTTCATAAGCTTCTCTTCCAACTAATTTCATTGATGAGTTAGTAGGACCGGTACCAAGATTCGACAAACCAAGACTTATCATTTTGGTTTTTTTTATTCATCTTGGTGAGCTTTCTCCCATATAAGGCCAAAATTTCCTGTCCTTCCCTTAGTTTCTAACATTTTTGGCAGACAGATGTTGTCTTTATTGTTGCACAAACGCAGTCATAAATTCCCTTGCTTGCCAAATGCCAGTCACTGGTTGTGTTGATTTGTTGCAAAATTTGTTTTTCAATATTCTCTCTATGATAATTATTTTTGTTCTTCTCAATGTGCTCTTTGAGCTTCCCAAAAACATCTCTAAGAATTTTATTCAATTCAAACCAACCACACAACCTATCGACCCTCTCCTTTATTTTCCCCCAAATGTCTTGTTTTATTTTCTTGACTATATTTTTTACTTTGTCATTCAAGCTATTTTTGTAAGTTTTAATTATATTATTTGCCTTTTGTATTTGTTCTCTCAATTCTGACAACTAGTGTTCACTATGATTTCTTATTTCCTTTTCTTTCTCTTCCCACTATTTTTTTTTTACCCTCTCATTCTCCAATTCCTTATTTAAATTAATGGTTATATATGTCGTAGTCTCCATGATTTTTTATAAACGTAGTGAAGAGGCTTTTTCATCCTCAAGTTTTTTATTGCTCTCTTCCAATTTTTCCCTCAAAATTTTCAATTCTACCTCCATATGTTCTTTTTGTGCAATTCTTTGTACCTATTATCTCTTACTTTCTCCTTTTCCTTTTCATTTTCCAAGTTTTCCTGTAACTTTTCTATTTTGTCCACAAGCTTTCCTTTCTCTCTCTTCAACTTCATCACTGAATTGTAGACCACTTGGTTGGTCATTTTCGACACATTTATCTTGTCCACATTTTTTATTTTGGATAAATCCATTTGGAGGGTGTTAACGTGAAATTCAAATGGATCTAACTGACTCTCTAGTTGATTATAATCTCTACCTAGGGGAATAACTGTTAATACATGTTTGATTACTGATAGGGGATGGGTGAATCAGTAATCAACAAATTCTTTGATTTAAAACCCTTCAAACTTTATGCACCAAAACATTCAACATCAACTAACATGAATAGAAACTTTCAAATTGTGCATCCATAAATAATCAATCACATAATGAAGACACCATATTTTTCTCATGGAAACCCAAATAGGAAAAACCACAGTGGGAGTTGGTACCCACTAAATCTGTACTCTTCTGGAATACGCCCTATGAGGAGCTTACCATGTTAAAGGTTTACAAAAGAATTGTTAGGTGCTACTCGATTAAGGGATTTTCCTATAGACTTGTTAGGATCTTTTCCCTATTAGGAGAAGCCTTGTTAGAGGACTTTAAACATTAAACACAAATGCCACCTTGTTAGAGGATTTATAACTAAGATCTGTTAGGATCTACCTATTTAAGGGATTTCACTATTACAATGGTTAGAAAGAAAAAGATAAGATGATCTGTGAAATTGCACTACATCTGCATGATCAGATCCTATTAAGCTCAAAAACTCCTCTCCGCACACTATACTCTTTCCTAGATTGATTGCACTTGATTCCTTTACTTGCTTTGTCACCGCATTCTTCTACAATTCGTAATCAACAAATAACTCCTTTTTCAACTTTCCAATATATAGCTTTTCTTCCACTGACTAAAGTAAACCCTAGATATGAGATAAAAATAATCCAAATCATGTTAGGTAAGATACAATATATCTAACAACTCATAATCCATTTTTCTCTGATAGCATCAACTTCCATATAGATTTCACCTTAGAAATTGAACCATCTTCGAAAAATGTTTTGACCAAAAGAAACTTCTTGAAAAATCCACCTCAAATGCATACCTCAGGCAATGTGATGTCAATCACTTTTCACAAATCATGAAACTACCTTACTACTTCACTAATAACATCATCGATCCCATTTCCACTTTGGATTTCTTCACTGATTCACAAATATTCATTACCTATTCAAGAACTATGTCTTATTTATCTATTCATTCTGCCAATATCACTTATATTCAGTTAAACCATCATCATTGATCCATAATATGAGTCATGATCCTCAACATAGTATCTAGACATTGTTATCAATCATATCCTATGACTACTCCATCCAACACTTTACCAATTTGAGATAATATTTAAATCACTTATTGTTTGTCACTGACTATTTTAGCAGTTACCCGGTTTGATTCCATTCAAACATAACCAACTCAATACTTCATATCAAAAATTTTGGTTGCAAAATTAACATCATAATACCTAACATGTTCTTCCTTTAGAATAGAAACTTTAGAAATATATTGTAACTCATGATTTACTCACACAATATCTGGTAACATAGTGAAAATACTAAGTCAATCAATTGACATCAATGACAACCAAATAATTGATTCACTTGTCATTAAATCTATACCAATATTCATCAATGCAACACTTACCATCATTGCATCAGTTATGCTAAAAATCTCTCCCTTTGGCATTGATGACAACACTCTTAACTTCTCCTCTTCACTTTTGGGTTCTTCTTGGCAACACTCCGTCTCTTTCATGACAGTCCTCTTTTGAAAAATGTTTCAACTTCTTTCTACACCTCTGATCATAATTCTTCTCTTGTGTTCATACATATTCTCCCTTTATAATGCATATTCTCTTACATATTCTCTATCTTTGACAACAATGCCAAAGTTGTCTAATCATTCAGTCATCATGGATTATACTTGATTCTTCTTTACTTGTTCTTTCCTCATCATTGCATCACAACATCATACTAAGACTTCTCCCCCTATGGAGTAGTCCAACTCTACATCAATTCATACATATTATATTCTGATAAACACATATGAACTGATGCAATCATCATCATCTAATTAAATTTGGATAGGGGAATAACCCCTAATCTACCTTTAAAATACTCAAAGGTATCATTGGAAGTGGCTTGCTTAATATATCAACAACTTATTCTTTAGTAGACACATAGTCAAGCCTTACCTCCTTCTCATGTACATGTTCCCTTAGAAAATGATATTTTATTACAATGTGCTTTATCTTCAAGTGCATCACTCGATTCTTGGAAATTTTTATTGCACTAGTGTTATCACAATAGATTATAACAGGTTTTGTGACCTTCTCATGAATTCTCTCAAGAATCTATTGGAAAGTATTAGGTAAGGTACTGAGAGGGCGGGAGGGGGTGAATTAGTATAACTGATATTTCACACTTATTCAACTTTTTAAACATAAATTGATAACTAGTAAATTACTTATATCGATAATTGTCTTGTCTCTTACTGATAGCTTCAATAATGTTTAATCGATAACCGATAACATGTAAATTAAACATTCAACATATAAACATTCAAACGCTTAACACAATATTTTGATGTCATAGAAAACTCGTTGTTAGAGGGAAAAACTATAGTGGGAATGATACCCACAACTCATCACTGCAGTAATAAGATGCTCTGTTAGGAGCTTACAAAAATGTCATCTTCTGAATGACTTCACCCTATTAGGAGTGACTAATACCCTGTTAGGATTATTGAAAGTCCAGTTAAAGACTACTCTGTTAAGAGATTTTATCCCATGTATACACTGTTCACCCGGTTAAAGGATTTATAATAAGTTTCAAAATAGAACTTCTAAGTCCAGGCAGAGACTACCTGGTTAAGGGATTTCACAATCTTGTTGCTAAACTGTTAGGAATAAGTCAACACTAAATTTTACCTATAAATGATTTCTCCAAAATCTTGTCAAATCTCATTTCACTCTTCCTCTATTCTGATCTTAGGTCCTTACACTGCTCTTCGCATCCTTTGAACTATATCTTCAATTGTTCATTCTTTTTCCATCATCTTCATCTCTTTGTCTTCGATCTCCTCTTATAATTGCTTGACCTAATTAGGGTTTCTTGATCTTCCATAAACCATTTTTTCTAATTTGATGTTGTCCTCGTTCATAACCTTTTCTTTTCTTTCCACTACTAACACTTTCTGATAACTCTTCCTGTATGCCGATAATACTTACCAATAGTATTGTACACACAAAAGTAGTGCACTTCTCTAAGTCATTACATCAAAGGAAATCCATGAAAGGGAAACCTTCAATAGCGACCTAGAGCTCTCTATGTATGGAGTTGCAAGATTGTAAAATTGCTCTCAGCTAGAGCTAATAAACTTATGACCTTGCTAGTCAACCACACAATGAGAGATTCCAAAATTAAAGACAAGGGCAAGAGTGCCAATATCCCTAAAGAATCAAATGGAAATGCAATGCAAGTAAGCTAAGAATGAGGATGCAAGCTAGTCTATGGAAATGAAAGTACAAACTATGCTATGAAAAGGAAAGTACAAGTATTACAAAGCCTTCTTAGTTAAGCTATGTGAGTTACTCTAAAGCTTGAAAGGAAATCTAAACTATGAAAGCATAAACATGAAGCTACTATGCATGAATGAAACTAAGAATGAAATGTAGATGAAAAAAAGCCAAGAGTGCTCCAAATCTTCAAAATCTCCAAAGTGACCTAGAAAACCTGTAGCATAACATTAGTATTAAAAAATGCATATCAAAATGAGGAAGATAGCTCTTCTTTTATAGGAAGTGAAAAGGAATGGACCATGGAGATTAAGAGGCAAAAGATTTAATCAAAGGTGGAGCATCAAAAAGGAGCAATCCATGTGCACAAATATCCTCCAATGAGAAAATAAGAGTTGACTTTGTGTCCATATGAGACAAAAAGTACTTTTTCCCTTTTTATAAAATAAGAATAATGCTTTATTTGTGCAACTTAGGATAAGAGGAAAAGTGGGGGCTTTTTATTTATTAAAAAAGGAGGAAATATTCCTTTTAAATAAATAAAGACTTTAAGATAAAATGGTTAGCCCAAGGAAAATAATCGAAAATGATGAAAATAGGATTTGATCAAGGAAATTGATATAATTGATAAAATGCTGATTTTTGAAAATATTGATTTAGGGATTTGATAAATTGCTGAATGGGGGCCCAAAGTTTAGGCGACCATTTTAGGGTGCATACATTTGCCCCTCTTTGACTAATGTTTGATCATTCTGGAAACACATGCAGTCAAAGAAGAATTGAAATGTGAGTTCATTTTGGGATCACAAAACAACTCAGATGTGTGTTCATTTTGGGAACATGCCCGGACAAAGATAAACAAAAGATTATGGACATGAGTTCATTTTGGGATCACATCCAAAATAAGAGATAAAAATCTCAAGCTGAGCGAAAGCTCATAAAAAGATAGCCGAATCAAGAAAATCAAGGATTAAATCCAATAGGTACTGCCCTCTCAGAATCAAAATTGAAATCAGGTAGAGGAGAACAACAAATTGACAAACTTGGTCAAGTCACTAGAAATCATAATCGAAGGTGAAAGATGATAGGATAACCATCAAGCAGTGAAGATATGCCCCAGTTTGACTAAGAAAGATGAAGTCAAACCTTAGAGAAATGAAGCGAGTGAAAATGAATGATAGACTAGGAGGTTGGAAGAGATGGGGGTGAAGAAATAAAGATGCCCCAACAAAGATCGAAGGATCAAGCCTCAAAAGGTCAGCCAACTGCGCAAAAGAAGAGAAAATTTTGAAATGCAATTTTGACTATAAAGATGAACTCGGATTTCAATTTCGAGTCTGAAAATAGATCCAGGATATCGAAATTAGCTAGGGGTGCAATTTTTGCACAATTCTAAGGTGTTTTGAAAATTAGGTCAAAAAGTCAAAATGCGATAAAAGGGGTGAAAAGGATGTGATATGAAAGACAAGATGTGAAAGACATGATCGAGAGAAGGAAAGGTGAGCACAGTTGACTGATTAGTCCATGAAAGATAAAAGGAGAGCTCTCTCCACGTGCAAAATGCAAAACTAATCTAATCATGAACCTAAAAATGCAAGCTACTATGAAAAAGTGGTTGACTTGCGAGGTCACAACGCTTATAAACATCTAATTATCATCATTGAGCATTATTGGTAGCATCATAAGATCATACAATACACACTAGTATGATTATGTGAATATGAATATGATCTATATTAGATAGAGATGTGGGAATCCCACCTAGGCACCAAAGACATGTAGGTCAAGATGACTAGTGCAGTGAGATTACCTAAGTTTGTTATGGTGAGATTATGCTTGTATCAAGACACATGAAAGTCAGGGTAGCTATAAGCATGCACTCGCATAAAAAAAAGTCAAGGATAATACCTTGTCAATCCGTAGTGTCAAGTAAGACTAGCATAAATGCTCATGACAGTTAGGATCAATGAAATATACCCACAAGCAGATAAAGAAATAAAACATGTTCTCATACCCTCAGTCTTCTAGCTATGCATCATCAAAAAATTCTTAGGGAGAGACCACTCATCAAAGAAATCCTCATAGACAACACACAAAGAAAAAAAAGTCAACATATCTCAATTGAGTTGATTTTTTAAGTGCATGTGTGTTGGTCATAGAGTCAAACTTTGAGTATCAAATTTGCTAATGAGCGATATCGCATCATACTTAGACTGGTGGGTAAGACATTTGATAAGTGTTGAGAAACACTCGACGCTAGGGTAGTGTTGAAAACACCAGTTTGGGGTGGTGTTGAAAAACACCTATTTGTGAAATGCCCCAAGAGACAAACGCACCTAAAGGACCTATGCTAACAGGTATGCTCCCTAGACAAAATAAAGACCAATTCCAGACCAAGTCAAATAAGGTCAAGGCATGATAGAGAATGGCTAAGTGTTGAGGACACATGCTAAAAGACAAGGGTGCAAAGACTTCAAGTAGCGCCTGTTTCCAGGTTTTCACCACTTGGAGATTTTTTTATTTTTTCAATTTTTTTATATTTTTGCTACCAAGGCGCCTGTTTCTAGGTTTTCACCAAGGCACTTTTTCTATTTTTTTGAATTTTTTGCATTTTTTTTTTTAAAATTTTTTTTTAAATTTTTTTCAGGACTTTATATGCTTTAAAAGATTTTTTCAGCATCATATATGAATTTTTTTAAAGAATTTTTTCAGGATCAATAAGTATGTACAAAGGATGCCCCCGAACAGAATGGACATCATGGATAGAACTTCTTGAGGTGCAAAACATTGATGGGATCAAGGAGCTGTTCTCCATCCTCATCAGATAACAAGTAAGCACCTGTTCCAAAAGTAGCTGTAATGACATATGGCCCAAGCCATTTAGGTTCGAACTTACCCTTTTGCTCTCTACTTTGTTGGTTCTTAGGGTTCTCTCACAAAACAAGATCACCTACTTGAAACTCTCTAGGGCGAACCTTCTTGTTGAATGCCTTTGACATACACTTCTGATAAACTCTCATATGATCAAATGAGGCCTTGCACTTCTTATCTAGAAGTTCTAAGTCTTGTAACCTCATGGCACGATAATCATCATCTATTATCAAACCTTTGAGAGCGACTCTAAGTGAAGGGATCTCTACTTCTAAAGGTAATATTGCTTCAGCGCCATAAGTGAGGGCAAAAGGAGTACCCCCTATTGGAGTACGTATACTCATTCTGTAAGCCCATAAGGTTGGATTGATCTGTAAGTGCCAGTCTCGACCATTCTTGTGAACTATTCTATGGAGAATCTTGAGAATGGTCTTATTAGAAGCCTCCGCTTGTCCATTTCCTTGTGGGAAGTAAATGGAGGACCAATGTTGTTTTATCTTGAATTTCTTGCAGAGGTGTGTAAGGTCCTTGTTTTTTAACTGACCTCCATTGTCAGTGATTATCTCAGAAGGTATCCCAAACTGACAAATGATGTGATTCAATATGAACAAAGAGATTGTCTTTCCTGAAGCAACAGACAGTGTAATGGCTTCTACCCATTTGGTAAAGTAGTCAGTAGCAATAATAATGAATTTATGTCCACCTGATGAGTTGGGATGAATCTACCCAACAAGGTCAAAGGCCCGGTGCTGAAATGGCCAATGAGAAATAGAAGGAATAAGCTCCCTACCCGGAGCATGAATCAGGTTTCCATGTTTCTGACACTTTTCACAAGACTTGGCAAAAGCTATAACATCCATCTGCATTGTGGGCCAATAGTACCCCACCCTAAGCAACTTTCGGGCCATGGCAAGACCATTAGAATGTCCTCCACAAATGCCCTCGTGAATGTCAACTAACACTTGGTCAGACTCATCCTTTTCCAAGCACCTAATAAGTGTCCCATCTAAACCCCTCCTATACAGATCACCAGAGATAAGGGTATGGTGAGAGGTGTTACAGACAAGGTTTCTTCTTTCAGAACGGTTAAATGTGTCAGGGATGATACCATCACAGAGGTATGAGTAAATAGCACCATAGCAAGAAGACTCATGAGTGACCAAGGTACAAATGATGTGGCTTTCGGAGGAATCAAAGATGGGACGGTGTAGCTCTTCCACCAGGAATTCAAATCTTGATTCGTGTTGTTCCAATTGAAGGAGTGAATCTAGTGTAGACATAGCATCTGTAGCCTTGTTTTCTACTCTAGGGATCTATTGAAATGTCACAAATGTGAAGTAACGTCGCAATGAATCAACCATCTTTTTGTAAGGTATCAGCTTATCATCCTTAGTTTGGTGCTCTTCATTTACTTGGTTGATAATTAATTGCGAATCCCCAAAAACATGTAACTCTATTATATTCCATTCTATAGCCATCTTAAGTCCATTGGTTAGAGCCTCATATTCTGCAATATTATTTGTGCATGGAAACAAAAGTTTGTAAGACTTAGGTATGTTGTACCCATGAGGAGAAATAAACAATACTCCAGCTCCTGATCTATTTTGCATATTTGAACCATCAAAGAACATTTTCCAAGTACGTGTGGTCATGTACATGATATGCTCATTTGGGAATTCCACTTGAATAGGCATGCTATCCTGGACTGGGAAATCAACAAGTTGATCTGCAATAGCTTGCCCTTTTATAGCCTTGCGCTCAATGTACTCTATATCAAATTCTAACAAAAACATCATCCACTTAGCAAGTCTACTCGTGAGAGTAGCTTTACTAAGCAAATACTTAAGAGGATCAATTTTTGCAACAAGATGTATAGTATGGGCAAGCATGTAGTGTCGCAACTTTTGGGAAGCAAACACTACCGCAAGACAAGACTTTTCAATACTATTATAATTGATTTCATAAGATACTAGAGTACGACTAATGTAGTAGATGGCTCTTTCCTTCCCAGTATCATCAAGTTGAGCCAACAATGCCCCCAAGGAAGATTTTGTCACTGCGATGTACAAAATTAATGGTTTTCCTGGGATAGGAGACATTAAAATTGGAGGATTAGCCAAGTATTGCTTTATTTGATCTAGGCTCTTTTGGCAATCCTCATTCCAAGCACATGTGGGTCCCTTATGCAATGTCTTGTTGAATGGTTGTGCTCTATTTGCAAGCTGTGAAATAAACCTTCGTATGGATTGGAGTCATCCTTGAAGACTTCTCATCTGACTAATGTTCTTAGGAGGTGGCATATCTAATATAGCTTGAACCTTTTCGGGATCCACCTCTATTCCTTTGGCTAAAATTATGAATCCTAGAAGTTTACCTGAGGTAACCCCAAATGCACACTTTTTCGGATTCAATCTTAACTGAAACTGCTCCATTCGATCTAGAATTACTTCCAAATCTTCTAGGTGTGTATCCCTTTGCTTAGACTTGGCCAAGGTATCATCCACATAATCCTCCATGTTTTTATGCATCATATCATGAAATATTGTGGTCATAGCTCTTTGGTATGTGGCTCCTACATTTTTTAATCCAAATGGCATGACGTTCCAACAATAGGTTCCCCATGCACATGTGAAGGCTGTCTTTTCTTGATCCTCAGGAGCTATTTTTATTTGGTTATAACCGGAAAAACCATCCATTAAAGAGTATATCTCATAGCCTGCAGTCATATCCACTATCATGTCTATGTTAGGGAGTGGAAAGTCATCCTTTGGGCAAGCTTTGTTAAGATCTCTGAAGTCTGTGCATACGCGAATGGACCCATCATGTTTTGAAACTGGAACAATATTTGAGATCCACTCGGCATAGTCGATAGCTCTAATAAATTCTACTCCTAAGAGCTTTTCTAATTCAGCCTTAACAAGGAGAGCTATGTGAGGATGCATTTTCCTCAACTTTTGTTTTATTGGTTTAATTCTTAGAGCTATAAATAAGTGATGCATAATGAGATTAGTGTCAAGCCCTGGCATGTCTGAATATGTCCAAGAAAAATAGATTTTCTTCTTTTGTAAGAACTTTGTGTATGCCTCTTTTTCTTGCACTAACAGAGACTGAGCTAGATGTATCACTTGTGGAGCCTCTATCGTATTCAAATTTACTGGTTGTGTAGGCTCAATAAGAACTAATGACTTGTCTTGGAAATAACTCGACAGGTTATTAAGTACCCCATCCTTAGGCGCCTCAAAGAGGTTTTCACCTTCGGATACATCTTTTATTTTTACTATTTTGGGTTCTGACACCGCCACGAAGTGGTTTTTGCCATTAGAACTATTTCTCTTTTGTTTTGTTTCTTTTATTTTCGACTGAGGTACTTAATATCTAGCTCCGTCATACTTGTAGTAGGTTCGCTGGTGGAAGAGACTACAGGCTCAAGGGCATTAAAGTAGCACGCTATCTCATAGTCATTCTGGAAGGTTGGGAGCTAAGGCTCTTGATAGCGCTGAGACTAGTCAATGAGGTCGAAGTGAACAAGGGGTAGATTAATGGCAGGGTCAATGTTATTGATACGAAAGGTGTTATCTCTGGCGATCGCACAGTTAGGATCTATCAAGTCTTCTTCTAAGATACCCGAATTAGGACTTGTCCTGCCAAACGAAGCGTTATCCACTAAGGCAATTCAAGGAGTCCAATCCTCTAGTCTTACACTAGGCTCGTTGGTCACATCAGGTTGAATACTATAGGTATGGACAACATCCATATCCAAATCAATTGTTTCATCTGAAACGGAGTCCCACTCGAACTCATGCGAATCTGTTTCTGAATCTCTGCTGGGATGTTTACACCAAGAAGGCTTGGGATGCCTTGATGTAGAAGCTTCAAGATTGTGAAGGGTATCACCTTCTTTGGTGTTTGTATTTTCAGTTGTTGAATCATTTGAATCTCCCCAAAGGAGATTGGTGGAAGGCACCCAATCATCAATCATGTCTTGTTGGTTTTGAAGATTGGGTGTATAATCTGAGTCACTGTCACTATCTGTCGCAGCTAGGATAGGGACACTTGTCTTCTTTTCACGATCAAATCCTAGGCCAATTGTTGAATTAGTCCTACGACCAAAAAGAGCATGGTTGAGTGGTTCAGCCTTGGCATCTAACCTGTGACTGAGAGGGCCATGACCTATGTAGCCCATGTTTTTAACCAAAGTATACCCTCTCCCGTAGGTTTTAGGAGATGGCGCAAAATTCTCGTTGTGTTGATACTTTTCCTCTCTATAAATCCAATCTCTAACAACTACCTCCTCTTTCTCCTCATGAATAGGTACTGAGGATTCTGCAAACTTTCCAAACAAGGTCATAGCTGAGGATGAAGGTTTCTTCTCAGGTGAAGGTTTTCCATAAGACCTAGGCGAGATTGGCATTTTTGTGAAGGAATCCATTTGGTAGTCTCCCATGCTAAGGTCTATGGACTTAAACTTATTCTTACACTGCTCAAGAGCTGCATCAAAATTATCAGCCTCTCTATTCAAAGGAACATGAGAGCTAGCTGAAATCATATTATCAGATAATTTGCTATCCCCTGGTATGCATACTTCAACTCCATTGTAAGGGAACTTAACACATTGGTGGTAGGTAGATGACACCACTTGCATCTCATGAATCCATGGCCTACCCAACAAGATATTATATGCCAAAGGTCCGGCATCAACAATCTGGAACAAAATGTCCTTTTCCACAAGACCTATTCTAATAGGAAGAACGACCAATCTCTTAGAGCTTCGCTCTACTTCATCATAGGCTTTAATTGTGATCTTCTTCCTAGTGTTAATTATTTGCTCAAAATATCCCAAAGCTTTTAATAGACTCAAAGAGAAAATATTAAGCCCAGCACCCCCATCTATTAACACGCACCTAACACAGGTTTTGTGGATCATGACCTCGATGTGAAGGGCCAAATTGTGCGGATGGCTTAATGCTTTATCGTCCTCTTCTAAAAATGTGAGGTAATGAGGGCTAGCAAGGTGATTGAAGCATGTTCTGGAATTGATCAACATCTATGTCATTAGGAACATTAGTGGTTCGCAAGGCATCCTCAAGGACACTCTTGTGTTTAGGAGACAATTCTAAGAGCTCAAAAATGGAAATCTGTGTTGGCGTTCGCTATAACTGGTCAACAAGGTTGTAGCTCATATTAGGACCAACTGCAGACTTGGGAGGAACACTTTTGGACACTGGTTTCTTGGATTTGTTAGAATTAGGACCTCTAATGACAATAGGACCTTGGGACTGACTCCTAGTAACAACATTGAGAGGCTGAGATGACCTTCAAGATTGAGGACCCCTAAGCACAACAACGGGTCCTTCATCAAATATGGGGGGTGAGTTTACATCATAACCATAGGGATCTTTCCCCCTCATCATGTTGACATCATTGTCTATAACTTCAAGCATATTGATGACATTTTCTGTAGCTATATAGGTATAATTGATTGCAGCCTTTCCATTCTTGTTTTTAGAGGTCTCGCCCTTCTCATACTTATACAAGGGCTCCTTAAAGGCCTTGCGGTCTGCATTTGTGGTCAACCCATCAACTTGTAATTTCCCAGTCTCAATAAGGTCTTGAACAATATGTTTAAGTTTAAAACAATTTTCAATGTCATGTCCAATCCCATTGTGGTATACACAATAAGCTTTCTCATTCCACCAATAAGGTTTAGGATCCGGTATGCGAAACTTTGTAGGATCCTGAGGTTGTGCCAAATTATGATCAATCAATGTCTTAAAAATATCTGCATTAGAGTCTCCAAGCTTAGTGAATTGTCTCTTTCCCAACTTAGGTTTATCTTGATACTTGGGCTTATGCTCTTGTTGATCTAAGGATGTCTGCAGCTTCATAGCTTGAACTGCATTAGATAAATTAAGAACTCCTTGTTCCTTAGGTTGTGGAGAGTCAACAACTCTGTCATTGACTACTTGCTTATTTTTGTTCCAATATGAGTTCTTCGTATCCTTATTGTTGTTGTTATTGTTTGGGCCATTGTTGTTGTTACTTTGTTTGGCCAAAATACCTTGTTCTTTTAGAACATCCTCCATGTGACATGTAGTTTCTACCATAGTGTCAAAAGAATTAAAGATCATTTTTCTAACTTCATATCTTAATTCTGGCACTAGATTGCTCACAATTATATCAATCCTTTCTTCCTCAGGGATGGTCCTAGAATATTTAGAGCATAAGCGTCTCCACCTTTGTAAAAATGTCACAAAGGGTTCCCCCTGATTTATTTTTAGCTTGCACAAATCAAGCATGGTGACCGACCTTGATAGATTATATGAAAAGTGCTGCACAAACCTTTGGACAAGTTCTTTGAATGTTTTAACAGGAGGGGTAAGGTTAGTAAACCACTCCATAGCTTTGCCTTTAAGGCTCCTCGGGAATAATCTCATAAGGTAGGAGTCCTCATGATGAAATTCAAAGCTCATGATATAGAACTGTCGTACATGGTCATGGGGGTCACCACTACTATCATATTTGTCATATGTGGGGATTTCAACCTTTCTAGGAAAATCTACCATAACCACACTCTTGTGAATGGGATTGGGACATATGGAGTCCAAGTTGAAGGTATTCTTTGGAGCCATCATTTTCTCCATCATCTTCTTCATTTGTTTTATCTCCTCTTCTTGTGAAGGGTTTTGCTTCTTAATTTTTTTGTCCACATCAAAGTTGTATGGGACCCTTGCACCCTTGTTGATCAAGCTTTCCAAGAATTGATCCTTATTTTTCTCAACATACTTCTCCACATATTGTTGGAATAGTGGTTCTTGTTGCATTGTCATGAAATCAATAATATCAAGGTTGGCATTACTTGCTCCATGTTGAGAGTCATGATGAGCTCGTTGGGAGGGTTGTCTTGAAAGTCTAGGAGGTGTATGTCTCCTATAATGTGCATGTCGAGAAGTCCTTCTTCCTCTAGGACTAGGTGTCTTGAAGGGGTCCTTGACCTCCTTCTACTTCTTGGAGTTGCTGAGGGAGTAGATGGTGGAGAGTTGGTTCCACTGTTGGTACCCCTGTTGTTGAATTGATTGTTGATTTGTTGGGCCAATATCCTATCTTGTTCCTCTTGGAATGCTTTTCTCTCTATGTCCAACAAGGCTTGTTGTTCCTCTTCTAGGAGCCTAAGTTTTTCTTCTTTTGCAGCTTGTTCATTTTCTGCAGCCTGTTTTTCCCGTTCAATTCTTTTTAGTCTCTCACTTGTATATCTTGAAGTTGTGTTTAGTGGGGAACTTGGTCTTGAATGTTTGTACCAATCATTGGCATGCGCTACGTTGACATGAGCTTCACTAGATGCGTTGTTTTGGTCCTCATGTTGTGAGCGTGCATCTTGATGAGCTGGTGCATAATGTATTTTAGCTCATTGATGAGCATCTAGATATCTTGAGTTAATAGGAGGTGAGTCAAGTTGATTTCCATCTTCGAATGACATGTTTCTCCTATGTCTCTGAAAAATGTCACCAAGCGACTGATCTATTATTTCTCTTTGTTGTTTGGTCAAGGTATAACTCATATCCATATTTGATGAAAACTGTGCTACATAAGTAATCAATTCGCTAAGATTACTCTTCAGGTCAAAAGAAACCTCAAACTCACTCTTAGGGGATTGGTAAAAAATGGGCTCTTTTCCCTTTCGTTGTTGACAAGTCTTAACTAAGGGTAACTGATTAAAGACAACTGGGGGTCGTTTCCCTTGATTCACTTGGTACCTTGTTGTAACTGACATGAAAGAAAAGGATTCTTGATGATAAGGTGACCTCTCAAAGTGTCAACACCAAACTAGGATAATCAAAGTTATCTAATGTCCAAAAAAAAGAGATGGTAAGATAGAAATTGCAAAAGGCATTACCAACATTGTCAAAGACGTGCTTAAATCAAAGGATCAATATTCTTGCACATTTGAACCAGGAGGATGGACTTAGCCAAATTGCACAACTAAAATTGAATTTGAGTGGAAATGATTTGGACAAAAAGAGTACTAAAATTCTCCAAGAATGTTACTAACAACTCTAGAGATGTACTTTCTCAACAAGAATAATATTCTAACTTGACAATTCTTCCTGAGGTGACTTGGTAAATCAAATGACACTACCCCTAGAGGGATAAAAAAATAGAAATTCAGAGTAAAGACAAGCTTCCAACGACAAGATAAGTTACCTACTTAAAGACTTAGTCAACTAAAAGCAACTGCAAATGACTGAAACTAGATATATAGCAAAAAAAATTTAGGCGACACTTTCTAGGCTAGTAGTGCGCCACTTTAAGACCACACACCACTTCATGCCACACCAGGTGACACTTTCCAAGCTAGGAGTGCACCACTTTCCAGGTAAGCGGGGCGACAGTCGTGCAGGGCGAACTGTCGTGCAACAGTTCTCAAAACAGGGTGTGACACCTCTTTAGTATTCCGCGACTCTTTGACTAGTGAAGTGCAAATTTTTAGTTTTTGGGACTGTTTGTTCAAAATTTTCAGTCTGAGGGTTGATGTTTTCAATCTCAATCACAATATTAGCAGAAATTCAACAGGTTTGCAAACAGTAAGGGATCAAACATGTCTTAAAACACTTGAAACAAGGGTAAAAACAACTTTTCCAAGACAAACACTTGTGATATCAAAATAGAAAAACACCCTATGAATACTACCGATTGTTTGAATGTTCAAAAATGTTAACACTGGTATTACACAATCGAAGACACTTCAAGCAACATCTATCCTAGAAATTCAAGGCTCATTACTTATCAACTTGGCCCATAACTTGATATCCCCTCGCCTCACACAAAGTGGTTACCCACAATAGATGTTGGCTTTGTCATGGAAGTGTCAATGACACAACCAAAGGAACACATATGGTGAGTATCTTGAGGTGATCCGGGTTATTCCACTTGGATCAATCCTTGCACCAAGAAGCTAAGTGGCAAAATAGGGTGGCCTCTATCTATGGTTCTTAGTAAGGGCTTCCGTTCGTAGTACTCCTCTTACTCCCCAAAGAGACTCCTTACCTTGTGGCAAGTAACGGACCTCGCGGCCTCAAGAGTACCTTAATCATTCTTGCTCAATATTTTTTTCATGGTCACAATCTCACAAGTACTCACATCAAGCGAAGACAAGCACTACATCTACCAAGGTTTTGTGTCTTTGATAGCCTTAAGTTTATAGTGGGTCGGAATAGCCGGCAATAAGCTTGTCCCCACTTTGGTCATTCCTCTTGATTTCTCAAGAGCAGGCCTGCTAAAGGATTCTAAAAGATCTAAACAAAAAGTGGATCAACTTATGAGGTTCAAGGTTTTTGTTTCACCACAAGGGTGAAGAGCATACTCCCCTATCTCAAATTTTTCTCCCAAACACACCAAGCAAATGTTCAATTACCCTCTTTCTTTCAAAATTCAAAGATGGGTCAAGATTTTTTGGTTCACCACAAGGGTGAAGAGCATACTTCTCCTACCACCCAAGAATTGCTACAACAAGATATTATGTTCCTATGAAATGAAACAACTAGTAATTGCCACACTTGAAATGAAATAAATAACAAGAACTTTTTTTCTTTTTTTTTTATGCTTTGGGTAGCCCTACAAAAATAGTTAGTAGCCCTTGTGCATTTGAAGCTTTGACATGCGTTCTTTTGGAAAAATATTTCAAGCAATGAGAGCACCTACAAGCACAACTTGTTAGCCCGACAATGGTTAGCACATCAAAAATTAGATAATCTGCAAGTAAAATAGCTAATCAAATGGTAAAATCTGGGAATGAAACTAGCATGGTTGGATTAGGCTCAGAAAGACCTTTCCAATGATATATCACACTTCAATTTTCGATACCATTTGCAAAAATTTCTCAAAAATGGGTGCCCATTTTCCACAGTGACACGGATTTGAAAACGCTCAAATTTTAAAAAATTTAGGAATACTGAAAACTGCAAAAAAAAATAACAAATTTGGAATTCTGGTCTCTGTCTGTCACAAAATTTCGCGCGAGCCAGTACCAAATCGTGCGCGAGAATGCACAAGCCCGCGTGAGAAAGTACAGAACTGCGCACGAGAAATCACAAGCCCGTGCAAGAACATACGCTGGCTCGTGCGAGAAAGTGCACTGGCTCGCGTGAGAAAATACACAGGCCCGCACGAGAAAGTAAAGAACCACGTGCGAGAAAGCACAAGCCCTCACGAGAAAGTACAGAACCGCGCGTGAGAAATCACAAGCCTGCGCGAGAACATACACTAGCTCGCGTGAGAAAATACACAGGCCCATGCGAGAAAGTACTTCATCGCGTGATACAGTGAGAAACTTCACACAAGATTTCGTAACAGTGACGCACAAAAGTACAGACAACGTACGAAAATCACAAAAATATAAAAACAATCGAAACCTGCAGCGGAAATGCAGCAAAGAAAGGCAAAACAGAGTTGTCTTGCCCCATGATGGGCGCCAAAAAATATACACACAAAAGTAGTGCACTTCTCTAAGTCATTACATCAAAGAAAATCCATGAAAGGGAAACCTTCAATAGCGACCTAGAGCTCTCTATGTATGGAGTTGCAATATTGTAAAATTGCTCTTAGCTAGAGCTAATTAACTTATGACCTTGCTAGTCAACGACACAATGAGAGATTCCAAAATTGAAGACAAGGGCAAGAGTGCCAATATCTCCAAAGAATCAAATGGAAATGCAATGCAAGTAAGTTAAGAATGAGGATGAAAGCTAGTCTATGAAAATGAAAGTACAAACTATGCTATGAAAAGGAAAGTACAAGTATTACAAAGCCTTCCTAGTTAAGCTATGTGAGTTACTCTAAAGCTTGAAAGGAAATCTAAACTATGAAAGCATAAACATGAAGCTACTATGTATGAATGAAACTAAGAATGAAATGTAGATGCAAAAAAGCCAAGAGTGCTCCAAATCTTCAAAAGCTCCAAAGTGACCTAGAAAACCTGCAGCATAATATTAGTATTCAAAAATGCATATCAAAATGAGGAAGAGAGCTCTTCTTTTATAGGAAGTGAAAAGGAATGGACCATGGAGATTAAGAAGCAAAAGATTTAATCAAGGGTGGAGCATTAAAGAGGAGCAATCCATGTGCACAAATATCCTCCAATGAGAAAATAAGAGTTGACTTTTGTGTCCATATGAGACAAAAAGTGCTTTTTCCCTTTTTATAAAATAAGAATAATGCTTTATTTGTGCAACTTAGGATAAGAGGAAAAGTGGAGGCTTTTTATTTATTAAAAAAGGAGAAAATATTCCTTTTAAATAAATAAAGACTTTAGGATAAAATGGTTAGCCCAAGGAAAATAATTGAAAATGATGAAAATAAGATTTGATCAAGGAAATTGATATAATTGATAAAATGCTGATTTTTGAAAATATTGATTCAAGGATTTGATAAATTGCTCAATGGGGGCCCAAAGTTTAGGCAACCATTTTAGGGTGCATACAAGTATCTTATGTCAATAAGTCTTTCCTTACTTTATCTATATGCTAAATTTTATTTTCCAGCAATGACAACCTTAGCAAAATCATCATTGATTGTCTGTTAATTTCTTATTGAGGATTTTGTCAAGTAACAATCTCCCCCTTTGGCATTGATGGAAAAACCTTTCTATTCATGCTTCATCATTCTATATCTCTCCCCCTTAGATATTTCTTCCTTTATAGTTATTTAAACTTTTTCTTTCCAACATACTAACAATCTATGTCCCCTTTTGATATTCTCTCCCACTTTGACAACAATGCCAAAGGCGAAAACAAAACTGTGTCCTTTGGGTGTCAACTGGATTCTGCTTCTACAAGAATAGTTATGTGCTAGTTCTTGATAATTTCAATAATGTGCTCCATTGCTTCTTCAAATTATTTATGGCACTAATAGGTCCTTTGACTCTTATTATTTTGTCAATACTATCTTCATCATCCTTCTTTTCTATTGTACCTAGTAAATCAATTGTTGCTTGTATCTATTTTTGCATTAAATCCATATTGATAGCTATTAAGCATGATTCCTCATTTGATGTATTACCTTTCTCATATAATTTCTTGTACATTTGTGTTGCTTCAGTCAATGATTCCTTCAAATTTTCAAGTTTCTCTGATAGTGTTCCTATTACTTCTACTAGTTTTTCTTTTCTTCTATCAATATATAAATTTTGTTGTATATTTGCTTCTAGTTGTACTTTTACTTTTTGATCATCTCTTATTATATCTACATAAGTTTCCATCTGTTCTAAACTTGATTCTCCTTTATCCATTGTAATTCTTGATAGTAAGCTTGAAAATATTTTGATTATTTTCTTCATAATCTTTTCCCTTTGTTTATCCTTCAGCTGTCTTTCAAAAATTGTTCTCTCCTTGTGTTTTTTTGCATATAATATGTGTTCCTCATAATGTATCTTTTAAGGATCTCTCTTCAATATTTTAAATGCAGGTCTTTCATCAAAGTCTTCTTCTTCTTCTTCTTCTTCTTCATATTTTGAATCTCTTTTCCTCTTTAGGTGTTTTGTTGTTATCATTATCATATTTTGCAGTGTCCTTGCAATTTGTACTTCCTTAGATTCTATTTTTGTTATCTCATCCTTTTCCAAATTTATTAGTTGTTCCTCAATTATTTATTCTTCTGATATCTCACCGATAGTAGGTACCATATCGGTAGCATGTGTCACCTGTACTATTTCAGTGTATGTAATTGTAACTTCTGGTGTTTGTTGTTCCTCAACTTGTTCAACTTCCTCATTACTTATATCCTCATCAGATTCATCATTTATTTCAATGGTTGACTCGATTGTCCTTCTTCAAACCTTATCGGGTTGTCTTCGCTTGTCAAATCTATCTTCTCTTCTCATTCTAACATTTGACCAATTTCTAATTCTTGTACTTTTGGTAATTCAACATTAAAAAAAAAATTCCACATTTTCAGTCCTTCTACTTCTACTTCATTCAGTAATCTTGCTAGTATCTTTGTTGTCCTATTATTTTTAGAAAAAAAAAAATCATTTTTCTTCATCAATTGATCAATCTCTTCAACATTTATTTCTGGCCTTGCAAGTATAAGGGTTCTTTCTTTGCTTTGTCCCTCATGTTCTGTAGCTTCATCCCATCTTATGTTGTTTTTTTCAAGTAGTTCCTTAGGACTAATCTATCTTAAGTTGCTTAGGAATCTTAAGAACTTATGAAAGTGAAATATTAATGCATCTTCTACATTTTTCTTGTCTTCTTCTAACCATATCATGTATTTGAATTCATGTATCTTTCTAATACCATCATTCTTTCTTATTCCATTTTCTATATCTGTAGGTGTATACTAATAAAAGTATCTTCATAGAATTAAGGTTAATCATCAATAATTGAAATAGTAACTAAATTAAACCACAAAGCAATAGAGCAAACTATAGAAAATTAATGATCAATTGAGCATCCTATGACTCTCTAACTAAGATGTTAATGAATAAGCTCTCAACAAGCTCTCATTAATGACAGTCGTAGAATGAGAATGATGAAGATAAACAATGCTATTGCTAACAATTATCCAAATAAATGCTAATTAAGCTCTCAAATGCCTTTCTAAACTCAAATTGCAAGAGGTTCAATGCAATTCTCAGATGTGTGGTTGTTTTATTATGAAAGAATTTAGGCCTTCCTTTTATAGATTTTTCAATGGTAGGGGGTGTAGTTGTATTTAATCATGATTAAGTCTTGGTTGAGTCTTTGGTTCCACCCTTTGAAGACAATGCAAAGTTTGTGTCCTCAAAGCTTGGGACAAGTAGACAAGATCAATGGACAAGATTCTCTTTCACTTTGAGTGATTGAGATTGAATTTGGCTTGATCCATGTGAATGACCTTCCTCAAATCTCATTGGTTGCCCGGATTTCCTCTCCTTTTGCTTGTTGAGAGTAATTGAGATTTATTAATTGATTTAATTGATTTATTTTAGCCATGTACCCCTTGAATAGGTTGAATTTAATTTAATCCAAGACTATACAATTAATTGATTTAATTGTATTTTGATTTGATTACACTTGATTAAAATGCTCTCAATTTTGATTTATCTTGAATTAAGACTTGATTTTAATTTTGATTGGCTAATTTTGCATTGTGATTCAATTGATTCAATTTTGTCCTTGATTTTCTTTGATTTGACTCGATTTGCTTTGATTTGATCTTTGTCCATTTTTAGGTGATTACAAATGCCCCTCTTCGAGTTTACGTGTGAAGCATGTCTATTCAAAGAATACTTTGATATTGCTTGATGATAGGTCCTAATTCAATGATGGTTGATCCTTGATGTTCGTTTGTTGTCTTTCGATGGTTAATCCTTGATTTTTGATATGAGATTGATGTAGATATGATTGATATGAAACTCTCAATTGATGTGGTTCTGATGATCATTCTGATATGATGGTCCTTTTGATGATTAATCCCTAATATGATGCTTGATCCTGATGATTGATTTCGATGTGATGCCCCATTCGTTTGATTACGAAAATTTTCCTGATAAAAGCTTTCACTTTGATTTGATGATTAGTTTCTTGATTTTTGATGATGTTGTTGATTATGATATGATTGCATGCCCCCTCAGGAAATGAATCGAAATGATTTATGGTTGGTTTGATTGAGATTGGGAAATTTTGATTTATTTCCCGATATAGAAATTTGAAAATGCCCCGATCATGAGAGAATTTGATGAGAAAAGATTTGATTGATAAGATGTTGATGCTCCAGATAAGTTGATGATGGTTTGGTATCATTTGATGTTAGTCATAATCACTTGGTTGATGTTGATGTCAATTTGATAGGATAAGTTGATAGGTTGATATTTCGCTCTCAAGATCTAGAGAGACAAAACAATGATTTTCCTTCCTCAAGATCTAGAGTTAGGAGATTTGATGTGCTCAAGATGAGCAAATGGATGATAGGATAACTTGATTAACATTAGATGATCAATTGGCTAATTTGACTGATTGGTATTTGATACATGATATGATTAGATGATACAGAATTATGGATTGATAGAAGAGAAGGTGATGAACAGAATTAGGTTGCCCCTATTTGATTAGCATGATTGATTGTTGATGATGTCCTTGATGAAGCATGAATCATTTTGATGGATCAAACATTTGAAGATGTATCTTGATGACATTGATGTACCTTTGGTGATTGGATTGAGAATGATTTTTGATGATGGATACCTCAGATATTTGATGATGTTGATCAGGACTTTGATTATACATTGATAGATATTTGTTGATGTAGATCACAAGAAATTTGATGATGTACCATTGATGATATCATTGGTCATTTGATGTATCTTGATTTGGTCTTTTGATGATGTACCATTGATGATATCATTGATCATTTGATGTATCTCGATTTGGTCTTTTGATGATATACCATTGATGATATCATTGATCATTTGATGTATCTTGATTTGGTCTTTTGATGATGTACCATTGATGATATCATTGATCATTTGATGTATCTTGATTTGGTCTTTTGATGATGATAACTCCACCCCCTTTAGCTTTCTCTTTTCCTCTTGCAAATTAAGCTAAGAAAAGCAAAACAATATATACAATGCATCTAATCTAAGATGTATGTAGCTAACTGTCATTATTCAAAATTTGGAAGCTTATTTTCATCATCGAGCCTTTGGACCATGAAATTGGTACAGCCCTCACTTGCTCAACCATGATGATATGAATACCGCTTACCTTAGATTTTAATATTGCAAGTAAACAATCAAAGAACTGATCCCTTTCATATACAAATGTCCTCGATGATTCTTTGATGATCATGTCATTAGACGGATTCACATACTGTTATGAATCAACCTAACAAGCACTCAAGTAGCAATCAATAAAATATCATGTCTTTATCATTGCTCATCTATTCAAACATCATCGATTTTCTAAAAAGACATGGTTCCCAAAAATTTAGTAACACTTTGAACATTTTTGCTTTTGTTTGTAGATCCATATTTCAAAAATTTCATCCACTTTGATCCTTAGTTATGTTTAAGCCTTTTAGATTTTGATATGATTTGTTTAAGCTCTTTAGATTTTGATTTGATTTATCAAATGTTTTTGTTTAGATCATGTATTTGGATGTTTGAAATGTGATATTGATCAATAAGTTCAAGTGTAGCCATTTTCCAATTTTGATGCAATCATTTGAGCCAATTGATGTTTTCTTTGCTAAGCTCATTGAGTTTGGATTGGTGCCCCAAGTTTGATTTGGCAAAGATCATGCTTTGTTGGGCAATGCCGCTTTTGAGAGTTTACTTAAGATTTGCAATTTTTAGATTTTTTGAGATTTTTTTAATTTTAGAGATTTTTTCAAATTTTTTTTTATAAAATTTTTTTAGAGATTTTTTAAGATCACTAGTTCTCAAGCAACATCACATTGAATTTCCCCCAATGTCTAGCAAGGTATAGGACATGAAAGATGGATTTTCAAACTGATGGATGCGAGATGAATAGGCCATGATGGATGAATCAAGTGTGTTACCTGTAGGACTATCCCCTCAAGATTATCCAAGCTAGGGAAAAATAATATCTCAATATAGGCCAATGATGTGGTGTTGGATAACATATGGAATAATGACCTGGTGTCATGACAATGGTCCAAAGGAGTGGACATATCAAGAGACTTCCTATTATTATGCTTCCTTTTACTCTTGATTGACTTCTTGTATTTCTCCTTGATGTAACTTGTGATATTTAGATCATGTTATCTTTGTTAGTGGAAACTCTTCTTTAGCTTCATTGTTGGTATCTTGTCTTAGTTTAGCTATCTTATTCTTGATTTTGGCATAAGTCTCTGGTACTATATATGATAAATATGTCTTTTCATTGTACTTCTACTTATTTTGATTTCTTCTCATATGATATCATCCTTTTATATACTTCTTCATCGGTTCCAAACCGATTAGCTTCCATATCCTTTGGTTGGCTCAATAGTTTCTCAATGCTTATTATTAGTTCATTCTCCATTGTTTCATATCCAAATAGTTGTAACCATGATATTTTTGCCTCTACTGCTTTGATTATACAAGAGTGTGTACTAACCATAAAACATATATCTTTCTTATATTTTTCAACAATATGAGGTGGTAACTGATATCTACCATACATTTTTCCTTGAAATTCTTTAAATTAACTCCACATTACTGTGTTGAAATTGCTTCCCAAATGTTTAATGAAATTGTTAATCTAATGTATAACCAATTCACCTAATGTCCAATTTACTTTACTGATACCAGGAAAATGTTTTTGTATATAGAAAAATATACATACCAATAGTTCTCCAAACTTTAATCCTTGTTTCCTAATCTTTCTAAATTTACCATTAGTTGATTTTGCATCATTTCTACTAAGTCATATATGTTTCATTCCGTAACAATCTCATATGCAACTTATATTGCTCCTCGTGATATATTGTCCAACTGATTTGCTTGATAGATATTGTAACCAATAATTATTGATGAAAATTTTATTTATTTATCCAAGATGTTGCTTACAACAAAAGTTTTCTAATCTTTCTTGTACATGACTACACCTTCAATTTATATTTTAAGATTCAACTCCTTTACACATTGTCTCCCATTAGATGACAATCTTGTTACTGTACTTATAATTTCCTTTGTTATTTCAATTTTCTTGTCTCCTTCTAGCCAAACATAGTCTCCATGTATTCGAATCAATATGCATTTGATCCATTCAGCATCAAAATTCTTTTGAATGTGCACAATTTGTGTTAACCCTTTTGTTTCCATATGTTCATACTCTTCACTCAACATTCTTTCCTCTTTGTATATTTCCTTGTAGGTTGATCTTATATCCTCATCTCTGATTTCAATCTATTTGAATTGGATAAATGATCTTACAACTTCTGTCAACATGACTCTGCATGGTATTCTTGATAGTGCTCCAACTCTATTTACATCTATGTTTTTTAGAGTACTTAACTAATATTCTGGTTCATTCTCTTTTGATCTATCAACTAACACCATTCTCTTTGTCATTGTGACTTTTTTGTTTTTCTTTTCTTATTCAATATTTAGAGTTTTAGGGCTTGTCGTTCAATCAATCTGTCTGATTCCTTTCTATAGAATGAATTAGCTCAATATATAGTAGTATCTCCTCAAGCTTTTTTCTTCGCAATAACTTTTCAGAATGTGAAGTTTTCATAATAAGTGTCGTTATATATAATGACAAAGTGTCCAATTACTATTTGAAATAAAGTATTCATTATAGGCCGACAGTCGCTTTCATACCTATAGTGAACTTAGTTCACCGATAGCAATCTTATACTTAATATTTTTCATCAACTTTTCTATTCTACTAAATATCATTGAATCTATTATATGCTCTTGAATACTTCAGCTCATAATTTGATTTAAGGGACTTTTTCAAATGTTTCAAAAAAAATTTATGTCCCTAAGCATTTACTTGTATTCTTGGTAGATGAATTCCCTTTGTCATCCAACACAGGGACTTCTGTTGGTAGTGCATCATCATCTTTCTTTTTCCATGTCTTCTTCATGTCCTCTCTGACGTGATCTTTTTTTTCCCCTTAGTGTCATTGGTGGTAGTGTACCAATATATGCAGTAATAGGTGACATGACAAAACTTTGAGAAAATATAGCATGGTAGTGGAGATGGTCTCCATGGTTCATCTTTTTCTTCATGATTTTCCTTTCTATATTTTGATACTCAATTTCTAAATTTTCCACAGTTGAAACAGGTAATAGAATTGTTTGTTTCTCTTCTCTGGTAATGAATTGATTTCCTTATTGTCAGTGTCTTAGTTCTACATTCTTGAGCTTTGTGTCCATAGTGATTACATTTGTAGCAATATCCATTGAATCTTTTCTCAGATTTTCTACCAATAGTTTCAAATCTACACTCAACATCTCTATGACCAAACTTTTTTCAATTATAGCAGTAATTGTTCAAGAATGTACTTTTAGGAATATTCACTTGTTTTCTTCTACATACATTTGCAGTCTGACCATATTTTCCACAATTATAGCAGGTAGGCTTGTAAGATTTCTTACTTTATGTATCATTGGATCCTTTAGAGGTTCATTTTCTAAATTTTGATGATTCTTTGATCTCCATTGTGTTGTTACCAATATACCCCAATATGGTAGTGTCACTTGGTTTTCTTTGATTTTTCAGTTGTGCATCATTTTTCACCATGTTTTATTCAATTTTTGTGAATCTAGCATTTTATTTATTTTCAACTTTAAGGAATTTTCTCAGTTCTTCATTTTATTCCTTTTGCTTCTAATTTTCTTCTTGCATTTATTGAATCGTATCACTGATATCTCTTATCATGTCATTTCTTGCTCAGACTTCTTCTAGTTGCACTTGCAAGAGTAAGTCCTTATTTTTTATTGTTTCTTCAACATTTCTCTTCTTGATTTTCAGAATCTCTTTGGTACTTTCAGCAGTCCTCATTCTTTCCAGTACTTATGTCATTCTCAAGGCTTGACTTTCATGTTCCTTTTTCATTTGAATGATTTTCTCAATTAATTCATTATTATTTTCTGATGGGTCTTGTATAGCTGCATCATCTTCCTTAGAATTGATATTGTCTTCTGATAGTCTGTCAAGATCATCAAGGCTCATCTGTATTTTTCTATCAGTTCCTTTCTTTTTTTAAATGATATTCTTAGCTTATTCTTCAGATCTTGGATCTGTTCATTAGCACCTTCTAGGGCTTCCTTCCTCCAATTCTTTTTGATACCTATAACTTCCCATCATTCCAAATCTACTCTTAAGTTGTTAAACTTTCCTTTAGAGAACCAATGCTCTGATACCAATTGTTGGAAAGTATTAGGTAAGGTACTGAGAGGGGGGTGAATTAGTACCATGGATATTTCAAACTTGTTCAACTTTCTAAACATAAACTGATAACTAGTAAATTACTTATACCGATAATTGTCTTGTCTTTTACCGATAGCTTCAGTAATGTTTAATCGATAATTGATAACATGCAAATTAAACATACAACACATAAACATTCAAACACTTAACACAATATTTTGATGTCACAGAAAACCCTTTGTCAGAGGGAAAACCTATGGTGGGGATGATACCTAAAACTCATCACTGCAGTAATAAGATGCTCTATTAGGAGCTTATATAAATGTCATCTTTTGAATGACTTCACCCTGATAGGAGTGACTAATACCTTGTTAGGAGTATTGAAAGTCTAGTTAAAGACTACTTTGTTAAGAGATTTTATCCCAATTATACAATGTTCACCCGATTAAAGGATTTACAATAAGTTCTGAAATAGAACTTCTAAGTTTGGTTAGAGACTACCCGGTTAAGGGATTTCACAATCTTGTCGCTAAACTGTTAGGAATAAATCAATAAAAAATTTGACCTGTAGATGCTTTCTCCAAAAGCCTGTCAGATCTTGTTTTTCTCTTCCTCTGTTTTGATCTCTGATCCTTACACTTTTCTTTACATCCTTTGAACTATATCTTTGATTGTTCTCTCTTTTTTCATCATCACCATCTCTCTTTTTCTTCGATCTCCTCTTATAATTTCTTGATCAAATTAGGGTTTCTCGATCTTTCATAAAATATTTTTGCTAATTTGATGTCATCCTCATTCATAACCTTTTATTTTCTTTCCACTGCTAACACTTTATGATAACTCTTCCTTTATGTTGATAACACTTACCAATAGTATCTTATATCAATAAGTCTTCCCTTACTTCATCTATATACTAAATGTTATTTTCCAGCAATGACAACCTTAGAAAAATCATCATTGATTGTCTATTAATTTCTTGTTGAGGATTTTGTCAAGTACCATAATCTATTTTATCCATATTTCTTACCAACAATTAATAGTAGTAGAAACATACTCTGCCTCTACAATAGATTGTGAAATACAATTCTTCTTTTTACTAGTCCAAGAGACTAATCTTTCATGAAGAAAGAGTGCTCCACCATTTGTGCTCTTCCTATCATCAACGTTACTTGTCTAGTCTGTATCAATAAACACATTCAAAGAATAATCTCCATCCTTACCATACCATAGGCCATAATTTTCAGTTCCCTTGGTATATCTAAATATCCTCTTCATTGCAAGCATGTGTGATTCCTTTAGATTAGAGGAAAACTTTGTAATAATACCAACAACATGTGCAATATTTGGTTTACTATGAACAACATACTTCAACTTACCAATTATGGATCTCCCTAGAGTTTCATTTACCTCTTTGGATTCATCCTCCTTAGATAGTTTGTAGCCTGTGACCATAGGTGTTCCCATTGGCTTTGAGTCTTCCAGTCCAAAAGTTTTTAGAATCTCCTTCACATACTTGAATTGACTGATGTGTATCCATTTCTTCATTTGTTGTACTTGAATACTAATAAATAATTTGATTTCTCCTATTGTTGACATTTTAAATTCCTTCCTCATTACTTCTGCAAATGACCTACGCAATGCTTCATTTTCACCAAATATTATGTCATCAACAAAATTTTCAGCAATCAATATTCTATCTTCACTTTCAGATTTTAGATATACATTGCTATTGTCACTGATTCTTGTGAAACCAATCTAAATAAGATAAGCATGTAGCCTTTCATACCATGCTCTTGGAGATTTTTTTATTCCATACAATGCTTTATGCAATTTATAGACCATGTCTTTACCCTTTTCAATAGCAAAACCTTCAGTCTATTTAATGTATACTTCTTCTTCTAACACACCATTCAAAAAAGAAGATTTTACTTCCATTTGATAATGTGCATAAGCTAAAATTATCTATACACCTTCAAGTCTGGCAACAGGTTCAAAGGTCTCACCATAGTCCAGTCCTTCTTCTTGTGCATACCCTTTGCAAACTAGCCTTGTCTTGTTTTTTATTACTTCTCCTTTCTCATTCAGCTTACTCCTAAAGATACATTAGTACCTATAACATTCTTGTTAGTAGGTCTGGGTACTAAATTATATGTATTATTTTTCTCTATTTTCTCTAATTCCTTTTTCATAGCCTTAACCCATTCATTATCTTCCAAAGAACCTTTAACAGATTTAGGTTCTAATTCAAATAGTAAACAAGTACTGTTAGCTTGTGGTGACTGATTAGGAAAGTACTATCTAGGAAAGTACTGTAAACTTTTCAACTCATCAAGCATTTTTTGAGTTGACACGTCAAAAATTTCCCTAGGTTGACTCTTCAAGCCTTTTCTTAGGTTGACTCATCATGTATTTTAGGGTTAACTTGTTAATCGACATAAGCCTTGTTATATTGGCTTAGGGTTAGGGATTTCATGATGATGTATGATCTTAGTACTTGCGATGGAATTGAGCTATAAGGGATTACAAATTTTAATCAGGTTGTAATCATTGGATAATAAAATATTGGACTCACTATTGGTGGACGTAGCCCAAGGATTGGGTGAACCACATTAAATCTTTGTGTCTTGTGTTCTCTTATGTGTGGTTTATTGTTTTCTGATATTGGTTATATTTGCACATAATTTTTATGTTTGCCTTGTTAATCCTAACAAGTACCTTCCCTTACCTTACTCCATTTCATCACTCCAACATTTTTATCCCCAATAATCTAACCTTGAGAGTGATTAAGTTTCACATACCTTGGAGCATCGATTCTACTCTATGGTTACCTTCATCATCATTCATCGGTTGTGGATCATTCAATGGTTGTGGTATTGTATCTTGCTCCACCGATTGAACATAAGAAAACATGTCATAGTCTTCTTATTCCTTATTGCTATCTTCTTCATTTTTCTCAAAAAATTCATCGATTCTAACATTTACACTTTCAACCGTCTTGTTGGTACTCTTGTTCAAACATTTATAAGCTTTACTTCTAGTAGAATATCATAAAAATATCCCTTCATCACTCTTAGAATCAAATTCACCAATTTTCTCATCCTTCCTTATGTAACACTTCCAAAATTTTTAAAATAATTGGCACTAGGAGTATGACCATACCAGAGCTCATAAGGTGTTTTCTTTGTACCTTTATTAAGTTGTACCCGGTTCAAAGTATAGACAGGAGGACGTGTACAGCTTCTCTCCAAAAGGTTTGAGCCACTCCTTTTTTATAAAACGTGTTCTTGCACAATTAGTTATGGATATGTTCCTTCTCTCAACAATTCCATTTTGTTGGGGTGTCCTTGGTGATGATGCTTGTCTCTTGATTCCATGTTCTTCACAAAATTTTGTGAGCTCTTATGAGGTAAACTCACCTCCTTTGCTAGATCTGAGACACTTAAGTGATTTACTTATTTCTTTTTCAACTTTCTTTATACACCTTAAACATGTAAAATGCATCAGATTTATCCTTCAAAAACATAATAGACATCATTCTTGAGTGATCATCAACAAAAAAGATAAAGTACTTATCTCCATAGTAGCTCTGAGTTCTCATCATTCCAAACAAATCACAGTGTACAATGTCAAGAATTCTTTGTGATGAATAGACTTTACTAGTAAATCTAGACCTAATCAACTTTCCCAGCTGACACTCCTTACACGTAGCATTATCAAGCTTAGCTAAAGTAGGCATACCTCTAGCACATCTTTTCTTACTAACCTTTACTAGATCATCAAAATTAACATGAAAAAATCTTGTATGCCACAACTAACAGTCTTCAGATTTAGCAAATAAGTGGTGTTTATTAGTAGAGTTCAATTAGAATAGGTTACCTCTAGTCTGTTCACCAACAATAATCAACTATCCATAGTTTTATAAGATCCTTCAAACATCATCACTAAATTCCAATCTAAATTTTTTTTTTATTCAGTTGAGAAATACTTAACAGGTTATACTTTAATCCATCATCCCAATAAACATCATCATAATTAGTGTTTTCATTAAGTGTTATTGAACCTTTACCTCTTACCTCATATGGAGAACCATTACCAAATCTGATTTCTCATCCATCACATTCCTCCACTTAAATAAATTTTCTTTTGTCAACGGTCATGTGATGTGTACACCCACTGTCTATTATCTAGTCACTATTGTAATTCATGCTTGAAATCAATGCTTTTTCCTCATTATCTCCATCTACACTGGTTGAGGGTTCTTCTTTGACTGCAATAAATACTATCTCAAACTCTTCCTCATTATCTCTTATGTATGTTTCTTCATCAATCACTCCTTCTTCTACAAGGTAACATGCCTTGTTGTTTTTGTCTTTGAAGTTCTTAAATCTCTTGTGCTTATCCTTCTTGTCATTTTTTGGACATTTAGATTCTATATGACCAATTTTGTTACATGCAAAGCACTTTAGGGGAATTTTACCTTTCTACTTTCATTTTCCTTTAAGTAATCTCCTTTCTAGAAGTGCATCCAACTCTTCTTGATCTCTTTTGTTAGACAATATAGAATCATAGTCATGATTTCCTTCAAAATTGTTAGAGATTTATTTTCCTTTCCTTGATGAACCAATGGTTAGGGAAGCTTTGAATGCAGATTCTATTCTAGGCATACTGTTATCAAAATTACTTAACTCAAAAGTAGTAAGCTTGCCGACCAAGGAATCTAGAGTCACATTTTTAGGATTAATTGATCTCAATTCTTGTATAGTAGAGACTCTAATAGTATATGGTGGTTGTAGGGTTCTCAATATTTTACTTACCATATCATCTTCTTCAAGTTCTCCATCGGAACATTTGATTTTAGCAACAACCTCCTTTATCCTATAGCCATATTCAACAATGTTCTCACCTTCATGCATTCTCATTTCATCATATTTTCCTCTAAGACTATCCACCTTTGCTTTTTGAACATGAACATCACCACGATAAACTGATATCAACTTGTCCCACATGTCTTTAGCATTATCCATATCTTTGATATCTACAAACTTAGTATCAATTAGAGCATTATCTATTTCTATCATTATAGCGTTATGCTCAGTATTTATCTTTGTTTGTTCATCGGTTATGTTTCCAATAGGTTGAACATAATTTTTTGTGAGATGAACCAATGCTTGATCTCCAATGCCTGATAGATGCAGCTTCATCATGCTTACCCATGTAGAGAAATTATCCTTAGAGAACTTAGGTGCTTCCTTCATAAACATATTTAGATCTTTTCCCTCAAGTTGTTAAGCTTATCACCAAGAGGACCAAAGCTCAGATACAAATTGTTAATATAGGTTTGATTACTGAGAGAGGAGGGATGAATCAGTAATCAACAAATTTTGTGATTTAAAACTCTTCAAACTTTATGCACTAGAACATTCAACGTTAACTAACATGAATAGAAAATTTCAAAGCATGCATCCATAAATAATCAATCACACAATGAAGACACCATATTTTTCTTTTGGAAACCCAAATGAGAAAAACTATAGTGGGATTTGGTACCCACTAAATTTTTATTCTTCTAGAATATGCCCTCTGAGGAGCTTACTCGGTTAAATATTTACAAAAGCATTGTTAGGTGCTACTCGGTTAAGGGATTTTACTATAGATCTGTTAGGATCTTTTCCCTATTAGGAGAAGCCTTTTTAGAGAACTTAAAACATTCAACATGAATGCCACCTTGTTAGAGGATTTATAACTAAGATCTACAAGGATCTACCCAGTTAAGGGATTTTACTATTACATTGGTTAG
This sequence comes from Chamaecyparis obtusa, assembly GCA_027943335.1. NCBI lineage: Eukaryota > Viridiplantae > Streptophyta > Pinopsida > Cupressales > Cupressaceae > Chamaecyparis > Chamaecyparis obtusa. The sequence goes on from BSBK01002950.1 coordinate 303,249, forward strand.
AAAACAACAGATAATATGATCTGTGAAATTGCACTACCTCTACATGATCATGTCTTATTAATGTCTAAAACTCTTCTCCACACACTATACTCTTTCCTGGCTTGATCACACTTGATTCCTTTACTTTCTTTGTCACCACACCCTTTTGTAATTTGCAATAAGAAAATAACTCATTTTTCAACTTTTGAATATATAGCTTTTCTTCCACTGACTAAAGTAAACCCTAGATCTGAGATGCAAATAATCCAAATCATGTTAGGTAAGATACAATGTACCTAACAACTCATAAAACATTTTTCTATGATCACATCGGCTTCCATATAGATTTCACCTTCGAAATTAAACCATCTTCAAAAACTCTTTTAAACAAAAGAAACTTCTTGAAGAATCCAACTCAAACGCATACCTCGGGCAATGTGATGTCAATCACTTTTCAAAAATCACATAACTGCCTTATTAATTCATTAATAACATTACTAATCTCATTTCCACTTTGGATTTATTCACCGAGTCACAAATCTTCATTACCTATTCAAGAACTCTATCCTATTTATCTATTCATTCCGTCAATACCACTTCCATCCAATTAAACCATCATCATCGGTCCATAATATAAGTCTCGATCCTTAACACAGTATCTAGACATTGTTATCAATCATATCCTATGACTTCTCCATCAAAAATTTTAATGATTTGAGATAACATTCAAATCACTTATTGTCTGTCACTAATTGTTTGATCAGTTACCCAGTTTGATTCCATTCAAACATAACCAACTCAATACTTCATATCAAAAGTCGTGGTTGCAAACTTAACATCACAACATATAACATGTTCTTTATTTAGAATATCAACTTCAGAAACATATTGCAACTCATGATTTACTCACACAATATCTGGTAACATGTTGAAAACACTAAGTCAATCAATTGACATCAATGACAACCAAATAAATGATTCACTTGTCATTAAATATGTACCAATCTTCATCAATGCAACACTTAGCATCACTGCATCAGTTATGCTAACAATAAAAACCATGAACTCTATCATTTCTTTTTTTGGGTCATATGTGGGAAATATCCTATTCGATGTAGGTTCAGCATCATGAGCTGCAATAACTACATCCCTTTTCAATGTCTTAGTATTTCATCTATTCCTATTTTTTATTTTTTCAAAGTTAGTTACAAAATCATTGTAACAAAAATTTGGGTTTGTTGACATAATTGAATGTTTGAAAGGTGAAATAGAAACTATAGTGATGTACACACATCCACCTATGCCTACGGTTCTAATAATTGCATCATAAGGATCAACAATACCCTTACCCATTCCTAATCTTGTCCCACTATCACTAGCAAGTGGAGTTTTTGGACTGTTCTAAGTGTTTTGTCCTAAAGGTGTGGAAATTGTTGGACTCGCCATTAGCATTGTTATCATAACCTTTTGATTCTTTACACTACCTTGATATTTGGGATCCATTGTTTTCATGTCCATTTGTAATGTCCTTTTCAAAGTACTAGTAGTACCCATATCATCCCCATCGGTGGAAGTGGCACTTGATTCAGATTGATTCTGAGTGCTTGGAAAAGGTGGAACTAGATTTGAAGATGGAACAAATGAAGTTTCAAGGGTATGAGACTGAGTAGTATCTTTTTGTGATGAACCTGGTGATTCAACTCCAAGGACTAGTTTCTCACTGTGTTTTCATGGAACTAGTGTTTCAAATGGAAACCAAGGCCCTTGTCCTATGCAACGCAAACCACCACCACCTAGAAAACCCATTTTTTCTATAATCTCCTTCTCTTTGGTATTTTTTTCTTTCGTGGACACATCGACTTCACTAAAATTTGAATAGACAATAGTAGTTTTGGGATTGGAATCAGTGGATGTGGGATTCGAAAAAGCTCACTCATACTCATTATCGTCATGATCATCATCATTGTGATATGCTTCAGCTGGATGCTCCTTATTCCATAAATTTCTAAATATTTGATCCTCTTCCACTTCACAAAGATCTGCAGAGTTCTTTGGCTCACTGAGATTCTTCCTCATTTCCCAAAAATGAAATTTTAGTTTGATTCCAATTACCATATTTACATTCATTCACTAGGTCTGTTGGAATAGATTTTCTAGATGGTTGAGCAGATTTCTGGTAGAAATTGTAGGATGTCTTGAGCTACACTTTTCCTTTCTATTTGTGCAATGCCATAATTTGTGATGACAATTCTTGTACTGAAATATTATTTTCAACGGTGTATTTCTCCATCTCTTTTTAGACCTCATCCCAGGAGTCTATGTTTTTAAGTTATTCTATCAATGGCATACTCTCATGTTGACATTATCTTGTGGAGTTTCTATTCTCTCTAAGATTTGTTCCAATTATGTTGAGTGGATCATACTGCCAGTGATTTTCAACATCAAAGAGAAAAATTGTAAAAAGAATGTGTGCCACTTTGAATCCTCTTCTTTCAAATGTGAACCCTCCAAATGAGAAAGACAAGGAAGGAAATATCATTTTCTTTTGTTGACCATTAAAGCATACATTTGTGCTCTCCATCTGTCATACATATTCCAATGCAAATACCCTCGTTGTCACATGCATTGGAAATTTATAGGCTTCTACTGTTAAACCGTAAAACCTTAACACAGTGTAGTGTTCCATGAAGTACTAGTCAACCAATTGTATTTATTTTTTGAGTTGAATGCAATCTCTATAAGACACAAACAATATAGGTATTGGAGTCCTATAATTTTATGATATATTGGTGCCAAAAAGAAGTCTACAAAATGGTTGTAGTTCCTTCTGTTATCACTCATCCTTATGCTTTGCTAAAAGAAGATGCCATGAGTAGGCTGTGAATCTAAATGTCTTCTGTGAAACTTTTTAAATCATTAGTAATTGTTCTTGCATGTAATGAATAATGTGCTCAATAAAATTATATCATACTGGTTCTGATTCATAATGAATATGAAAAATCATTTCAAGAATGTTGACACCCACTTCTTTGTTACTTTCCAATCTTAAAAAAATGCTAGCAAGGAAATACTATCCTAAACCCATTGCACAAAAATATAATAATCATAAGGAGGCTTATGATCTCGATCCAGACTAGAACTACATGTTATTCCTCTGATATACGAATCTTTCTATCTTCCATCTTATTTTTCATATTTCTCTGCAAGCTTTCCTAGGTCAATGCACACATTTGAGTTTTGTGCTTCAAACCCTAGCTCCAACAAACTAGAAAATTCAGTCTTGCTTATCAATAAAATCTCCTCTTGAGTATTTTTATTGACAATTGCTTTTCTATTTTCATCATAATTTTTCAGCACAGGCCATGACAATTTCTAGACAAGGGGATACTTGAGGTAACACCATGTGTGTCAACCCAACAACCCATGGAGCAATTTTATTTTTCTTTGCCTTTACCAGGTTGTTAAATGGATAATATTTTGTCTCCTTCATTGGATCTTTCCACTTATTTTCAAGTGCAAATATAATTTCCATGATTCCCTTATTTCCATGGATAACAAGATCATAAATATCATGGAATTCATTAGCGAAACCTGGTGTTTTAACCAATTTTGGGAAGTCTATTATCTTTGTCTCCCGTCTTTTCCTTTTACTCATAATCGTGGTATTTATTTTATCCATCATGGTACTTACTCGGAGGAAAATTTAAATAATTCTATAGGGCTATATTTTGTAAGTGTGATTCAAAATGAAACCCTGATTCTAGTTTTACAAGCTAAATAGTAAACCACAAGATTTAAAAAATTAAAAAGGAGGGACGTAGGTGTTTAGGATTTTACCCATAATTTCAATTTGAGAAGACTATGAGTGGGTAGAAAGCTGAAAAAATTTGTTGCATTCCTCAACCTAGAAGCTATAACCCCTTTCTGAATCTCCAATACTAGTTAGAACTAAAAAACTTAGATTGTAACCTAAAAGGAAAAATTTATACAATCATGACTCATGTTAAATTTTATTTTTTCCTTCTGAAGACTGATATTTTATGTCACTATAACATGTGTCACTTAATCATTTGGCATTAAAACTTTAGCCAGAGACCCGAAATTGAGCTTATTAGTTATTACATTTTGAGCAGTCATTTTCAAATCATTTGCACCATTAGCTTTTGGTAGAGAAGAGGCACCAAGGGTAGAGGGTCCAAATGATAGGGACCAGTGGATCAAATAGCTACAGGAAGATCTCATCGAGTCACAAAAGTAGATGGTAGTTGCTAAGGTATAGCTAGCAGAGAGAGATAACCAAATCCAGGATAGAGATAGGCAGGTGCAGGAGTTGTAGAGTTCTCATGACTAATCCCAACATGTGGCCACATACTAGGGTACACTAGCAACTTACTATTATGTACTATATATTGGATTTGTTCCTATAGGGTTGAGAGCATCATCCTATTCTCAGTTTTCTATGATTTCAAAGGGTGCCATACTCCTCTTGCCAGAGGTAACACACATCCCCCTCCTCTTCAAGATCAGGGGGGTGGGAGCCAGTCCTAAGTTCCCTTCTCTTCATTTCCCCTTCTCTTATAGACATTGATGTACTTATTATTATATATGCATCGAGGATGCCCCAGTTTTAATCTATATGCAAGACATAGAGTTTGATTGTATACTTCAAGACATTTGATATTTATTTATAACATATATACTTCTAATTCAAACTTGTTGTGTCTCATTTCTTCATATCTTGTTGATTAATTCTCTTTTGACCATGATATGTATTTGCTCGTGTATATCTTAGTTGAATAATGCTTGTATGATATGTCCATGTTGCTTATGTATTGGAATGCACATTTCCTTTTGATGCGTGTGATTTTTTACTTTAAGCTCTCGTATCATGTTGTTCCATTTTATGCTCTGATATTCATTTGATAATAAAAATTTAGCACTCTAGGCCTCTTTTATGATGAATGATCAATGTTACTAACCTTGGTTTTACATATACTGGATCAAGCCAACAAGAGATGTTTGTAGTTGACTACTTTGGCAAGGAGAAAAGGAAGAATATCTCAAAGAGAACCAAGATGCAAGACTACATGCATCCCTTGAATGAAATGCAACCTATGACGTGATTCAAGTCACCGATCTTATAGCTATGTGTTTATCATCATTTGAGCTTTGGGACATTAGAGGTCAATAAAACCTTCACTAGTGTAAGAGCGACCATGGAGATATGAATATGACCTTATTAGATAGATGTAGGAAACACATGTAAGCATTGAGGCACAAGATCTGAGATGACCTAAACCTTGTTTCCAATTTGATATTGTAAGATAACACATGTATGGAGGCACAAGATGCCAAGATAACCATGAGTATTGTACTGCATAGAAAACAAAGCAACAAACAAGGAGATAATCCTGACCTCACCTAAGCATCCAAACAAAACTGGTCAAGGTATGTGTGGCATTCCAATCATGATTAAGGCTCTTACCATTGACAATCATTTTATTAGATAGTTTAGGATCATAAAAACCATACCCACAAGAAGAAATCAAATAAAATTATTATGCCCCTAGTTAGAAAGTTCTAATCTTTTAGATATCCCTAAGCAATGTGGAAAAACACAAGAAGAAAAAATCAATGATAACATACAACACACAAGAAAATGGTTCAACATATCTCCATTGGTTTCAATTTTCTAAGTTTGTTCCTTATGTTGGTTGTTAAGGAACACTATTGTGATTGTGTGTCAAAGTTTGTTTGTGTGATGTGAAAGTGCAATATCCAATATATGTTAAAAAATAGAGTGATGTCTAGATGAGTGGTGTTGAGAAACACGATTGGTTAAGGTGTTGAGAAACATCATTATGTAAATCAAAAACTCTCCATCAGGAAGGATTGGTATACTGACTTAGATTTAAGCTCAGGAGTTTGATCAAGTGATGGAGTACTAGTAAGTCAAATTAAGAGTGCAAGGTTGTCCCCATTTTGATAAGGTGAGTTGTCCCCAAGTGACAGACAAAGACTGAGGACAAAGACTAAGACAAAATCCAATCCATGGCAATGCTAAGAAGACGAGGAGAGAATAAGCAAGTGGAAAGAAAGAGATGAGAAAAGAAAGAGAGCTCAACCATGTGTTCATAGATAGAGCGCTGGTTACAAGTGATGCGTGTTTACCATCTTTTCACCACTTAGAATTATTTTTATTTTTGCTACCAAGGTGCCTGTTTCTAGGTTTTCACCAAGACACTTTTTTCACGACTTTTTATACTTTTAAATATTTTTTTTAGGACATTATATGATTTTTAGGATTTTTTCAAGATCATTATATGATTTTTTAGGATATTTTTAGGATCATAAATGGTGGTACAATTTTTTTTCCCTTTTGCGAATATCTAGCTATAAAAAAAATATCAAATGGAGAGCATTGATAGGCTCCAGGAGAGTGTCACCTTTTGGAGTGGATAGTTGATAACCTCTTGAGCTAAATGTTGTAGTGATCACAAAGGGACCCAGACAATTAGGTTCAAAATATCCTTTATGTTCTTGATGTTTTTGAGTCTTAGGATTCTCCCTAAGGATGACGTCTACAACATGAAATTCTTGATGTCGTACTTTCTTGTTGTAACCTCTAGACATTCATTTCTGATAGACCCTTAGATGGCCAAATGATTCCTTTCTTCAGACATCTAGTAACTTAATCTCTTGAAGCTAGGAGATTATGTATTCTTCATCAGTGATAGATCCTCATAGAGAGACTCCAAGATATGGGATTTCGATTTGAATAGGCAACACAACTTTGGACCCATATATTTATTGGAGATTTTCCAGTAGGCTAGTATTGACTGTATGTTTGTCATTATTGACAACATATGGAAATTAGCATGCATGGAAGTCTTATGCAGTAAGCTTTTAGTATATATGGAATGGACATGATATCAACATGATATCATGGGCACAAAGGTTAACTGTTAGTATAGACAGTTATATAGCAGTATGTGTCAGCAGTGTTCCTGATAGAGTAACAGACAGTGTTCTATGTATGGTTGTTCGTACAGTTATCATGGAGCCTTGCACACTTGGATATATGTCGAAGACATATTAGTGATGTTACATTCATGGATGTGGAGTCTGATGATCAGGAGAAGTGAAGTTATGGAGTTGCTATTTGCCAGTAATAGTTTCTTGTGTTTATTCAAAAGAGCCGACACAAATTTTATTGGTTATGGAGTTGCGCCTATCATTTGGGTATGCGCCATTGGATTTAAGCTTGGAGAAGAGTTAGTGATGTTTAGTTAAGAGTGCATGAAGTAATTTAGCTTGAGGGGAAAGATCCAATTGTTTTGGTAGAGCCGACAGTGTGTAGTGTGCATCTACAATTATCTTATTAGACAGGTCCCAAAATGTGTTGTGTGCTTAGTATAGCTGACTGATTTATTATTGAAGTTTATTATGGTTTCTCTAATATGATTTCAAGGTGGTTCTAAATGGCTGACTTGATTATATCATTTAGAGGAAAGATATTTATAGGCAGTCATTTGTGATTGGTTAAGTGTTGTTCAGAGTTGAATAACAAGAGTAGAGCAGAGTGTGCGAAGTTTTGAGCCATCAGAAGAAGGTCTATGTGACCAAGTAAAGTGTTTGTGCTATACATTGGAACTGATACAGATAACAGGTCTAAGTGCAGTTTGCCAAGATCCAGATATAGTGTATATCTATCATTCTGAAGGTTGTAGCCTTCACCCCTTTGAGCAGTGAGCTCTCAGACAATGCATCCTCTCCCCTAACAAGGACTATTGTAAAAGACTCCTAATAGGGTGTGACCCTTGACTAGGTCTACTATAGTAAATATATTATAAAGAAGCTCCTAACAGGGTTAAAGATCTTCTAACAAGGATCATAATACACTAGTGTAGAATATTAGTGGGTGTCAATTCCCATCAGGGTTTTTACCTATTTGAGTTTCCCCATAACCAAAATATTGTGTTGTGTTCAAGTGTTATTTCATTATGTTTATGCTTTATGTTTAATTATACTTAATTGGATAATGAATTGAAACTTGTAGATAACTCAATAACCCCCCCTCCCCCCCCCCTCAGTTATCTCTTAGGACTCTTCCTAACAATTGGTATCAGAGCCAAGTGCCTCAGAGGGAAATTTTAACAGCTTGAGGTTGATCAGATGGCATTATTCAGAAAAGGAAGTCCTAAGTTTGATGGAGAGAATTATCTTGATTGGAAGAACAAGATGGTGACTCATTTGCAGTGCATTGCTTTTGAAGTTTTTGATGTAACTATCAAAGTAGTCAAGATTCCTACTTTAGAAGACCTTGCAAAGGATGATGCTACTGATAAGCAAAATGAATTATTTCATCATAATGCAATAGCCAAAGAAGCCCTTATCAATGCCCTTTCTGATAGTGAATTTTCAGAAATAAAGAAGGTAGATACAACCCACAAAATATGAAAGTACCTAGAAGACATATTTGAAGGAGACAAACGAGCAAAGGATGTGCATAGAAAGACATGGAAGAAAAGATACAATGCATTAGAGATGTTGCCTGAAGAAAACATCAGAGCTTACAATCAAAGGATAAATGAAGTAGTTGCTGGAATTAAGAACTGTATCATCTTAAAATGGAAGCACTTCCATCTTGATAGGTTTAGCACCCTCTTTTAGTACATTTATCATGATAGACTTGCATTTAGGATGCATTTTGCACTTATCTTCTTCATTCTAGGTGAAATTAGGTCTAGGATCCCGAGGATTCTCTTGAATTTCCCTCTTTTGTGGCTCTATTTTTTAGGTAGGACTTAGAAATAGGTCCTCTTGGCCTTCATCATAGTTATCATAGGATTTTATGCTTATCCCTGGCATTCTATCCTGATCTGATATCATTTCTAGGTCTCTGGGCATCCCCGAAACCTCATGTCTTGATTCTGATTGGATTTGGGCACAAGGTCAAATTCGAGGTTGATCCTGACTAGGTCAGGATTGAGCTTGAACTTGACTACATCAGGATCGAGGTTGAACTTGACTAGGTCAGGTCCAACCTCGATTTTGCCCCCCTCATTCAAAATTCCATAATCCTTGGTTTCCGGGCATCGGGCTTTCAAGATATTTATTTTCCCACCTCTGAGTTGGCCATTTCAAGTTTCAGGATGGTAAATCCTCTAATTGCATTTAATCTAGGTATATTTTCTAAAGGTTAGGACCTAATTGGGATTTAATTCTCCAAGGTGGCCCCTCTAGAGGATTGTGCCCTAGTTCACTACAAAAGGAGGCCTTCCTCTCTCATTTTAACATCATGTTTTTCAAGCTCAAGCACTCTCAAGCAAGGTGATTGATCCAACATCCATTATCCACATCTCTCCATCAAATTTTGTGAGCAAGAAGGTTTCAAGAAAGCAAGGAATGGTGAAGATGTAAGATAGAAAGAGGATGATATAGGAGATCAAGCCATTGTGGACATCAACCATCTTTTGCGAACACATATTTGGAGCAAGAGAGATCCTTTCTTCCTTGATCCACCATCAACTTTCAAGCATTCAAAGATTCAATCATGGGGTAGCAATTACAGATCATGAGTTTGGTAGAAATACTCTAGCCTTGGGGGCTTGGTATGCTTTTCTATCATATTCAAATCTATGCATTGTTATTTCATACACATTCATGCTAGGGTTTTGATCTAGAGGATTAGATCTTGGCATTGCACTTTCAATACATACACACACACATTCTATTTCAATCGGCTATTCGTGGAGGTGGAGACCACCAAAACGGGGGTTTGACTAAGGCAAAACCCTATATAGCCACCCCAAAAACAACCTTTTTTAGATATCTACAGTCACTATTTTGGGAATCAAAGGACAAATTTGAGTACCCTTTTTGCTGAACTTTCGGGATCTGCGAACAAAATCAAAATCGGGCTTCAGAATAAAAAATGTGGTATTTGACCTTTTATGAGGGTCAAACTCGACCTGCTACCGGAAAGATGAAACTTTTTTGGGTTTTCTCCGTCTCAGCATTCTGATCTCAGATCTGGTTGCAGAATCTTCTAAAACCTCATACAGACTTGAGAAAATAGGTATTTCCAAATCAATTTCACAATGAGGTATGTATCTTGACCTAATTAATTTTCAAGTATTTCCAAATTTACTTATGCTATGCCAATTCCAATTTCAATTCAAATGAATAAGTGTTGAATATTAGGTACATTGCTAAGCTTCCATTTTACCCCTATTCATTTTGGTGAACCTGTTTACAACAACTCTTTCTTTTATGGTGTTAGATTTAAATCTTGTATGTTTATAAGATTAGATTTCTTGCATTTATTTCTTGCATTTATATTTCAAAAATACAAAAACATTGCAAAATTCCTTTAAAAATACAAAAATATTTTCATGCTTTTAGTACTTTCTTTGTATTCAACATGTATGATTCTTGTTTTGAGTACTTTGATGAGGCTTTTATTGTACAAGAGGATAGATTTCCTAATGAGGTACATGGTAGTGAGGATGAAAATGGTTTGAATATGATCTCCATGGACCCTATTCCTATTTCACTCTCCTCCACAACCTCTCCAATTGACCTTTACCATAGGGTGTGTGCATGGTTACCTTCATTTCCCACTATTTGTAATATTGATAAACCTAAAATGATATATCCTACACCTTTGATGTCGGTAAAAGGATGTCCTCCTATAGCAATTAAAGGTAAACCTAGAGATCCTTTGGATTTCTTTGATAACATTGATTCCGTTTCACATGCTTATCGCACACAGAATAACCCTCAGCCTACTGTTCTAGTTTCTTTACCTCCTTCTCAACCTATGCTTCCCCAAGCACCTAGGTATCCATCTACCTTTAAGGAGTACAACTTAGTTGACCAATTATGTGCTACTCCTGCTAAGATATCTTAATGGGAATTACTTCAAACCTCCCCGACATATCATGAGGCATTGCAAAAAGCTTTATCTACTCTTCCTACTTTGCCTCCTAATCAAGAGAACATTCATTCTATTTTGGATTGTATGCATACTATGCCTTTTGTACCTCCTATTGTGTTTTCTGATAATGACTTACCTTCCCTAGAGGTGCAGAATCAATATGATTCTCTTATGGTGGCTGTCTCTATTAATTAGAGTATCATTCGAAGAACCTTAATTGACAATGGATCTGGACTTAATGTGTGTAGCATGGATATGCTCAAGGCAATTAAGGCTGATCTATCTACTATTCAACCTGATAATGTTCCTATACGTGGATTTGACAATATTGCGAAAAAAACTTTGGTCATTATTACCTTGTTAAAGTTGGTCCAATTATTCTAAATACTCCTGTTCATGTTATGCCTAGACCTCTCAATTATAACCTTCTTTTAGGAAGACTGTGGTTACATACTATGCATGCAGTTCCTTCTACTCTTCATCACAAGGTTAGGTTCATCTATAATAAATTAATGTATACATTACATGAGGATGATGCCCCAAATCCTTGCTTAAATGTTGAATATGCCAAAAACTCTGAACCTATTCAACCTAGTAAAGAAATTGAAAAACAATTGGAGATACAACAATCTGAGATAAAACAACTTAAGATTCAACAACAAGAAGCCCCATCTTCTTTTTCTGAGGATGATTGGGGGCCATTGGATTTTAATCCTACATTTATTGGAGAATACAAGGTCTTTGATTTGGAATTCATGAAGCAACAAAATGAATTTGAGAAAAAAGTGTTTATTTCTTCTTCGTTGTCTGAAGAATTAAAAAACAATTTTGTTGCCGCTTCAATTAATGAAATGCTTGACACTATAAAGCTTGATTGTTATGACATTGTGACATATGCCACTCCTTGGAATCCCTCTGACATGACTGATCAATATGGTCTTGGTTATCATTTTATTAAGAAATCATGATTTAACGGAAAAGGATGTGGTAAATACGAAAAAGGTATACAAGTACCTTTGGATAATGAACTTTATGATCATACATATGGATTAGGATTCAATCCTTATAGACAACCATTGGCTTTTCCTCTTAATGTTAATCATATTTGCAATGGACAGTTGAAGTTGGTTAACCCATTACTTATTGACCTTAATCAACAATCCTCTTTGGATATTTTTCCTAAAGATGAAGCCTTAATGGAATTTTTAGGGGTTTATGAGGATTTACCTAAGTTTCATCACAAATGAGGAAAGCCTTATTGTTTAAAAATAGATGCTTATTTTGGAGAACATGAAGAACATGATATTCTCCCTTTACCAATGGATTCTTCGGTAAGAAGTGATTTATTAATTACTGAAACTATTGATATTCAAATGGATGAAACTGATCCTGAAAGGATGATAAAAATTGGGAAATGTTTGAATTAGGATGAACGTGATCACTTGGTTTCCCTTTTTCTTGAATATAAGGATATCTTCACTTGGACATATTCTGATATGTCAGGTATAGATTCTAATATTGTTACTCATAACATTGTTTTAAAGTCGAATATGAAACCTGTGAAACAAAAAATTTGAAAGATGAATCCACAAATTGCTTTGTTAGTCAAAGGTGAAATTGAAAAATTATTGGATTCTGGATTTACCCATTCTATTGATTACTCAGATTGGATTTCAAACATTGTGCCTATGTCAAAGGAGAAAATAAGATAAGGATGTGCACTGATTTTAGAGATTTAAATAGGGCATCCTTAAAGGATGATTTCCCGCTACCTAATATTGATATGATTGTGGATTCAACAGCAAGCCATGCCTTGTTATCTTTTATGGATGGTTTTTCAGGATACAATCAAATCGTTATCCCCCCTGAAGATCAATTTAAAACTGCATTTATAACACCTTGGGGAACCTTTTATTGGGTCATGATGCCCTTTGGATTAAAAAATGCAGGAGCAACTTATCAACGGGCTATGACTTTGATTTTTCATGATTACATTCATAAGATCCTTGAAGATTATATGGATGACATCTTGGAAAAATCTATACAAAGAAAGGATCATGTTACTATTTTACGACAGATATTTGAAAGGATTAGAATTTATAATATGAGATTGAATCCTAAGAAATGTGTCTTTGGAGTTGATTCCGGTAAATTATTAGGATTTATAATCTCTAGGCGAGGCATTGAAGTAGATACTGAAAAGATTGAAGCTATTGTTAATATGCCTCCTCCTAAGAATATCTCACAGTTACGAAGCTTACAAGGAAAAATACAAGCTATTTGTTGCTTTATTTCTAATTTAGCAAACCGAACTATTCCTTTTACTTCCTTAATTAGAAAGGATACCACTTTCTCTTGGAATGAGGAGTGTAAACAAACTTTTGAGCAATTGAAGGAGTATCTTGCGAATCCTCCTATCTTGCAACCTACAAATTTTGATAAACCATTTCAATTATACACTTCAGTGACTCCATAGGCCATGAGTGTGTTGTTAGCTCAAATTGATGATAATGATAAAGAAAGACCTGTGTATTACATTAGTCAGACTTTACTTGATTATGAAACCTGATATACAGATTTAGAAAGACAATATCTCACTGTAGTTTATGCATGTCAGAAACTCAAGCATTATTTGATAAATATTGAAGTTAATGTGATTATTAAGTTTGATCCTTTGAAACATCTTTTCTCACAAACTAATCTCTCAGGCCAGTTGGAAAAATGGGTGATGTTGCTTACAAAATTTGATCTTAATTTTATTTCTTAGAAATCTATTAAGGGACAAGCATTGATAGATTATCTAGCTGAAGCTCCTTGTCCTTACCTAGATGAAAGTTCTACTTCTGTAGAATTTCCTGATGATAACATCCTAACTCTTCAACAGGAGGATATTTGGGAATTATATTTTGATGGATCTAAATGTAAGACAGGTTCTGGTGTGGGTATCATCTTGATTCCCCCTACAAAAAAACCCATCCCTTTATCATATAAACTAACCTTTCCTTCCACTAATAACATTGCAGAGTATGAAGCTCTTATAGCGAGATTACGAGCAACTTCATCCCTTAATATCAAACATTTACATATATATGGAGATTCGCAACTAATAGTTGAACAGATTAAAGGAGGATATTAGACTAAAAATGCTAAAATGACACAATATAGAGATTTAGCTCTTGATGTGCTTTCACAATTCTCCTCTTATACGATTCAAACTTTACCTAGAAAGGACAATCAACATGCGGATGCCATGGCTAGTGCAACTTCCCTGGTTTGTCTCAAGAACAATGTAAGAAACTTTCAATTTACTATAAACACTCTTAAATGCCCTACAATTTCTGATAAGTTTACCTCTGACTGTTTTAACTTGCATTCGAATGAATGGTATTCACATATTTTTCATTTTTTCAAAGATGGTACTTTTCCTAAATTAGCAACAAGGAACATGTGTAATCATATTAGGAAACTTGCAGCACAGTACATCATTTTAGGAGATACGCTTTACAAATGTTCTTATGAGAGATTATTATTAAGATGTCTTAGTAGAACTGAAATTCATGTAGCTTTAGCAAAAGCTCATTCCGGTTCTTGTGGGGGACATTTTGGTGGAAAATCTTTGGTTAATAAATTACTTTGAATGGGATATTATTGGCAAACAATGGAACAAGATTCTTTCATGTTTGTTAAGAAATGTCCTCAATGTCAACAACATAGTAATTTGATTCATGCTCCTACTCGTGATCTTTGTAATCAAGTTTCTCCATGGCCTTTTAGTATTTGGGGTTTTGACCTTATTGGAAAAATCTCACTGACTTCTTCTCAAGGACATACATTCTCACCGCTACAGATTACTTTACGAAGTGGGTTGAAGTTGTCCCTCTTCGTTCAACAATGGCAGACATCATTTGTGATTTCATCCTTAATAATATCATAACAAGATTTGATATTCCTTCAACGATAATTTCAGATAATGGAACATCTTTTAAAAACAAATAAGTTGCAAATTTCTTGGAGAAATATAGGATTCAACATCGATTTTCAACTCCTTACTATCCTCAATCTAATGGACAAGCTGAAGCATCGAATAAAATTATTGAACAAATTTTGAGAAAAATAGTTAGTAAGCATGCAAAAGATTGGCATACTCAATTGACTTATGATTTATGGACCTATAGGACTAGTGTTCATACCACCACAGGTACTTCTCCTTATAACATTGTCTATGGTATTGATGCTATTATGCCTTTGGAACTTGAAATACCTTCTTTACGAATTTTGTTTCATGGGATAATTGATACAGATACTTTTCGTGAACAACGCTTACAAGAATTAGAAATGTTGGATGAACAATGAATACATGCATTAGAACATATAAAAGCTTATCATCAATCTCTTCAAAAATAATACTTGATCATAAGTTAATTGAATGAACATTTGTGGTTGGTGATTTAGTCCTTTATGAGAATCAACAGAATGTGAATGCTTTACCGGGCGAAAAAGGAAAATTTAGCCCTAATTGGCTTGGACCTTTTGTTATTATTGAAGACTTTGGTTCGGGTGCTTATAAACTTGCTGATATGGATGGTGTTTCTTTAAAGGAACCCATTAATATTATGCATCTTAAACGTTATTACCCTTAAATCTCATTTTTTCCATGTGCATTTATGTATTCCTTATAAAAAAATTATTTTATAGGTTATGTAGTTTTGGTAAAAATTATATATTGAATATGTTTATGCACTTTTCTTTCTTTCTTTCTTTCTATTAAGTTTTATATTGATGAAAGAATAGTAATCAAACATAGAACTAATCAGTAGAGAAAGTTTTTCATCCATCAAAATAATAGTTTTCAAAGTTCTAATACATATGTGGCCAATGGCCCTATCTATCACTACGCCTATCACTATGTCGCTCTAATGGCTGATGACTCCTAGATCTCTCTTCTTTGTGATGGGAAGATGAATATTTGTGTGTCTGTGTATGGCTCCTGGATATGCTCATACCCTATACACATCCTTGGAGACTCTGTACCTTTGCCATCAGCTTCTCCTCCCTTTCTTTGCACATTCTCAGCTCTTGCTGGATACATACAAAGATGTCGACATGTCTGTTGGGATCTTTGTGACCAATGGAAGACTCTCACTCATCGGCTAGTAGTTGGTAGGATATAATGGTATCCTTGAGAATCTCGGATACAAATCTCCTCCACTCCACTATGCTAGCTATAGAAAGAAAAAATTCTATCAGTCTAGTATCCTATCTATTCAAATCATATATTCAACCAAATTTCAATCAAGTTCATACTTGGGTCTCCCTCCTGGACGTCACTAAAGTGCCTAGATGGTGTGGGCATGGAGTGACTACTCTCTCCATGCTCGCTATATCTCAGTCTCGGTGGTTGTGTCTTTGTGTGGGGTTGTGGGGGCCATTGTGATCTTAGTGGTGATGCATGAGTAATAGGTATATCTGTACCAGTATCACCACCTGGGGGCATGTCCTCAGCTCTCTCCTCCTCCATGGGATCTTCCTCAAAGATGTGCTCCTCCTCATCTTTGATATCCTCATCCTCCTCGATGGGTCCACTATCCCGGTGCGTCCCCTCTGTAAAGCCTAGATAACCTGTAGGATAATCCTTAGGAAAGATAGGACGGGTCCCCTCTAAACTCCAGTATCTGATGTAATCTTGGCTCACGCCTGAATAGGCTACATCTAATGGTACCTCTATATCCTTTGTCTCCTCTACATCGCTATCCTCTATATCTTCTATCGATGGTCGGTGAATGGCGTTGGGTCTCTGATAGTATCTCATCGGATGAACATAGCGAGGTACTACCTTAGGGACTCCCTGTAACAGGCCGAATTGCCTCATCACCCGATCATAATAGTAGGGCATCACTATATGACTCTGATGACCCTCTAGTAGCTTACACTACTGTGAATGTCTCATTTAAAATCATGTATCAGGCCACTCTGTCATCCGGTAGTAGGGTCTCCATATCACATCGGTGCTGGCAATACGATCTAGATGTACGCTCCAGTAGAGCATATCGCCAAACTACCAAACATCTCTCAAAGGATATGCAAAGGCTCTCATTGTGCTTGCATCTACCATCACTAGCACTCCCTGTGGACATGTACATGTGTACCATCACTAGCACTCCCTGTGGACATGTACATGTGGAATGCTCAAAAATCCATATCTACAGAACTGTGCATGTCGATAGACTCTCCCACTGATACCTCATTAGTTGACCTAGCTCATGGTATAGTTGAGCTAGCATGCTCCGACCCCATGAGAACACGGTTCTCTCGCTCTCCATCCTCTATATGAGATGTGTCAGAGGTGAACAAAATATGGTACCCTTTGAGTTGGGTAACACAACCAAGGCTACTATACATAACATCACCTTCCGTACTAAAGGTGTAGGTCCTAACAGGACAAAAGATAGTAGGATATGATCTGATCGGGTCCGCATCAGTGGATGCACTCCTCTACAATACTCTATGTCTACATGGATCTCCTCAAAACCATGCTATGCTCTAGTTCTAATGGTCTCCCCTCAAATTGGAAGCTGCAGGATCTTGTAGACATCCTCTAAGGTCACTGTGATCTCACTAGAGGGAAGATGGAAGGAGCATGTATCCTCATCCTACCTCTCTATCAGAGCTGACAGCATGGCTCAGTGTAGTCTAAGTTGTGGAAGGACTGATACCTAGTATAGTCCCACATCCCTCAGTAACTATATCCCCTCATCATCAAGCTCGGACATTCTCTCCTTGACTTTCACTAGCAATTCCCCAAAAGGATGCTCTCAGAAGTAGACTAGGTCCTGCAAGCACAAACAAAGACCATATTAGTCATTTACATCATCAAATCTATAAAACTAACTGAACTAGGTCAAATTTGACCTCAGTTAGGTCAATGTTGACCTTACTAGGTCAATGTCAACTTTTCTAGGTTAGGGTCAACCTTTTTGGGTCAAGGTCGACCTCATCTTAAAAACTAACAAAAACCCTCTGGTCAATGTCGCCTTTCATGGGTCAAAGTTGACCTAGATGGGTCAATGTCAACCTAAATGGGTCAAGGTTGACCTAAAATGGGTAGAGTCAACCTTGCCTATGAAAAACAAGAATTTGGAAAGTACAAAGGAGGATAATAGTAAACTCACCTTAGGTAGTGTTTATTCGGTAGCCAGGCTGTGTCTCAGAGTCTCCAGGCATGTTGCTCGAAGTTCCTCTCTTCTCGGCATCTTGCTTCCTCATTTTGAATCTGAAATGGTAAGAATGAGTAATTATTTCTCTCTTTTACTTATTTATAAGTTCAAATTAGGGTTTCCTTAGGGTAAACTCGGATTTTCTCTTCTTATGCATTAAGATAGACATCCACTCTTTTCATCATAACTTGAGTTTGGTAACTTCATTTTTAGTGTCGTCTACGGCGTTGGAATCATGATTCAAATACCTAACTCCTTGAATCAATTTAGGAAGGTTAGGAATCCTTATAATTGGTTTAGAAAAGGACTTTTCAACACTCTGCATATCCAATATATAGAGTTTTTCTTATCACCCTGTTTCACCCTTCCAAAGTAGAAAGCCGAAATAGGGGGGCATAAGGGGCTATATACACTTCTCAAATTATAATATAGTAAGATTTAGGTGATTTATGGATTTCCATTAACCTTGTTTGTTGTAGGTTCTAACAGTTTTCTGTAGGATCTTTACATCGAGGACTTAGCTATATCCTTTTTATTTACTATATGTTTTCTTACTTTAGCTTGCATATTCACGTAGTGTCATATCTAAGCTAAAGTGAGGGCTAAATGTATCATCTTAAAATAGAAGCACTTCCATCTTGATAGGTTTAGCACCCTCTTTTAGTACATTTATCATGATAGATTTGCATTTAGGATGCATTTTGCACTTATCTTCTTCATTCTAGGTGAAATTAGGGTTAGGATCCCGAGGATTCTCCTGAATTTCCCTCTTCTATGGCTCTATTTTCTAGGTAGGACATAGAAATAGGTCCTCCTAGCCTTCATCATAGTTATCATAGGATTTTATGCTTATCCCTGGCATTCTGTCTTGATCTGATATGATTTCTAGGTCTCTCGACATCCCTTGGACCTCCTGTCTTGATTCTGATTGGATCTGGGCACAGGGTCAAATTCAAGGTTGATCCTGACTAGGTCATGATCGAGCTTGAACCTGACTAGGTCAAGATCAAGGTCGAACCTGACTAGGTCAGGTCCAACCTCAATTTTTCCCCCTCATTCAAAATTCCACAATCCTTGGTTTCCGGGCATGGGGCTTTCGGGATATTTATTTTCTCACCTCTGGGTTGGCCATTTCAGATTTCAGGATGGTAAATCCTCTAATTGTATTTAATCTAGGTATATTTTCTAAAGTTTAGGACCTAATTAGGATTTAATTCTCCAAGGTGGCCTCTCTAGAGGATTGTGCCCTAGTTCACTATAAAAGGAGGCCTTCCTCTCTCATTTTCACATCAAGTTTTTCAAGCTCAAGCACTCTCAAGCAAGGTGATTGATCCAACATCCATTATCCACATCTCTCCATCAAGTTTTGTGAGCAAGAAGGTTTCAAGAAAGCAAGGAATGGTGAAGATGTAAGATAGCAAGAGGATGATATAGGAGATCAAGCCATTGTGGACATCATGCATCTTTTGTGAACACATATTTGGAGCAAGAGAGATTCTTTCTTCCTTGATCCACCATCGTCAACTATCAAGCATTCAAAGATTCAATCATGGGGTAGCAATTACGGATCGTGAGTTTGGTAGAAATACTTTAGCCTTGGGGGCTTGGTATGCTTTTCTATCTTATTCAAACACATTCATGCTAGGTTTTTGATCTCGAGGATTAGATCTTGGCATTGCACTTTCAATACATACACACACATTCTATTTCAATTGGCTATTCATGGAGGTGGAGACCACCAAAACAGGGGTTTGACTAAGGCAAAACCCTATATAGCCACCCCAAAAACAACATTTTTCATATATCTACAGTCATTGTTTCAGGAATCAAAGGACATATTTGAGTACCCTTTTCGCCAAACTTCCAGGATTTGTGAACAAAATCAGAATTGGGCTTCAAAATAAAAATGTGGTATTTGACCTTTTATGAGGGTCAAACTCGACCTGCTACCAGAAAGATGAAACTTTTCTGGGTTTTCTCCATCTCGGCTTTCTGATATCAGATCTGGTTGCAGAATCTTCTGAAACCTCATACAGACTTCAGAAAATAGGTATTTCCAAATCAATTTCACAATGAGGTATGTATCTTGACCTAATTAATTTTCATGTATTTCCAGATTTACTTATGCTATTCCAATTCCAATTTCAATTCAAATGAATAAGTTTTGAATGTTAGGTACATTGCTACGCTTCCATTTTACCCCTATTCAAGAACAATGGTGGAGAGATCTCATAGGAAGACATTATGGACAAATTAATGACTACTCTCACTCTAGAATATGAAAACAAGATCAACATCCTTGATGAGACCATGCAACTTACATCAAATTTCAAGAGAGAGACTTTGATCAGCAAAATCTCAGCTTTTGAGATTTCAAGAATGAAGACAAAACCTAAAAGTGAGACAACCTTCAAAGCAACAGTTCATGGTGAGAAATCTACAATCACTTCTAGTAATTTTGATGATGATGATGAAGAGAAAACACTAGATTATTTCATTGCTATGATTTCCAAAAGAGAAAAGAAAGGAAATGGAAATATGAAGGTCAATTTCCATTTAAATGCTTTTCATGTAATAATATTTGTCACTTTGCATCTAAATGTCCCCTAAGAGCTAGAAAGTTCAAAAATGACTACAAGCCTAAATTCTCTGAGGAATGTTACCATGCTAGAGATGGAGTTTCATATGATGACTCAGCTGAAGAAGAAATTGGATTTATTGCTATCATAGAGAAAATGAGTAATAAAACAGATCATGAAGATAAGAAAGAGAATCAAGAGCTAGCATTGATTTCACAAGCTGATATAAGGACTGACTAGATTATAGATAGTGGTTGTTCACATCACATGATAGGTGATAAAGGCATGTTTGTTCATCTAGACAAATACAATGGTGGCATTGTTAGATTTGGAGATAACACTCCTAAACCCATAGTTGGTAGAGGAGCCATCACCTTGGATGGAAAGAATAGTACTGATGATGTTCTCTATGTAGATGGTTTGAAACATAACCTTCTTAGTGTTGGGTAGTTACTTGGAAAAGTTTATCAGTTGGAGTTCAAAGATGACAAATGCAACATTAACAACAAGGATGGTGTTATGATTGCATCAGGATCAAAGACTAAAGGTAATGTTTTCCAACTCAATTCAGAAGAAAGTTGTTTTGTTGCTAAAGTTGATGACAGTTGGTTGTGGCATAAAAGACTATGTCATATCAATTTTGATAACATAGTAAAGATAAGCAATGCAAAGGCAGTAAGAGATCTACCTAGTATAGCAAAACCAGTTGATACTATATGCAGGGAATGTGTGATGGGAAAACATGTGAGAAACTCATTCAGGAGCAAGCACAATTCAGTAGAGAACAAGTTGGATCTGATTCATACAGACCTATGTGGTCCAACACAAAAAAGATCATACTATGGTGAAAGGTATTTCATTTTGTTTGTTGATGATTATACTAGGATGATGTAGGTTGTGTTCTTGAAAGATAAGTTAGAAGCATTTGAGAAGTTCAAAATACTCAAAGCTAAGGTTGAGAATGAATCTAGACTAAAGATAAAATGTTTGAGATTGGAAAGACGAGGAGAATTCACCTCTGATAGATTCTATGAGTACTACAAAGAACATGGCATAAAGAGACAGTTGAGTGCACCTACAACCCCTCAACAAAATGAAATTACAGAAAGAAGGAATAGGATCATCCTCGATACAATGTGCACCATCATGATTGAAGGAAAAGTTGCACACACCTATTGGAGAGATGTGGTCAATACAACAGTCTACACCATGAATAGAATTCAATTAAGGCCTGGCACTGACAAAACACCATATGAGCTATGGTTTGGTAATGTTCCCACAGTAAAATACTTCAGAATCTTTGGAAGCAAGTGCTACATCAAGAGGGATGAAGCAATGGGCAAGTTTGATGCAAGAAGTGATGAAGGTATTTTTCTTGGTTACTCTACTAAAAGTAAATCTTATAGATGTTTCAATTTAAGATTGAAAAAGATCATTGAAATTACTCATGTTAATATTGATAAAAAATTTATGGTTCAAGAAAGATATCATGATTACTCACCCATGATTGAATAAGAACCCAGACCCTCCACTAGTGAGACAGTTATTGAAGAAATGTTTGACAGTATTGATGTGTTATTTAATGACCCTGATACAAATGAAGAAGAAGCTCCTAAGGCTAATGAGTCAGCATCACCTAAGGTTCCAAAGTTTACATCTAGAAACCACTCCAAGAAAGACATCATTGGTGATCAAAGTGGCAAAGTCTTAACAAGATCACAAGCAAAGAACTCAGACAACAGTGAAGTGGTATGTTTACTATCTCAGATTGAACCTTTAAGTGTTGAAGATGCTTGTAATGATACAGATTGGCATGATGCTATGAAAGAAGAACTTGATCAGATTATTAAGAATGACACTTGGGAACTAGTCCCAAGACCTAGTGATAAGAATGTGATTGGAACAAAGTGGATATTCATGAACAAGATGAATGAAGATGGTACAGTAGTAAGAACTAAAGCAAGGTTAGTATGCAAGGGACACATGAAAAGAGAAGGTATTGATTATTTAGACACATTTGCACCTATGAGAAGATTAGAAGCTATTAAGTTGTTTCTAGCTTATGCTACAGTCAAAAAATTCAAAGTTTATCAGATGGATGTCAAGTCAGCATTCCTGAATGGAGACTTGAAAGAAGAAGTATACATTGAGTAGCCAGGAGGATTCACCTTATCAAAGAGACTTGATATGGTATGCAGATTGAAGAAGGCCCTCTATGGACATAAGCAAGCGCCTAGAGCATCGTATGAGAGACTAGATGGATATCTAACAAAGATTGGATTCAAGAAAGGAGTAGCAGACTGTAATCTATTCATAAGAGAGACATCTGAAGGCTTACTGCTTGTAGCTATATTTGTTGATGACATTATCTTTGGAGGTAATGACAAACTTAGTGCTAAATTTGCTAAGGAGATGCAAAATGAATTTGAGATGAGTATGATTGGTCCTATCAAATACTTTTTGGGATTGAATGTGCAGCAGACAGAGAAAGGTAATTAGTCCTAGTATGTGAAAGAAATATTAAAGAAATTCAAGATGGATGATTGCAAGCCAATAGGGACTCCTATGATAACTGGTGCAAACTTACAAAAGAAGATGACTCACCAGCAGTAGATATAACATTGTATAAGTCTATGATTGACAAAATTATTTATCTTACTCAAACTAGACCTGACATTTCCAATGCAATTGGCATAGTTGGAAGATTTGCAGAAGAGCCTAAACAAAGTCACCTCTTGGAAGTAAAAAGGATATTGAGATATTTTCAAGGCACTATAGACTATGGTCTATGGTATCCTAATTCATAAAATGTTGAGCTTCATGTGTACACTCATGTAGATTGGGAAGGTTGTGTTGATGACAGAAAGAGTACATCAGGTGGAGTAGTGTTTCTTGGTGATAGACTTGTCACTTGGACAAGCAAGAAACAAAATTTTATTTCTCAGTCAATAGCAAAAATGGAGTATGTTGCAACAACCTTGAATTGTTCTACTATTGTCTGGATCAAATAGATGTTAAAGGATTTCAATATTCAGATTGATTATCCTATTGTTATTCACTATTATAACACTAGCACTATCAATATGTCAAAAAACACTATGATGTATGCAAAGACAAAACACATTGAGATCAAGTATCACTTCCTAAGAGAGAAAGTGGTAGAGAAAGAAGTCAAGCTAGACTATGTGAGTACTAAAGATCAGTTGGCAGATATATTCACAAAGCCCTTTCCAAAGGATACTTTTGATTATCTCAGGGAGAAGTTGGGATTAATTCCCTTCCCTAATTCTGCTTAGAAGAAAGAAGGAAAAGCATCAGTCCTAAGGGACTGATAGATGGTTGACTACTCTACTTTTGGAGTAGTACCGGTGCTTAAACTGATTGGTGCCCTTTTCCATTGTTGTCAAAGGGGGAGTAATATATAGTCATGAAAAATAGAAGTAAAAAGGAGGAGTAATATACTAAGGGGGAGTAGTATTAAGTTATGACAGAAGTCCAGTTGAGGAAATGGAGAATGTTGAAGAATATTACAACAATTGGTGGATTCATCCTTGGGGGAATTTTGAAGAGGAAATGGAGAATGTTATAAAAGAAATATTCATTTGGATTGGTGGAGTTTTTCAATCCATATGTTGCCATCAATGCCAAAGGGGGAGATTGTTGGAGATTTACCAGTAGGCCAGTACTGATTGTATGTTTGTCATTGTTGACAACATATGGAAAGTAGCATGCATGGAAGTCTTATGTAGTAAGCTTTCAATATATATAGCATGACCATGATATCAGTATGATATCATGGGCACAGAGGTTGACTGTTAGTACAGACAGTTATATAGAATTATTTGTTAGCAGTGTTCCTGATAGAGTAACATGCATTGTTCTATGTATGGTTGTCTGTATAGTTATCATGGAGCCTTGCATGCTTGGATATATGTTGAAGACATATTAGTGATGTTACATTCATGGATGCAGAGTCTGATGATCAGTAGAAGTGAAGTTATGCAGTCGCTATTTGCCAGTAACAATTTCCTATGTTTATTTAGAAGAGCCGACATAAATTTTATTGGTTCTAGAGTTGTGCCTATCATTTGGGTATGCACCCTTGGATTTAAGCTTAGAGAAGAGTTAGTGATATTCGGTTAAGAGTGCATGAAGTAATTTAGCTTGAGGAGAAAGATCCAGTTGTTTTGGTAGAGATGAAAGTATGTAGCATGTGTCTACAGTTATCTTATTAGACAGGTCCTAGAATGTGTTGTGTGCTTAGTAGAACCGACTGATTTATTATTGAAGTTTGTTATGGTTTCTCTAATATTATTTCAAGGTGGTTCTAAAGGGCCGACTTGATTATATCATTTAGAGGAAAGATATTTATAGGCAGTCATTTGTGATTGGTTAAGTGTTGTTCAGAGTTGAATAACAAGAGTAGAGAAGAGTGTGCGAAGTGTTGAGCCATCAGAAGAAGGTCTATGTGACCAAGTAAAGTGTTTGTGCTATACATTGTTACTGATCCAGACAGCAGGTCTAAGCATAGTTTGCCAAGATCCAGATATAGTGTATATCTATCATTCTGAAGGTTGTAGCCTTCGCCCCTTTGAGAAGTGAGCTCTCAGATAGTGCATCCTCTCCCCTAACAGGGACTATTATAAAAGACTCCTAATAGGGTCTGACCCTTGACTAGGTCTATTGTACTAAATATATTGTAAAGAAACTCCTAACAGGGTTAAGGATCTTCTAACAAGGATCATAATACACTAGTGCAAAATATTAGTGGGTGTAAATTCTCACTGGAGTTTTTACCTATTTGGGTTTCCTCGTAACCAAAATATTGTGTTGTGTTCAAGTGTTCTTTCATTATGTTTATGCTTTATGTTTAATTATACTTAATTGGATAAAGAATTGAAACTTGTAGATAACTGATTCACCCCCCCCCCCCTCTCAGTTATCTCTTGGGACTATTCCTATCAATATTAATGCAAATGGGGTTGCTCCTCTAGGTATTATGATGATGGTTTGATAAGCCCATAGAGATGGATTTAATTGAATATGCCAATCCTTTCCAGATTTACTCACTATCTAATGCAAGAACTTAAGGATTATTTTTATGGATGCATTTGCTTGGTCATTCCCTTGAGGATAGTAGATAGAAGAAGAATGGTGGGTGATATGAAATCTTGTATAGAGTTCTGTGATATCTTTGTTCTTGAAATATCCCCCATTTTTGGCTATGATTGAGGAGGGAATACCATATCTATAGATAATGTAGTTGATTATAAGCATGTCCACTTGTTTCCATGTTACTTTGATAACCGATACAACTTCAACCCACTTAGTGAAGTAATCAGTGGCTATGATAATGAACTTGTGACCATTGGAGGATGAAGGATATATCTTCCCTATGAGATCAAGGGCCCATTGTTGAAAAGGTTAGTGGATAACAAATGGAAATAATTCTCTAGCATGAGCATTAATCAGATTCCCGTGTAGCTAAAATTTTTTACAAGATTTGGCAAATTGTATAGAATCCTTCTCTATAGTGGGCCACTAATATCAATCCCTTAGAAGTTTCTTAGCTAAGGAGATACCATTTGAGTGAGCTTCACAGATACCTTCATGGACTTCTTTCCATGCTCATTTGTAATTTTCATGTTCTAGACACCTAAGGAGGGTACCATCTAGACTTTGCATAAACAAGTCATCAACAATAATTATGTAATGTGATGCATTGCAGATAAGATTTCTCTTCGCATTTAGGGACAAGCCATCAGGGATAGTTTGATCTTTTAGGGAAGCATAAATTTGGTTGTATAAGGAGGTATCATGTCTTACAAGAGTGCAAATGATTTGGGATTTAGGTGATTTTTATGCAGGGAAGGGGAGTTCTTCCACCAAGAAGTCATAACGGAATTGATGTTCTTCCAATTGCAACATAGATTCCAAAGTAGCCTTAGCATCAACAACTATGTTTTCTATTCTTAGAATTTTTTGGAACGTTATAAACACAAAGTATTTTTTGAGGTCATCAATCATTCTTTTGCATGGTATCAAATTTTCATCCTTACTCTAATATTCATTATTGATCTAATTAATGACAAGATGAGAATTACTGTAAATGTGAAGCTCTTCAATCTTCCATTTGATTTCCAACTTTAATCCATTTTCTAGGGATTCATATTTGGATGTGTTTTTTATACAAGGGAAAATCATCTTGTATGCCTTAGGATTCTTGTATCATTGTGGTGTAATTAACTAGACTCTGGTGCTCGCACCTTGTTGAGTGAAAGAATAGTCAAAGTACATTTTCCATGCATGGTGAGTTAAGTGAAAAATAGATTCATCTAGTAATAATGTAATCAAAGGTCTTGTATCCTAAAAAGGAGCATCAACTTGTTGATCAGCCAGAGCTTGTCCTTTTATTGCTTTTCGATCAACATATGTTATATCAATTTCACTGAGAATCATGACCCATTTTGTTAACCTTCTTGTAAGAATTGCTTTGCTTAGTAGATATTTTAATGGATTGATCTTTGCAATCAGCTGGGCAAAATGTGCTAGCATGTAGTGTCTGAATTTTTAAGAAGCAAATACCACTGCAAGACACACTTTCTCAAAAATGATGTAGTAAAGATCATACGAGACCAAAGTTCTTCTGATGTAATATATAGCTCTTTCTCTTCCTTTTTCATCATATTGTTCCAACAGAGCTCCCAAGGATGTAGTGGTGGCTGAAATGTAGAGAAAGAAAGGTTTTCCTAGAATAGGAGCCATAAGTGCTGGAGGATTAGCTAGATATTCTTTGACTTGCTACAAATGTTTCTCACTATCCTCATTCCATTTAAATGTCACTACCTTATGTAGAATCTTTGTAAAAGGTTGTGCTTTATTTTCTATCTATGAAATGAACCTTCTAATAGATTGCAACTTTCCTTGTAATGTTCTCATCTATATGGAATTCTTAGGAGGTGGCATATCGAGTATTTCTTTTACTTTAGCCAGATCTACTTTAATTCCTCTAGCTGATACAATGTACCCTAATTTTTTTTTGGTAGTGTTCCAATAAATTAGCTCAGGATGAACTAGGGATAAGGAGTCAACTAGTTCAAGAGAAAACACCACGTTATCATCATCATTCAGTATTATCAAGGAGAGGTCCAAAAAGTTATCCTTCATAGTTATCAAGATTGTGAGGCATCCTAGGAGTGCTAGAAGAGTCACGATGGGTAGCTAGCGAACCTAACCCGTTTGGCCTATTCCTAGAGGCTAGATCTCCTTCATGTTTGAATGTACATCCACTTGCTCAAGAAATGTCCTCATAGGTATCATTTCAATTCTAGATCTTGTCCCAAAATTCCAACGGGTGTTATTAGGAAGGACTATTCTTTGAGGAGTAGGTGAATCTTGTTCTTGTTCAATTAGGGTAGAAGAAATTCTATTGGGCTCGATGGTGTGATTATCTAATCTTCTTCTGGTGCCTATTGTGTACCATAGATGTCTCCTTCTAAAAAGTGAGTGTGTACTTATGAATAACATCAATCTCAATATCTATGGTAGCATAAAAAAAGGGCATCCCACTCATATTTGTGAGAGTCAATTTAATTGTCATCAAATTTGCCTAGATATTGTACTAGAGTCATGGGACCTTCCTCTTCACCTTCTTGATTTTCAACTACTTGAGTAAGTCCTTGGTTATCAATTTTTGGTGATAGATAAATGATATGAGATCTTTCTTCATAGGTCAACATAGGCATACAATGTTACATTGGTTATCTTCCTTTTGTTGATAGATCCATGAAGTGAGGTAAGTCTAAGATATGATAAATATCTACCAGCTACCCCCAGTTAGGGTGTCGAGCCTCTAAAGGACTATCTTGTTGATGATTAATGTCATGTGACTCCATTCACTCATGCTCATTGGATGAATCCTATTGGGTTTCACATTCAGAAGCAACATGTTCCTCTACCTAGGATTATTTTGTGTTCATTGGTAAGTATGGTTCTCCCTAATATTCTAGATTTTCATTATGTATGTGAAGCAACCTTTCATAAGGCATGTGGATAATCTCTTCTTCATTCTCATCATTTGAATCTCCTAATATGTCAAATATAGGACTATTTACAAAAGATGGATTAAATTTATTCTCATAGTATCCAACACCGGTTTTGTCCTTAGGACTTAGAAACTTAGAATGTAAATGTCCAACAATCCATTTTCCTTTTCTTAGAGGCCACTTTCTATCATAGCCCATTTTCTTCATCAATTGATATCATTTTCCATACTTCTTAGCATATATCCTTACGTGTTTTACCTCTTGATCTGGTTATTCACCTTTATAAATCCATTGGAGGACAAATTTTTCTTCATTTTCTTCCTCAAGGGATACTTTTTCTTTAACTGTTCATGTTCCTTTATGAACTGTAGAAGCAATGGCACTGGTAGGTCAAAATGATGATGATGGATTCCCATAGGATCTAGGAGAGCTAGGGAAATTTACCATCGAGTATGAAGAATCCATCCTATATTCACCCATTCCATTGTATTTGATATTTAGCTTCTTCTCGAGCTTAGTCACAGTAGTCTTTCTAGCTTTCTCAGTTTATTGATTTTTCAGGGCATCTTTATTATGTAGGACCATATTGTCAACTTGTTTCACATTGTTGTAAGAGTAGGAAGAATCAATAGGTATAGTCACTTCTAGTGCATTATAAGGAAACTTCACACATTGATGATAAGTTGAAGGAACTTCTTGCATGTCATGGATCCAAGGTTGGACAAACAAAATATTGTATGAGAATGGAAGATCCAGGACTTGACAAATAATGTCCTTCTTAATAGGACCCACACGAATAGGTAGTATCACCATGCCTTTAGAGGATCTATCTTCTCCATCATAGGCTTTTATTGTTATCTTCCTTTGAGGGTCAATAGCATGTTTAGAAAAACCTAGAGCTTTGAAAAGATTAAAAGTGCAAATATTCAAACCCATGCCTCCATCTATCAAAATGTGTTTCACTCTATGCCTATGGATAATAACTTCTATGTGAAGGGGTTGGTTATAAGGGTGGTTAATAGACTTGTCTTCTTTAGAGAATGTCAGGTAATGAGGAGAAATGATATGAACAACCATGGATTGAAACTTAGCAACATCTAATTCCTTAGGTACGTTTTCTACCAAGAGGGATTTTTTTAGGATCTCTCTATGTGCGAGAGAGATTTTTAGTAGCTCAAAGATTGATATCTATGCTGAGGTACGTTGCAATTGATCGACCAAGCTTTAGTTATTTGATGAGGAGAATGACACCAATTTTATGTTTGATGTTGGTTCAGATACCTGGGTATTTGGTTGTTTGGAATAAGAGGAAGAACCTACCCCTCACCAAGTGCCTTTGCCTTCTAATCGAGTCATCGCATTAGACAATTCAGATTCAGATTGGTCTCTGATCTTGATAACATTGATAGATTGGTCAGATGATTCAAGCATGTAAATAACATTGTCATTATCAATGTAAGAATAGTTGACCTTGTTGTCTTTAGGTTTAGATGATTCTCCTTTCTCATATTTTGGAAAAGGCTCCTTGAATATTGTGTGATCAGTGTTAGTCTAAAGTCCATCTACAATAATTTTTTTATTATCAATGAGGTCTTGGATCAAGTGTTTAAGATTCATGCAGTCATTTGTTTTATGACCCTTGTTACGATGGAACTCATAGTAGTGGTTGTCATTCCACCATTTCAACTCTATTTTTGGTTCATATAGATTATAATTCTTAGGTAAGGTTATGATTTTATTATCTAAGAGATTTTTGAGTGCATCCTCAATAGATTCCCCCAGAGGAGTAAAGTCATGATTAGGCTAAAGTATCCAAGGCTTATCCTTTTTTTGATTATGGTCAGGAATCAAATTTGAGGAGGTGGGCTTGTCTTCCTTAGCTGCTTGAATACTGCTAGAGAGGCGAAAAGCTAGTTCCTTAGGCTTGCTAGCGGTAGTACCTGCAATTCCATCATTTACCACATCCTTGGTTTTGTTCCAATATTTTTTCTTGTCTTTGTTGTGATTATTTTTTGAGGATTTGTGATCCTTCTACAAGTAATATCTCCCTTTTTTACAAGAACATATTTCAAACAAATGGAAGACTCTACCAGTTTGTCAAAAGTATAGTGGGTTTTATTTAGAGTACATAATTCATCTCAGGTACCAAGGTGTTAATGAGTATATCAATCTTTTCAGTCTCAGGAATTTGTCGCGGGTATCTGGAAAAAATCCTTCTCCATCTATAAAGTAAGGTGACAAAAGGTTCTCTAGTGCATTGCTTGGTATTGAAAAGATCGAGCATCGTGACTTTGTGTTGAATGTTGTAGGAGTATTGTTGTATGAATCGTTGAAAAAGTTCATCCAAGGTCTTGATTCTTGGTGCAAGTGAAGTAAAACAACTCATGGATTTCCCTCCGAGAGAAGAGTCTCATAAGGTATGTTGGCTCATGCATAAATTCCATGCTAAGAGCACAAAATTATCACACGTGATATTGAGGATCTCCATTTCCATCATATTTGTCATACTTAGGAATTTCCTCTTTAGAAGGAAATGGTGGCATATAGAGATTGCAATCAAAAGGGAAAGGACACACGGACTCAAGAGAGTATTTGTTTATAGATTGGTACATCTCATTTCTAAATTCCATGAGTTCACATCTCAAATCTTGCACTTTCTTATTAAGGATACATAGGGGTGAGTCTTCTTCTTTTTGGATCAACCTTTCAACATCAAAGTGAGGAGGCAATTTAACACCCATAGAGACAAGATGCATAAAGTATCTATCCTTGTCTTGATTCATGATATCTTGCATCACCTTATGAAAGTGTTTCTATTATTAGCATTTTCTAACTTCTTCTTTTTTAGGTTCTTTGTCTGAAGAAGACTTAGAATCATGCTTATTACAGTTTCTCCAATCGTACCTAGACATGTTAGTTTAATTGTGACACTCAGTGTATGTAAAGGGTATGGATCGATAGACATGAGTCTTGATAAGGGTTTGATGCAAAGGTTCCCTATGAGAGGAAGATCCAAGAGTACCGTCAATAGCTTTCCCTTTTGGATCAGCTATAGCCTTTTGGTAATGGCTACAAGTTCTAACTAGCATGGAAAATATGTGATTAATTTCTTGAAGCAAAAAGGTTACTAGTTCAATGTTAAAAGACCAAATAATGATAGCTTTGTCTCAATAGGTTGATAAGAGATAAATATAAAATTAGTTGAACAAGGTACAAGGTATCAAGGTTTGAGGCCTGAATGCATGTTGACTGATACTTGTGACCGAGTTGATATAGCTAGCTAAACTAGGTACAAGGTATCAAGATTGAGGCCTATATTATTGTTGAGTGATACTTGTGACCAAGTTTAGTAAATTCTGATGTTGGTAGAATAGTGTTGAGACAAAAGATAGAGTACTTCAAAGATCTTAAAACAAAAGCTGAGAAGGACCAAGTTTCTAACAAAGGACCAATTGGGTAGAAATAACTAGTTTCGAGTATGCAAAAGCTAACCAAAGTGACAGAGAGGCTACAAAATAACTGGACAAGGAATGATGTCAAAACCCGGGATTAGATTTTGAAAGCTAGATAGCATAGGATCATATGATAAACTCAATAAAGGACGCGATGGAACTCTTGACATCTTGCCACTAATTTTGAGAGCTTTTAACTAGTCTAGGGTGAATTTAGTTTTTTTAGTAAGATCGAGATGTGTCTAAGAAATTTTTCAAGTTTTTCTAAAAGAAATGATGTAAACAAGCAATAGTCTCCAAACAATCCAACAAGGGACAAAGCAACCATGCGAATACAAACACTTGGCAGGTTTGATTTTGTGTATATGCAATGACGTCAAGTGTATGCTCAAGAGATTTCCACTGGTTTAGCACAATTAAAGACACTTTAAGCAAGATCTACCTAATGATTTTGGATAGTATCAAAACCTTTTCCCACAACTTGATATTCCTTTGCCTCTCACAAAGTGGTATTGGATTTTTTGAGGACTATAGATGTGGTGGATAAAAAGAAGAGTTACAATGATTGTATCATAAAGACTCCCTAATGTCACATTCATACTTTAAAACATCCAAGGGAATACATATTGAGAGTTTATTCTTCAAGTGATCTGGGTAATCCACTTGGATCTTTCCTTGCAAAAAGATTATGATACTCTTAGAGGTGAACTAGGTAGATTATATTCTAAGGTCTCTAATAGGGCATCCATTTGCAACTATCCCTTGTAGTTCTGCTTAAAGGAATTGAGGCCTATAGCCCTACAAGTGCTTCAGATAATGGTAGTCTCACAAGCAAGATTGAGGCCTCGCAACCCTACACATTCTCTTTGCACGTGTTCTTATTGCCAAATGAATATCTCAACATAGATAATAGCTATATCCTTGAGGCATTAACCTTCAATAAAATAAAATTATAGTGAGTTGGAAGATCTGGCTTTTCTTTGTCCCACTTGGGTTGTTCCTACAAGATTTTTACCTGAATGGAAAGCCCTCTAAAGGTAAAATGAGAAAATGAAAGTGGATAACTAGTAGAGGTCTATATTTCTAATTTTCCTCAAGGTAAAAGACCATATTCTCCTACTCCATTAGCTTCTCCAAAGCACATCAAACACATATTCATTTACCCAAGATTCTTTTGCAAGTGATAAATCAAGCAGGTCAAGATTTCTGATTCAACCTCTAAGAGTTGAAGATCATACTCTCCTACTACCCAGCTAGTCACAAGAAAAGAAACTTTCCTAGTTTAACTAGGTGCCTAGAAAATCAAACTAAAGAAGACAAAATATTTACTTGAATCTCCAAGGCAACCTGCAAAACAAATAACTTAGTAGTCTTAAAAATATAACTTTGACAAAGGTCCTACAACCACAAATACATTAGTAGTCTCTAAAATATTGCAAGATAGATGGCTTTGGCAAGTGAATCTTCTTCAAACATCCTACACAAAACAAGTTATATTCATTTGGCAATAAAAACTCATGCAAAGAGAATGTGTAGGGTTGCGAGGCCTCAATCTTTCTTATGAGACTACCATTATTTGAAGCACTTGTAGGGCTATAGGCCTCAATTCCTTTAAGTAGAACTACAAGGGATAGTTGCAAATGGATGCCCTATTAGAGACCTTAGAATAGAATCTACCTAGTTCACCTCCAAGAGTATCATAATCTTTGTGCAAGGAAAGATCCAAGTGGATTACCCAGATCACTTGAAGAATAAACTCTCAATATGTATTCCCTTGGATGTTTTAAAGTATGAATGTGACATTAGGGAGTCTTTATGATACGATCATTGTAACTCTTCTTTTTATCCACCATGTCTATAGTCCTCGAAAAATCCAATACCACTTTGTGAGAGGCAAAGGAATATCAAGTTGTGGGAAAAGATTTTGATACTATCCAAAATCATTAGGTAGATCTTGCTTAAAGTGTCTTTAATTGTGCTAAACCAGTGGAAATCTCTTGAGCATACACTTGATGTCATTGCATACACAAAATCAAACCTGCCAAGTGTTTGTATTTGCAAGGTTGCTTTGTCCCTTGTTGGATTGTCTAGAGACTATTGCTTATTTACATCATTTCTTTTACAAACACGTATTCATTTACCCAAGATTCTTTTGCAAGTGATAAAGCAAGCAGGTCAAGATTTCTGATTCAACCTCTAAGAGGTGAAGATCATACTCTCCTACTACCCAGCTAGTCACAAGAAAAGAAACCTTCCTAGTTTAACTAGGTGCCTAGAAAATCAAACTAAAGAAGACAAAATATTTACTTGAATCTCCAAGGCAACCTACAAAACAAATAACTTAGTAGTCTTAAAAATATAACTTTGACAAATGTCCTACAACCACAAATACATTAGTAGTCTAAAAAATAGTGCAAGATAGATGGCTTTGGCAAGTGAATCTTCTTCAAACGTCCTACACAAAACAAGTTATTGTTGAAAAATAGAAAGCCAAAAGTAATATGAAACCAAATCAGGGGTTAGAAATCAAGAATCCAATCAAATTGACCCTGAAAAACACTCTATTTTTATGCGATGAAACATAGACAACACCATATAATTGTACAATAGAACTCAATAAGACATGCAATGAAAACCAAAGTTGTTGTATCACATGATGAAACTTGAAACTGTATGTGATGAAACACCTTATTCCATATTATCGTACGATAATTTGGACTACTATGGTGTGATATTTGACGTAGTCTAAAAATAAAAATAACCTACAAGAAAAAGGAGAAAAAATAATTCTAGTCCCACGATGGGCACCAAAGATGTGTGGTTCTAAATTGGTATGCAATTATGACTATAACCAACACTCAATAAATCATTAAGTTGATAATTTAGCTACAACTATTCAAATCACATGAACAACCAAATCCTCAAAAGTGACTTATCACTTCGTAGTTGAAGTGAGTTTAATCCTTTTCTAATGCTCATCAGATTGGCATGAAGGATTATTGACATGAATAATCCAAAATGGAAGATTCAAAGATGAATGAGATTCAATACTTGCATACTTCATTCCATGATGATAAAGATGCAAATACAAATTAAATAATTAGAAATGAAACTAGATTAGTATGAAGTTACAATGCAAGATTAATCTAACACTAGCAATGCTACTATTAAAAAAGGATAAAATGCAAGTAAGATAGAAAAAAAATTTACTCTAGAAATTAGAATAACATAACCTAACTAAGAATGCAAAGAAGAGATGGAAATAGAACAAGTTTACTATAGTGAAATGCAAGATTACAAGAGATTGGAAGTCAAATGAAAAATAAGGAATCCCAAAATTGAAAAAGAAGTGGAACCCTTTGAGCCAAGGAAGAGCTTCCTTTTAAATAAAAAATGCCTCAAGAATGGAGGGTGGAGATTAAGAGGTAAAAGATGTTAGGTAGAGATGAGTGGTGAGAGAGATCAATCTATGTGAGAGGATCCAAGAGCATTTTATTGGCCAAGCTTGATTGGAGAATAAGACAAAATAGCAAATCCCCTTTTAATTGTCAATTAAACAAGATTAAGTTGCACACCCATGTGAGGAACATGTTCTTATAATAAAAGTGCTAGGACTTTCTATTAAAATTGAGGTTTTGACAATTAAATGATTTCCAAGCTTTGATTTTAGAAATGATTATGCTTGACATAAGAAATGATTTAATTATGCAAGGTGGATTATCTAGGTTGCTTACATAATCATGTCTAGTAATTATGCCTTTAAATTTTATAATTTTTTCTTAAGGCAATTCGATCAAATTAGGGGCTTAGGTTTTACTAGACCAATTTTAGGTGATTACACTAGAAAGCAAAAAATGAGTACATACTTGTAATCAGTGGGAAATGCCACATAGAGCCTTCAAAACCTTGCACCAAATCCTTTCAGATTGAAACCCTCGGGTAGTCGCCTCAGAGGAAGAGTGGAAAGTAAGATGAAGAAACAAAAAAAGTGTTTGAATCAGAGCTTGTTTTAGGGTTTTTCACCCTAATATGAGTCAAAGGGAACTTATAACTTTGACATTTTTAAAAATACATACATTGCAGTAAAGTATCTTATCAAATGTTACTTTACTATAATTTATGTATTTTAAAAATAAAAATAAAAATTTAATAAAATAATAAATATATGTATTAAAATAAAATTATTTAAAATACTTTAATAGATATATTTGTTATTTTATTTTTGGCATCAAATGTGATTAATGTCAAAAGGGATTATGTGTGGGTTTTGAGTTTCTCTTTATTGTGTGTGGAGAGTACATGTAAAATATTGATTAAGTGTAAAACATAGACATTTAATAATATTATTTTATTACAAAAATAAGTGTATGATTAAGATTATAGTCAAATTTGGTCAAGAGTGAAGATTGCATGTTTTTTTTTGGAGAGTTCAGTTCAAAGTGCAGTTGAAATTGTTTTCCCACCTTGTTTTTTGAGCTTGATATTCTTATAAGGTCCTTTCCTTAGGGGTTTTTGAGTAGTTCTTTACTCCTTGTCTTATTTTCTTCTGTGAATTTAAGCATGTTTGTATTGAACTCACTTATTTTCAGACTTTATAGTAGCATCGTTCCTTTGATTTTGAATAGAGTGTAGGTTGTCCCTTCTCAATCAATATGTTATCAATGTTGAGTTTGTGGATTAGATTAATTTTTGTGGTTTTGCAAACCCTTTGGTTATTTTTTGCGGTATTCAGTATTGATGCATGTTATTTTCATTGATTTAGATTGCATATTGTGTTATCAAGGTTTTTTGTAATTTAGATTGTGGAAGTTATCTTCCCTTTTTGAGAAATTAAGCCTTAAACATTTATGTTAATCCAATATTTGAATTTGAGTTATGGGTATACATTCTTTGTTCATAATTATTATGAGTTATCACATGTTACCCTGGGGTTTTGAGGATACTTATCATTCGATGCATCACTATTTAGATATAGGTTTCAGTTTTAGCATATCTTTATATCCTTTTCCTCATTTCAAAAGATAGTTTTAGGTGATACTGAGAGGAACCGGCTGGCCTCCTCTGGATATTGATCTTCATCATAAACATACCCATCGTCCTAAAGATCATTCTATTTCATGGGATTGTTGAGTTTTTGAACTTAGCATAGTGAGTGAAATCCTTTGTGACAACAACTTGTTGGTTTATTATGTAGATGATATTTATAATACTTGTTAATATTGTATACATTTTATGTTGATAATACATTTTGGCTTATAGGAATTTAATTTCAATTGTGCTTGTTGGTGTGTATGATACAAAGATTTATTTTATTTGATCTTTCTTTTGGATTGGATTGTGTGTGAATTTTTTTTATAGAATCTTGAATCACACTTTGTGAACCATCATTAGGATAATAGAGATTTAAGATAAATAAATTAGTATGGATTATGAATATTTGGTCTCTCTTAGACCTTTTGTCATTTTCTACATAACCGTTGAATACGTGTGAGTGTGTGACTCTTTCCCTTCCCATTTCCATGTCATGATGGGGATTTCCTTATTTCTACATTATAAATGAAACGAAAATGTGTCCTTTCTTGAAAATTACAATTGTCTTTGCATATAGGCGACAAACATTAAATAAGTTTATCCCCTATGTCCCTTTGGACATTTTCCTAGGTACATGGAGACATATGATCACTTGTATTTAGCCCTTATTAACCAAATTAAATATATATTTTGGTTAATACAAGATTTTCCCTTACACCCTTAGATGTTCCTACACCAAAATATTTGATGTCTTAGTGAAGGCTTGTAACTTGACCATGCTTCCATAATAATTTTATCAACAAGAGCTGACACAAGAAACTTGCTAATTAGGTAACAAGGAATGGTGATAGCTTAAACCCAAAAAATTTGTTCAAGAATAACGCTATTAAACATACTCTTAGCCTTCTCCATCAATATATGTTCAGTACTATTGAAACTCCACTCTACTATGGATAATATAAAGTTGTCTTATGTCTCATAATGCCACAATCTTTACAAAATCTATCAAAATAATTAGAGAAATATATGCTTCCACTATCAATTCTCAAACATTTTATTTTCTTTTCATTGCAACTCAACCATTGCCTTAAATTATTTAAATAGACTAAAAAATCATATTTAATCTCTAGAAAATAAACCCATGTCCTTCTACTATAATAATCAATAAATAAAATATAATATGTGGACTTTCTAATGGAAGGAACATCTACAAGACTGCACACTTTAGACTAAATAAGATCCAACACACCAAAAAATTAAGAAAACTCAAGTATATTTGAATGCAATTTTTCTGTCATGAAAACCAAAATCAAGATTAATTGTCTTTTTATTTTTTCAAGATCATTAAAATATTTTGTCCAAAATGACCAAGTCTCTAGTTCTATAGCATAGCCTTATGTGTAGGTAATTTTGATTTAGAAGAAAGAGAAACCTTTGGTACCCAAAATCCTTGACCACTCATTGTAGATGAAAACATCACCTCTTCTAATGGAGGAGCCACAAACTTTATTTTTACAAAAGTACTATTTCACTCAATAGTGTACACATCAAGCTTATATAATGTGCTAAATTTTACACATCTAGCAATTACCATAGGACCTATATCTTTCATGTTGCAAAAAAAAGAAGACTACCTACATCCCTGTATCCATTAGTTTTCTCACAAATAACAATTTATTTCTTAGACTAGGGGTATGCAACACAATACTAATATCTTTTATTCTACCATTGAGAAACTTGATTCTAACATCACCATAAACAATAATATATTTAAATCAAAATAATCATCCAAGAACACCTTTCCTCCAAATTCTTCATAATAAAAAAACTAATCTCAATTAGAGGTCAAATGGAGGATGCACCCAAGCTAATTAATCATTCGTCAATAATTTCACGAGTCACAAAACCTGCAATGAAGACATCACCATATTTCTTCTCAAATATATAATTAGAATCAAATCTCTTCTTTTTTCCTTTTCTCTTTTGCACTCTTAACAAAATTTATCTAGGCTTACCATAATTTTAGGAAATAACTTTGTACTCTGGGGAATATTTGAATATATTCTTTAACTTGGATTTATCATGATTTTCCTCCCTCTTTCCTTTTTCCTTTTTTCTTCCATCAACATTTAGGGCCTCCTTGGCATTGATGGATATCTTCTTCTTCGTCTCTTCTAAAAGAAAAGAACCCACAACATATTTAGTCTTTAAGATGACATAAGTAGTACCTATGATAAAATAAAAATAAAATGAAATTATGAAATGTGTCTATATGAAACGGAAAAAATTCATTATAATGGTCAATCAAACTATTAACCCATTTTCCTGTCATTGCAAAAATCCTGAGAAAATGGTCTTTTCCTGCAAAATCCTATAGAAGTTGTCATGTCCTACTGCAACACATTTTTTTTATCAACAAAGACAATATATGATGTGTTGTGGCTTGCGAACTTAGTCAAGGATAGTTTAGGGTGTGTGCAAGCTTTAGTTCAGATCGCGTGTCTTTTTGTGTTAAGACCAGTGAGATACACCAATTTGAAGGTGTGAGAAATAAGGTTTATCCATGAGAAAGGGTTTCAATAAAATTTGTCTAAGTCCAGAAAAATCTTGTCCCTTTTTCTATTTCTTCATTACCTTTTTTCAAAAACTTAAGTCTCCTTTCTGCATGTGGTTATCTCTTATCCTCCAAGACCCGAACAGCTAATCATTTTATTCAGCAATTTGGCAAATACGGTTATCTCTTGATCTCCTAATCCTAGCGGTTAGTGGTCTAACATTTGGTGATCTAGCGAGCAGTTAAGAAATGTGTTGTTGTTGAATCACGCAATTTCATGGTTAAGTTAGGAAGCATTCAGAGATTCAGTGATGACCATAGACAGAGGCAAGGATCAATGACAAGCGCTTTATCTCATAATGGGACCGAAGTTAAGTCAAAGATCTAGACATTTAGAGATCAAGGTAGTCTCTCATTCTCCAAATGAAACCATGGTTAAGAAGAAGATTGTGAGATTGCGAGATTCTTTAGTCGCGCAATCTCCAAATCGGCCCAAGTTAAAGTTAGTAAAAGTTCTGGCATGGTGGTTAAGTATTTTATTCAGTGATCTAACGATTATGTGTTCTCATGAT
Source organism: Chamaecyparis obtusa (assembly GCA_027943335.1). Classification (NCBI taxonomy): domain Eukaryota; kingdom Viridiplantae; phylum Streptophyta; class Pinopsida; order Cupressales; family Cupressaceae; genus Chamaecyparis; species Chamaecyparis obtusa. The sequence continues at coordinate 343,617 of BSBK01002950.1, forward strand.
CTCTAGATTGTGGTGGTTTGTGACCTAGCATTTAGCGATCTAACGAGCGGTTAAGTGTGTGGTTATCTCCAAGTCGCGCAATGAAATAGTCAAGTCATGAAACATTCAGAAATTCAACGACGACCATAGATGGAGGATCAGATTGAGGGCTGGTGTTTAATCTCGAAGAAAAACTAGGGTCAAGCCGACCATTTAGTGATCACGAGAATACTTTGATCTCTCATTCTCTATATTTAACCCTATTCAAGGATAACTTTTAGAGATTATGAGAATGCTTTGGTCACTGAATCATCAGATAAATATGAGTTAAGGTTAAAGGTTTTGAGACTCAGCATAGGTCGTGGATGCAAATAAGATCGGACAGTTGGTGTTGGATCTCGAAATGAAACCGTGAGTCAAGCAAAGATTTAGAGATTGTGAGATTTGCCTTTGTCGCCCAATCTCCAGATTTAACCCGAGTTAAGGTAAATATTATGAGATCATGAGATTTCCTTCAGTCACGTAATCTCTAGATGATGGGGTTAAGACTTGTTGCATGACAAATGAAAGGTGGTTCCGGTTGCCAGATCATGCAGATTTGTTCATTTATGATTGGTTGCCAACGAGGTGATGTGGTTGCATATTTTCAAAGCCAAATTGACTATTTGTTGATTTATATGTGCCACACGATGTGCCGAGAAAGGAGTGATCGATAGATGAGTTTTAAACCTGGAGGTAACCGTTGTATTTTAAAAGATTTAAAATTCTTCTAGTGATTGTCTATAGGGTTTCAGCTGGCCAAAAATGACAATTGCCAAATCAAATTTTGTTCTACTCTAGGACGGTTACGGGTAAAGAATTAATGAACAAGATATTAGGTAGTTGTCTAATCAAATTTGCTTTCCTGAGGGTGTCATGCTAGTTTAATGCAGAGGACTGATGTTTTGACAAGGGTGGCTAGGGTATGATGATTGTCAGTTGTTTCCATGCCTTAATACACACAAGTTTCCTAAGGTGGTTCTGGCATTAAAGTTTTTCCTGCAACAAGAAATCTGTTGAAATGGTAACTGCAGTTAGCCTATGATGATGAAACCCAAATAATTGTACATCAGATTTGATCTGATCCTCCCAGGTTTTCAAGATTTTTTGTCTTCTTTCATTTCTTATTGTGTCTGGTGGTTGAAGTGGTTGTAGGACCTAATTTTGACCTACATGATCCCAAGCTTGTTGCAATCCTTTATAAGGATTTGCAAGATCATTTAGTAAGGGTTCCTGATTCTCTATAATTTTCTCAGAGCTGGCTCCATGAGCGGTTCCTTCTATAAATATTTCCCTTTTCTTTTCATATGGGGTGTTTCATGTTTCCTTTCTAGTTTTAGAGAAGAATGTAAATTATAATAAGTCTGTCTTATGTATAAGATTTCAACATATTCATACTATTATCAAGTTGTCTCCATTTTCTTCCTAAATCGCATGGTTAAAGCATCAAGGGTGTTTTGGTCCTTCTATTGTAAGTTTACAATAGAGTTATTTCAAAGAAATAACTGGGGTTTGGGATTCTTTTTCAAATGTGTATGAGTTGGAATATCAAAGACATGTCATACTTGTCTTTCAGCAGATGTTGATCAATGTATTGCTTATTTTAGGGTCTCTTCTAAGGGGAGGGTTAAAGTCCTTTGAATAGGTAGTTTCATATTTGAGTACACATGTGGACATTTCAAGTAGAACTTGGTATATCGTGTATGATTGATGTAAGGCATCAACATATTAGACGATGTTGTCTTCTTGTTGCATATCTCTATGTTGAAATGTTATTTGACTCTGCTACCCATTGGATAAGACACTGGTCTATGAAAAATTTAGGGTATTTCAAAGATCCATTCCACCAAAAAAATTAAACAAAATCATTTTCCCTTTCATGTTGTTAGGAGGAGTTAGTAGAGGTATTTTCTACTTTTCAGACTTATTCTATGCAAGAGGGATATTTACAAGATATGGTCAACAATCATTGAGGTACAAGTTACCTAAAGGGGTCTGAAAGCTATTCCATAGTTATGTATCTACAAGCCTGTTGTTTGTCAAAAGAAGTCATGTGTGTGCAGATAAGGTATACCCGCCTGAGTGATGTGGAGCTCAAAGTGAAGAAGTTATTTGTACCTTGTGTTCTTGTACTTTTCTTGTCCCTTTTCTATTGATGGTGCCAAGTTTGTGTTCCAAGTTCTCGATCCCACAATTTGGTCCTCAAGCTCCGACCTAGGAAGAGGGTTGCAAGAAAAAAAACCAAAAAGATGATGACTCTACTAGGGAGAACATAAAAAAGAAATAAATCAGTTGAGAATCTCTGGTTACATCACATAAAATCAATATTATACTATCCATATTGATTTGGCCCATCTTAGTCACCAACAAGATGGCGACTCTACTAGGGAAGGAATAAAGGACAACAAGTTTCAAATGGTCATTTCCTTGCTTTGTTGAATCTTCCTAGAGTCTGGTTGATTCTATAGAGTCAAATTCAAAATTTTATATTATCTCACCAAGTTGTGAGTGGTGACTCTGAGTTCTTTGTTTGATTAGTGCATGCTTAGAAAGAAAATATGAAGAATTTGCAGTTCTGATAAACAGTGTTTGAAAATCCTGATGAAGTTTTGTGTTGGCTGAAAGAAATACATAATAAGTAAAGCATTTTCCTCTGCAAGGAGGTGGCGACTCTACAAGATAAGAACTCAATGGATCCACAAAGAGGTCTCTAGATCTGCCCTATTTTCCAATCAACAATTTGAGTTTCATTATAATATTTCTAGGTATTTTGATTTTCATGTGCATAGTTTTTTATGACAATCAGTTATAACAAGTGTTTCCCTATCAAGTGTTTCAGCATTAGTAAGAAGGGATGAGTTATAGTGGGCCATTCCTTATGGAGGAATACATGCCCTGTTGTTTTGATGGCATTGAAGGTGCCCCCAATAGGTTTCCTACTGAGATTAGGGAATATTTGCCAGTTTTTAGTGGTGATGGATCATGTCTAGCAAGAGAACATTTAGATGACCTTGCTGATTTAATGGGTGAATTTGTGATTGAACAAGAAGATGTTGCAATGAAAATATTAGTGCAGTATCTTACTGAAGATGCAATGGATTGGTTCCTATCCCTACCTTCATGTTCAATCCCTTCTTGGGATGTATTGAGAGCAACATTTATAAAATATTTTGATAAAAGAGTTAGTGAGGATGAGTGTGAAGAAAAAATTGAAGATCGGTACCAAGACACTAGTGTCTCTGTTGATCCCACTATCCATGATACTGATTATAAGGATTTACTAATCAAAATTGCTACTCTCAAGAGGAGAATTGTAGAGAAAGATGTTGAGTGTTGGCAATTAGAATAAAACAAAAGGTTGCGGGAATTGGCTATTCTTTATGTTGCTAATGAAGTGACCAGTGATTCTGATGCTGATTCTCATTGTGCAGAAAATGATTATGATGCTAACAATGAGGTTAATGAATATGAGGATGTTGAAGATGAATCTGTGGTAGATAATGTTTCCATTACGTCTACAGATTTTTCTTCTTATCAACATAGCAGGGAAGCCTTTTTATCCCAGTTTGGGGATGTTTTGTGTGAAAGGCAAGAAAATGATTATGATGCAGATGATGATTCCTACAATGATTTCTTTTCACAAAATGTCATGAGGCCAGAGATGTCAGTCCTTGTTCTAGACAGAGATGATGTTTGCAGCATTAGGCAAGATGAAAATGAAAATAAAAATGAAGTCCAGGGTCCATTAAGTAGTGAAAAGATCTCAACACTCTTGGCTGATGAATTTAAAAGGTATGCATATGATATGGACTATGCTTTGTAGCACCCCGATGACATTTTCTTTGACATTAATAATGAGGCCGGTGTTCAAAGTGATAATGAAGATGATCCATGTTTGCTAGAATTCCCCTCATTTAGTGATTCTGTAGAAGAAGAAGATGAAGGCTATGAAAATGTGTTATTCTGTCATGAATATCCCAGTGATGAACAAGTTTCTTGTTCATTTCCCTTTCCTTCTTTTGATAAATATGGAGATGATTGTGATAGTGTTGAGGACAATTTCTTCAATGATTGGGACATAAATTTTTTTGATGAAAATGATGATGCAGATCAGTTGTCCCCCTATCATAATGTTTGTAAAGAAATATTTCAATTGGTTCATGATCCAGCTCGTGAAGATATCATGGAGGAACCAAGTTACTCAATGGCTGAAGCATCTCATGCAGGTGAATCTGAGGATCCAAGTCCTTCCCAGCCAGGTGAGTTTGTAGTAATGCACAATGATTAGTAAGTTTTATATTTTGATGCATTACTAGACAAGTTATACATTTCCAGTCCACAAGAAGAGGTAAAAGATGTTCTATACTTTTTGGAGTATGAACATGATGGTGGTTGTGAATGGAAAAATATGGGCAGTGACAAACACAATTTTACTTTTTAGCCCAAAGATATTCATGTATGTTGGTAGTAAGATGATCATGACATTTTCAAGTGGCTAGTCACATATGTGGATGAAAATCAAACCCTTGACTCAGGAGGGTTTTGATTTTCCTTTGGTGGCCTGGGGCCACCAAAAAAAGTTTTTAGTCCTGTAAATTTTATAAATAATTTTCCTTTTAGTTGTGTGTTTCCCTTCCTATTTTCCTGGTTCTTTTTTCTAGTTTTTGAGAAGGTTCCCTGTAAGTTTTTGTCCAGTGGGTGGTCTGCTTCTTCCAAAAAAATTGAATTCTTTATATGCCTGCAAGAGGCATACATCCCCAGATAGAGCCATTGTTGGCCCATTTTCCTATCATTGCAAAAATCTTGAGAAAATGGTATTTTCCTGCAATATCCTATCGAAGTTTCCATGTCCTACTACAACACATTTTTTATCAATGAAGACAATATATGATGTGTTGTGGCTTACAAGATTATTCAAGGATAGTTTAGGATGTGTGCAAGCTTCAGTTCAGATTGCATGTCTTTTTGTGTTACGACCAGTGAGATACAACAATTTGAAGGTGTGAGAAATAAGGTTTATCCATGAGCAAGGGTTTCAATAAAATTTGTCTAAGTCCAGAAAAACCTTGTCCCTTTTTCTATTTCTTCATTACCTTTTTCCAACCACTTAAGTCCCCTTTCTACACATGGTTATCTCTTATCCTCCAAGCCACGAGTAGTTAATCATTTTATTGAGTGATCTACTGAATACTATTATCTCTTGATCTCCTAACCCTGGTGGTTAGTGGTCTAACATTTAGTGATCCAACGAGTGGTTAAGAAATGTGTTGTCGCTGAATCGTGCAATTTCACGGTTAAGTTAGGAAGCATTCAGAGATTTAGCAATGACCATATATGGAGGCAAGGATCAATGGCAGGCGCTTGATCTCATAATGGGACCGAGGTTAAGTCAAGGATCTAGTGACTCAGAGATCAAGACAGTCGCTCATTCTCCAAATGAAACCATGGTTAAGAAGAAGATTGTGAGATTGTGAGATTCTTTAGTCGTGCAATCTCCAGATCAGCCCGGGTTAAGTTAAAGTTAGTAAAAGGTCTAGCACAGTGGTTAAGTATTTTATTCAGAGATCCAACGACTATGTCTTCTCATGCTCTCCAGATTATGGCGGTTAGTGACCTAGCATTCAGCGATCTAGCAAGTGGTTAAGTGTGCAGTTATCTCCAAGTCGTGCAATGAAACAGTTAAGTCACGAAATATTCAGAGATTCAGTGATGACTGTAGATGGAGGATCAGATCGAGGGCTAGCATTTAATCTCGAAGACAAACCAGGGTCAAGCTGACCATTCAATGATCACAAGAATACTTTGATCTCTCATTCTCTATATTTATCCCTAGTCAAGGATAACTTTCAGAGATTATGAGAATGCTTTGGTCACTGAATTGTCAGATAAAGATGAGTTAAGGTTAAAGGTTTTGAGACTCAACGTGGGTCGTAGATGTAGATTAGATCGAATGGTTGGTGTTGGATCTCTGAATGAAACTATGATTCAAGTGAAGATTCAGAGATTGCGAGATTTGCCTTTGTCGCCCAATCTCCAATTTTAACCCGGGTTAAGGTAAATGTTCTCAGATCATGAGATTTCCTTCAATCGCGTAATCTCTAGATGATGGGGCTAAGACTTTCCTCAGGACAAATGAAAGGTGGGTCTGGTTGCTAGGTCATGCAGATTTGTTCATTTTTTATTAGTTACCAAGGAGGTGATGTGGTTGGATATTTTCAAAGTGAAATTGATTATTTGTCGATTTATATGCGCCACACAATGTGACAGGAAAGGAGTGATCGATGGCTGAGTTTTAAACCTGGAGGTAACCATTGTATTTTAAAAGATTTAAAACTTTGCTAATGATTTTCTGTAGGTTTTCTGTTGGCCAGAAATGACAATTGCCAAAACAGATTTTGTTCTGCTCCTGGACGGTTACGGGTAAAAAATTAATGAACAAGATATTAGGTAGCTGTCTGATCTAATTTTCTTTCCTAAGGGTGTCATGTTGGTTTAATGCAGAGGATTGATGTTTTGACAAGGGCGACTAGGGTATGATGATTTTTGGTTGTTTCCATGCCCTGATACACGAAAGTTTCCTAAGGTGGTTCTGGCATTAAAGTTTTGCCTGCAACAAGAAATCTGTTGAAATGGTAACTGCAGTTAGCCTGTGATGATGAAACCCAAATAATTGTACATTAGATTTGATCTGATCCTCTCAGGTTTTCAAGCTTTTCTGTCTTCTTTCATTTCTTATTGTATCTGGTGGTTGAAGTGGTTGTAGGACCTAATTTTGACCTAAATGATCCCAAGCTTGTTGCAATCCTTTATAAGGATTTTCGAGATCATTTAGTAAGGGTTCCTGATTCTCTATAATTTTCTCAGAACTAGTTCCATGAGTGGTTCCTTTTGTAAATATTGTCCTTTTCTTTTCATATAGGGTGTTTCATGTTTCCTTTCTAGTTTTAGAGAAGAATGTAAATTGTAATAAGTCTGTCTTATGTATAAGATTTCAGCATATTCATACTATTATCAAGTTGTCTCCATTTGCTTCCTGAATCACATGGTTAAAGCATCAAGGGTGTTTTGGTCCTTCTATTGTAATTTTACAATAGAGTTATTTCAAAGAAATAACTAGGGTTTTGGATTCATTTTCAAATGTGTATGAGTTGTTATATCAAAGATATGTCATACTTGTCTTTCAACAAATGTTGATAAATGTATTTCTTATTTTAGGGTCTCTTCTAAGGGGAGGGTTAAAGTCCTTTGAATAGGTAGTTACATATTTGAGTACACGAGTGGATATTTCAAGTAGAACTTGATATATGGTGTATGATTGTTGTAAGGCATCAACATATTAGACCGTGTTGTCCTCTTGTTTCATAGCTCTTTGTTGCAATGTTATTTGACTCTATTGCCCATTGGATAAGGCACTAGTCTATGACATATTTGGGGTATTTCAAAGATCCATTCCACCCAAAAACTTAAACGAAATCATTTTCCCTTTCATGTTGTTAGGAGGATTTAGTAGAGGTATTTTGTAGTTTTCAGACTTATTCTATGCAAGAGGGATATTGCACAAGATATGGCCAACATTCATTGAGGTACAAGTTACCTAAAGGGGTCTAAAAGGCGCTATTCCACAGTTATGTATCTGCAGGCCTGTTATTTGTCAAAAGAAGTCATGTGTTTGTAGATAAGCTATACCCACCTGAGTGATGTGTAGCTTAAAATGAAGAAGGTCTTTGTACCTTGTGTTGTTGGACTTTTCTTGTCCCTTTTCTGCTGATGATGCCGAGTTTGTGTTCCAAGTTCTCGGTCCCACAATTTGGTCCTCAAGTTCCCACCTAGGAAAGGGGGTTGCAAGAAAAAACACCAAGACAAACTAAGAAGCTCACACCCCAAATTCCATCTCTTTTTACTACATTAGGAAGGAGAAAGTACCAATTAGGCTTAAGGTAACTCAAGCATTGAACAAGTGGAAGACTTTCTCCTTTTCTAATAATAGAATGAATGATTAATGTAATTAGGAATGGAGAAATGAAGGAATTAGGTGAAATAGGGTGCAAAGAAGGTAAATCTATATATGCAAATGGATAATAGGTTGGTAAGCAAATTTCATAACCAAATTTGGGTAATAGACACTAGAACTAACTTACACACAAATTTTTAGCTTTAATTTCCTATCAGGGGTGACCTAGAGTGTAGAGGGCGACCAAAATTGCCCTTGATGGTGGGAGGTTCCCTTAATATACAAAAAAGGGTGAAGTAGTGGATTTGTAGTAGACTATTATATTTTCCTATCATTGAATCTATAACTTCATCATATGTCACTTACACATAGAAAATGGAAAAAATATTGGGAGAAATGAGATTACCTCAGTCAAACCCCTCCATAGGAATTGACCTTGAAATCACATAAAGAAAAAATTGTACCATTGGTAGCAAATGATTGACAAGATGTTATACCTTCACAAGTGTTTAATTAACCATGAAGATGCTTGAGAGTTGTTTTGATGTTGGCTTGACCTTGGAACTAGGATAGGAAGAACGTGAATGCCTTCACACATGCTAGGATCTATACATTACTCCATATCATCCAAGATTGATTTTTGAATGAAGTTGATTGTTCCTTGAATTATTGAGTGCTTGAATTTAATTACAATGGATTAGATGGATGAATTTAAATTCTCTTGATTGATGCCAAAAAGAGGATGGTGGCCTTATTCTTATACCTCACCTAACTATTTTAGGGATCAAAGGTCAAAGGAGGCTGACACGGAATTGAAATCCTACTTGAAATCAAAATACCATCTGCAAATTTAAATTTGGGCCCCTTTTATCATGCAAGAGGTGACTATTAACATAGGGGGTAACCTAAGTGACCCCTTACACTCAGGTCACCCTTTACAAGGAAAAAGAGACCTAGATTTAGATTAGGAGTCAATTTTTAGATGCGAATTCTAAAAATATGTGTGAAATCAAGGTATGGTCAAGTATAATGGGCATGGAAGCCTTTGACACTAAAATAGGGCCTAGTTAAGGACCAAAATTTTGAGTACTTACAATTTTAGAGACTACACTTAGCCCCCACTTTAGGAGGAGTATGAAGCTTCTTTATATTTGTGATACAGTATATCAAAGAACAAAAAATATATTTGTGGTTAGCAAAAGAGTGTAGAAGAGAGTTTACAAGGAGCATCGAGTTATGTTAGATTGATCATCGGTGAAGCAATGCCAATAATACTCAGTGGCATAGATTCTAGTAATGCCAAAGTGCATTTCAAGTCAGACTGATAGCCGAAGGTAATATTAGGTTGAGTCATGCCAAAGTGAACATCAAGTTGAGTCAAGCCAACGTTGTTTATCAGTGTGACTTGGACTAGCAGTGAAGTGCATGGTGTGTTAGATCAATTGATGATGGGAACATCAAGTTAAGTTATGCCGAAGTGGACATCAGGTGGATTCTCACCGACAATAGCCATTAGAGCAACTTGGTATATCGGTGTAGGGAGTTTTGAGTTAGACCAAGCCCAAATGGAGTCATCGACACAAGCTAGGCCGATGGATGACGAACCAAACTGAAGGCATCGGGATAGGGTATGTCGATAAGTCTGCTTTGCCAATGTACACAGAATGGAAGAAGCAGTTGGTTTTTTGGTAGTTTTTGTAACTAAACCAAGGCTAACATAAGACCTTGGGGATTTTTGGTCGTGATGTTTTTGGGATTTTAGTTGGATAGAATGAGGAATCAGTTGGATTAGTGTTTTCAGTAGAATTGTTTTGTTTGTAGTTGTGTAATTTTCCATTAGTTAATTCTCCTTTTGTCAATTACTTGTGTGTTCACTATATGTTTGTAGTGTTGTTTCTTTCATGTAGATACAATCCTGTTACTTGGTTGGATTCTTAGGAACAGCCAAGTTGTAAATAATGGCTTCCATTTGATCTCTTCTATTCAGCATTGTGCATAGAACAAATGAAGCCTCTGTATATTCTTTATATTTTTGTTAGTTTTCTGGTAGGGATGTAGATATATGAAATTATCTTTCCCTAGGCGAGCTTGTCTATAGTCTGGCTAGGGAAGAGTAGTAAAAAACACACTTGTAGGAGTGCTTATTGACAGAACCAAGGAAAATGACTGCTAGACCAGTCCAGAAGAGTTATTTAGTGAGTGAGCAGAATGGAGAACAACCCTTGACTCCTATGAGATAATTCAAACAGGGACAAGTGGTTAATAGATGAACTTATAGTTGTTAGTTCATGGGAGAAGAGAACATTTGAATCGGTAGGGAACTCTAGGTGTAGGAGGATAGAAAAGTGAACCTCTTGAGGTAATAGGGTTCTAAGAGTGAAGAAGCTCTAAAAGTCTAAAAATAGACTTAGTGAAGAACTAGGATAGTTCTTGGAGGAGTTTCCCTATCAAATTAATATAAAAATAGAGACAGTCAAGTTTTGTGAGGATTAGTAGAATTCTGGCCTACAATAAGGAATTGAGAAGCATGGAACCAGTTTTGAGCACTTAAATGCTGTGGAGTCAAGTGGAGGTGAGGACTAGTGCGTTAACCCTTGGAGGGTAGCTAATCAAGTGGATTGGGTCTTCACATTGAACATTGTTAAAGGGGCATGTTTGAGTGATCTTAGTCTAGAAAAGAGTCATTAGAACACTTCTTGAAGAATCTTTGAGTGTTCTCACTTTTCTTCACATCAAATTGGTATCAGAGCCACAAAATACTTGGGATTGGAGAAGTGTATGTTAGAGTGTGAATCTACAGGATCATCCATGATGGTGACCAATATAGAACTTGCAAAGAAAGTAGAGGATCAAGAAGAAGACAATAGATTATTGAGAGAAAGGTTGGCCCAATTGGAACAAGCATTGGGTGAAGTTTAGGTCAAGACTGAGGAAGTTAGTGAAAATATTTGTGAGCAAGAAAACAAGGACAAGTCAGTGGCCATAGAAGATGGAATCTAGAGCTTGATCTAGTGTTGCAAGAAGAACCCTTCCTCAAGGCACTCAAGGCCATGAGTGGAAAATCTTTGGAGGGGATACCTCTTTTCAATGACAAAATGGAACTAGAATTGATAATGGATTGGATTGAAGGTATTAAGAACCACTTTGAGTGTGATGGGGTCAATGAAGCATACAAGGTAAGAGTGGAAAATTCTAGGTTTAGAGGCTATGCCTTGACATGGTGTAAGTTCATCCAAATAGAGAGAGAGAGAAGGAAGGTAAAAATCCCATTGCTACTTGGAAGGGAATGGTTGCCAAAATTAGAGAAACCTACATGCTAGAGGATTATGAAATCTAATTGCATAAAAAGAGATAGAGTTTGAGGCAAAAAGACCTTGATGTCAATACCTACATTGAAGAGTTCCATAAGATTTGCATGAGATCTAAGGTGGTGGAAGAAGAAAGTATAAAGGTTGCTAGATATCTCACCAACTTGAAGTGATCAATTCAAGAGGAGATGAGCCTCTTAAGTCCCAAGATAGTACACCAGTGCTACAAATTAGCACTAAACATTAAAGAAAAAGGTAGAAGGAAGCAAGATTCAAGTTTAAGAAATAAAGGTCGAGGTAGAGAGCAAAGGGGACACAAAGGTGGTTATCAAGGAAGAGGAAATGATCAGAGGAGCCAAGGGGAGTCCAAACTTGTGGAGAAAAGTAGTGAAGAAAACTCTAGAGGAGGTTTTAGTGGTAGAGGATCTCGTGGTGGGCCTAACAGAGGAAGAAGAGGTAGTGGACATAGGAGTAGTTCCTATTTTGTAACCATGAAATGCTACAACTGTGGGCAGCTAGGACACCATGCTTATAGGTGTCTAGAGAAGGCCTCCTTTTAAAATTTAAAGAAAAGAGTGGCTTATGAATAAGAAGACACATCAAGTGTCAAGTCTCCAGAGGTCAATCATATAGAATCAGAGATGGGTGAAAATATGATGTTTAGGAGAGTCTTGATCAGACAACTAGTGAAATAGGAACCTAAACAAAGGAGAGTTGTATTTAGGGTTAGGTGCAAGATACGTGGCAAGGTGTGAAAGGTGATTGTGGACTCTTGGTTCCACAGACAACATCATATCAGAAGAAGCAGTAAAGAAGCTTAATTTGGTGAAGATACCACATGGCAGTCCCTACAAGGTCACATAGTTGAACAAAGGGAAAAATGTCTTGGTAAATGAATAGACATGGGTAGAGTTCTCCATTGGAGGGTATAAAGACAAAATCCTTTATGATGTTTTTCCCATGGATGCTTTCCATCTTCTCTTGGGTAGACCTTGGGAGTATGACATGAAGGCTATACATGATGGACAAGAGAACACCATTGTATTTATGAAGGATGGAGACAAGTTTGAGATCAACTCTCTATCAGATGAAGATGAAGCTCACACTAAGAGTCCTAGTGTGTTACTTAGTAGTGGGAAAGAGTTCCTTAGCATACTTCAAGAGAAGAACAGTGTGGGTTATGCCATAGTGATAGAACCTAAGGAGAAGGAAAAGCCTAAGAAAGAAGATATACCAAAATAAGTACAACTTTTGGAGTAGTTTAGTGATATAGTTAGTGATGGCACACCTGCAAATTTGCCTCCTAAAAGAGCCATAAGTCATCAGATTGACTTCATACCTAGTGCTTCTTTGTCAAACAAGGCAGCCTATAAGCTAACCCCTGAAAAAAACCAAGAAGTGGCTAGGAAAGTACAAGAGTTACTTGACCAAGGATTGGTAAGAAGGAGTATTAGTACATGTGCAGTATATGTGGTCTTAGCATCAAAAAAAGGAGGTAAATGGAGGCTTTGCACTGATTCTAGAGCTATTAATAGAATCACCATTAGATATAGGTTCCCTATACCTAGGATAGAGGATCTAATGGATTGCCTTGGTGGAGCACAATACTTTACTACATTGGACATCAAAAGTGGTTACCATCAAATTCGAATCAAGGATGGGGATGAGTGGAAAACACCCTTCGAAACCACTGAGGAGTTGTATGAGTGGATTTTTATGCCATTTGGGCTTACTAATTCCCCTAGCACCTTCACAAGGTTGATGAATGAAGTTCTAAAGGATTACATAGGTAAATTTGTGGTGATATATCTAGATGATATACTCATCTTTAGCAAGACAAAGGTTGAACAATTAGCACACTTGGAGATAGTCTTAAGGAAGCTACATGAAGAACACTTGGCAATCAATTTAGAGAAGTGTGAGTTCCTTAAGCAAGAGCTAGTTTACCTAGGATTTGTGGTGTCTTAAGGCACTTTAAAGATGGACCCAAGAAAGGTTGAAACCATACTAAAATGGCCTACACCAACCACAGGGACAGAGGTAAGAAGCTTCCATGGATTGGCCCAATTTTATAGAAAGTTTATTAGGAACTTCAGTGGGATTTATGCACTAGTGTTGGACATTATCAAAGGTGGGTTGAAGACCAAGTTTAGGTGGACTCATGAGGTAGGCCAAGCATTTGAAAAGTTGAAGCAACAAGTAGCCACCCAACCTATTCTCCTATTACCAAGCTTTGACAAGTTGTTTACTTTGGAGTGTGATGCAAGTGGAGTAGTAGTAGGTGGAGTGTTGAGTCAGGAGGATAGGCCTATAGCTTTATTCAGTGAGAATCTTAATGAAGATAAGAATAAATACTCAGCCTATGATTTAGAAGTATATGCCTTGGTTTAATCACTTAGGAAGTGGAGACATTATCTCCTACCTAAGGAATTTTTTGTTCTCATAGATAACCAAGCCTTAAGCTACATCAACACACAAGACAAGTTGAGAAATAGGCATTTGAAGTGGATGGAATACCTTCAATCCTTCACATTCACCATAAAGCATAAGAAAGGGCAAATGAATAAGGTGGCAGATTCCTTAAGCAATAGATTGCTGACAATCCAAGAAGTTCAACTCCAAAGCATTGGCATAGAAAGTTTTAAAGACCTCTACAAGGATGATGAGAATTTATCTGAAGCATTTAAGGAATGTTCTAATTTTTAGAGTCATTTCCACAGTGAATTTACATAATATACATTGCAAAGTGGTCTTTTGTTTAAGGGGAACCAACTGTGTGTAACTGAGGGGTCAATGAGGGAAAACCTCATTCAAGAGAAGCACAATGGTAGTCTTAGTGGGCATTTTGGCCTCAATAAGACATTGGAACTTGTAGAAAGGTTCTTCTATTGGCCTAAGAAACCTAGAGATGTGATAAGGTATGTGGAGAAATGTGTAATATGTCAGAAGGCTAAAGGAGGAGCTAGTAATGTAGGCCTATACCAACCTTTACCCATTCCCAATAGGTCATGGGAGTGCATTAGTATGGACTTCATAGTGGGACTTCCCAAGACCAAAATAGGGTTGGATAACATATATGTGGTAATGGAATGATTTAGTAAGATGATCCTGTAGACACGAAAAATTGGTCAAAGGCTTAAATCAATAAAAAGGTGTAACAAATCATCAAAATAGCACGAAAAATCAATAAAGGGAACAAAGGCAATTCAAATCAAAGGAAAATTCAATTAAATGATTAAATGATTAAATAAAGCTTGAAAAGGGGAAAAACATTAAGAAATTGATTAAATTCAATTGATGACATAGTTGTTGAAAGCAAAAATCAAAATGAACCTCTTACCCTTCATGGCTAAATTTAATTACTTTAATTAATTAATAATATCTAATTTCCCTCAACAAAGCAAAAAGGAGACAAAATGAACACAAATCACTCACTTTTGTTGAAATGGTCCAGCCTTTTGAAACCATTTAAATGTTTGTCCCCCCATTTATGGACAAAGCAAAGCCAATTGACCTTACCCAAGCATAACCATGGTTATCTCACTCTACCCCCTACCCTTGGGAAAATCTTATAAATAGAAGGCATTTAGAAGCATAATTCATCCACTCCATATCTTTGAATTGCAGCAAAGCTCTGTCAATTTGCATCCATATCACTCACTTATCATTTGTCATTGCTAATTAGCTTAAATTCCATTGATCATAGTAGATTGTTCGTCAAATAGAGCTAGAATTTGATAGAATAGATCTAAATTTGCATATCATATAGCTTAATTCTCATCTTTAGAGTGTCACTAGTGAGGATCATAGCTGAGAGCCTCATTTACCACTTTATTTTAGAGATCCATGATATATTTAGATTAATTGTGCATTATTTAGATTAGTTTGCTTTGAATAGTGTAATTGTCTTTTAAATCTTGTTATTTCATGAAGGTGTAAATATATGAGAAAGTCAAGAAGACTTTAACTAAGGCTACCCAAAATTTAAAGGCAAAAGTGGATGATATATGAGAAAGTCAAGAAGACTTTAACTAAGGCTACCCAAAATTTAAAGGCAAAAGTGGATGAGAGGAGAAAGGATGTACAGTTTGAGGTAGGTGACCTTTTCATAGTGAATTTGAACAAGTATAGACTACAAAAAGGTAATCCTACCAAACTAAAAATGAAGAGAGTGGGACCATGTAAAGTCCTAGACAAATATGGTGCTAATGGTTACAAGATTGACTTACTGACATACTTGAGCATATCACCAGTATTTAATGTGCAAGATTTGGTGTCCTATAAAGAAACTATTTCTACAATAGAGGAACCAAATTATGAGGTAGTGTTACATGAGGTAGTTTTACCTCCTAAAGCCAAGCTCCAAGCAAAGAAAATATTGGATCTAGAGTAAAAAAGACCAAGCATAAAACTTACATGGAGAACCTTGTTCAGTGGTAGAACCATCTAGAATATGAGGCTACATGGGTAGAGAAGAGTAGCTTTCCCAAGCTAGGTATGGATATTTCCTTTATTTCCCCTATTGTTCCCTAGTTTATTTATGTAGAGGGGGAGTATGGTGCATGAGCACCTAGGGGTAAGCTATTAGCCCCCAAATTTTGATGTGCTTTCCAGAATGTACATAGGGTTCTTCTCAGTGGTTAGTAGAAGAGTGTAAAAGAGAGTTTCTAAGGAGAAATAGGTTATGTTAGACCGATCATCAGTGAAGCAAAGTTAATAATACTCAGCAGTGTAGCTTCCACTAGTGCCAAAGTGCATTTCGATTCTAACCGATAACTGATGGTAATATCAGGCTGAGTCATGCCAAAGTGAACATCGTGTTGAGTCAAGACAACGTTGTTTATCAGTGTGACTTGAACTAGCGATGAAGTGCATATTGTGTTAGACTAATCACCGATGGGATCATTGGGCTAAGTTATGCCGAAGTGGACATCAAGTGGAGTCTCACCAACAATAGCCATCAGAGAAACTTGGTCTATCAATGCAGTGAGTTTTGAGTTAGACCAAGCCCCGGTGGAGTCATCAGCATAGGCTAGGCCGATGGATGACTAACTAGACTGAAGGCATAGGGATAAGGTATGTTGATAAGTTTATTTTGCCAATGTATGCAGAATGAAAGAATCAGTTGGTTTTTTGCTAGTTTTTGTAACTGAACCAAGGGCAACATAAGACCTTGGGGATTTTGAGTTGTGAGTTTATTGGGATTTTAGTTGGATTGGTGTTTTCAGTATAAAAAATTTGTTTGTAGTTGTGTAATTTTTCATTAGTAGTGAATCAAATTCTCATTTTGTTAATTACTTGTGTGTTCACTTTCTATTTTTAGTGTTGTTTTTTCATGTAGATATAGTCTTGTTACTTGGTTGGATTATGAGAACAACCAAGATGTAAATAATGGCTTCTATTTGATCTGATCTACTATTCAACATTGTGCATAGAACAAATGGAACCTATGTATATTCTTTATCTTTTTTTTAGTTTTTTTGGTAGGGATGAAGACATATGAAATTCTCTTTCCCTAGGAGAGCTTGGCTATAGTCTGGCTAGGGAAGAGTACTAAAAAACACACTTGCAGGAGTGCTTGTTGACAGAGCCAAGTAAAATGGCTGCTAGACCAGTCCAGAAGAGTTGTTCAATGAGTGAAAAAAATGGAGAAGATCCCTCAACTCCTGCAAGATAATTGGAAGAGGGACAAGTGGTTAATAGATAAAGTTACTGTTGTTAGTTCATGGGAGAAGAGAACATTTGAATTGGTAGGGAAAATCTAGGTGTAGGAGGATAGCAAAGTGAACCTCCTGAGGTAATAGGGTTCTAAGAGTGAAGAATCCCTAAGAAGTCTAAAAATAGACTTAGTGAAGAACTAGGATAGTTCTTGGAGGAGTCTCCCTACCAAATTGATATAAAAACAGAGACAATCAAGTTTTGTGAGGGTTAGTAGAATTCTGGCCTAGAATGAGGAATTGAGAAGCAACCTATTTTGAGCACTTAAATGGTGTGGATTCAAGTGGAGGTGAGGACTAGTGTGTTAACCCTTAGAGGGTAGCTAATCAGGTGGGTTGGGTCTTCACATTGAATACTATTGAAGGGGCTTGTTTCAGTGATCTTAGTCTAGAAAGGAGTCATTAGAAGACTTCTTGAAGAATCTTTGAGTCTTCTCACTTTTCTCTGCATCACCAGGTGACTTAGGTCCTCATCAATCTTAAACCTAGTTACAAGGAAATCTACAAAAAAGGAGGATTACACCTAAGGAAAGCATTGTATCCAAAGGAATTTTCTAAAAGGATGGTCCAAAAGGATTGAACAAAAGAAAAAAATATTTCCAAAGGAATTTGCTAAGAGGAGATTATCAAGAAAATGCAGATTTTTCCAAGTAATCTACAAAATATTGATGAAGATGGTGTGTGCATAATGTGTAACAAAGAACATAATGTATTCCCCCATATTTAATAAAATTTTCACGCCTTAATAGGAGTAATATATTTAAGGTAGCATACATACATTTGAAAAAAAAAACATGTTTCTACTATGACTTGTCCTTGTACAAGGACAAATCAAGGGGAATGAATCACCTAACAAAAAGAGCACAAATGGATCTAGTAACTCTAGGGTCAATATGCATATGTGATAACTAAAGTATATAAAAAACAATCATAATGAATTCACCTCATCTCCCAAACGTAGTATAACTATGAGCACAATGGAAGAAGACAACATAAGATAGATGAACAAAATATCTTTTTCTTGGTCAACATTACAGAGACCAGAAAGAAAGATGGTTGCTACCACTTTGCATTGTCCCCAATCAGACAACACAAAGGTACTTTTACAACACTAGCATATGTATGACATAACATATATATGACATACAAAATAATTGTGATACAAATATAATAATGTCGCGACATGTTTGATCTCTTTATCACCTTGCACCAACAGAGAAACAAGGTTCATCTAAAGAAATAGACACAAAACATATAACATGCAATACGTCACAAAGGAAGGACATTATGAACAAATAGACACATAAAAGAGTTCACCACACAAGAGGATCTAGTCAAGTTTATCGGTTGCCTCCCCATCTCGCTTATCATTGCTTGGGGAAGGTGAACAACATGCAAGAGGTGCAACATCAAGAATGGTCGATGGAGCTACTAAAACTTCCAAATAAGGATCGTGCTCTAATGATGATTCACCTTGTTTATCACAAGGAGCTAGGTATAACACTTTAGAAAAACTTACAAATAATTCATTATTGATTTTAATAACCTCATACATATCATCAAAATTGTTAGGATCAATAGTATTTTCATCATTAACATTGTTATCATCATCAAGATTGTCTTCATCATCTAAAATTTACACAATGGGATCTTTAATATGAAAAGAAAAATCATCATGGTTATAAATTTTAATTTTCTTTAGATTAACTTTCTCCCTTGGGCTATACATAGGTTGGTCAAAGGGATTCAAAGAATTATGAGGTGTCTTAGGGGATGGAATTATTTGGAAAGCTAGCTCATGTGCCTTATCACAATGTCTATGCTGGTGATCAAAATCACACTGATTGAATTTAGTTTTGTTTGATAGTTTAGAAGGTTTAGGATCAATGAACATCAACTCCTTTTATTCCTAAGGAGGAAGAACAAAAGGAACCTCACTAGGTTAAGAGAAGACAATACAAAATGCTTATAGGATATAGGAGTTGGAACATAAGCATAGCTATGAGGAATATGAGTTGTGGGAAGGAGTATGGGTTTAGGACAAGGAGATGGGAAATGCTTAGGAATGCTTAGTTTAGAAATCTTTTGGGCTTTGAGTTTTTGGTAAGATAAGAAGAGATGATCTTGGTGAGGTTGTAATGGTTGGGGCATGGTAGGCCAAAACAAGTCAAGTTTAAAGTTTATGACTTTCTAAAGGTTGATACATACCATGGTTGATTGTGGTAATTTCTTTATTATGGGGAAATTTCAGATGCTTATGGATAAGAGAGACAAAATATTTCATGGAAGTGAGCCAAGGAAGTCCAAGTCTCACTTGGAATTGATCAGGAGTTGGAATGATAATAAAGGTAAAATGTAAGTGGTTCTTACCAAATTCAATGGTAAAAGTGATGGAACCATGGGTAGGACAAGAAAAACCATTAAAAGTCATAATCATTACATCTGATTTTTCATAGGATCCTTGATAAAATTGTCTTATGTAAAGATATTCATCAGTTATAACATTCACCATGCAAGTAGGATCAATAAGCACTCCTCGAGAGAACTTATCATTAATATTCACAAAATTATAAAGAGGACCATTAAGTGCCTTAATAGCCTCCTTAGGATAAAGTGTAATGAAAAGCTTGAGTTTAGGCTTAGGTTTAGATTTAGATTGATTAATGAGATTAATAACATTATTGGCCACACTACATGTATTATTATCATGATTCATGGTGGTGGGTTCATGAGGCACAACAACATTGGTTGAAGAAGGCAATGTGGCAGGCCCAATGCTATTGGTAGAACGGAAAGGAAAATGATTAGTATAAATTTGAAAATTTTGGTTAGGGGTGAAAAAAAATTGTTTCCTTTATCATTCACATCCTAAATAGTTGTGTTGTTGGCTTTAATAAGGTCTTTGATAATGTTCATCAAATAAAAAAACTTCTTAGTATCATTGCCAAGCTGACTATGGTATTAACAAAAGGCTTTGGGATCATGAGAAGCTAGCAATGGTTAGGAAGGGTCAATCAGTTTAATATAAGGAATTTTCAAAACATTAGCATTAAGAAACCTCAGCATAACATTATGAAAAGATTCAGAAAGAGATGTAAAATTATGAGATGGTTTAAACATGGATGAAAAAGGAGACACAATTGATGCAACTATCGTGTGTGCATCAACATTGTTGGAATAATTGTTGATCTTGATGAAAACTTTGGAAAATTTTTGGAACTTTTGGGTAGACTACTGAGAGGCATCACTCTTATTAGTGGATGCATTGGAATGGAGGACTCAAACTGCTCACCTGAAACTGATAATTATGAAGCATTGCACATAATTGGGTAAAAGAGGTAAACTTGGAAAATAATAACTTATCTCCAATGTCTTTTTAAAAATTAGAATTCAAAACATTTTAAACATCCATATCATACACAAGATAAGAAACTTGAGGAAGCAAATTTTTAATTCTACCAATAAAATTAATCACTTTTTTCTTAAACACCTTGTTTACAATGAATCAAATCAGTTAAATAAATTTGAGGACCGGTATTATTTTGAATCTTTTAAATGAAAGCATTATATTTTTTTAAAATGAGTCAATAGAATAAGGAGGCAAGGAACAAAACCATCATAAGGCCATATCTCTAAATGTCGTAGTAAATAATTTATTCATAAGTCTATGATCATCAAAGAAGTAACTACACAAGGTTTGAATTTTTTTCACATGAGTCAAGGGGTTACCTTTTCCATTACATGTCTCCAAGTGAGACATTTCCATGTATTAATGGATAAGGTAATGAATGATATCATGGGATAAAGGGATAGCAATGTCAAAATTAAGAATATTGAATTTGGATTGGTGTAATATCCAAAATTTTGGTCTTATGAATTAATTATTCTAAAGTTGTATGATGTAGTCACACATAGAGGGAACTCAAAGAGATCTATAAAATCCATGTAACAAGAGTCACACAATGGAAACAATAAATAACAATTGAGAGATACGAAAGATCAACCCTCACATTATTAAAAAATTAATTGCAATGGACCTGCAACATGTTGTCTTACATTCCAAGCATACATGCCTGATTATAGATTGAAATCCTCATAATCTATTTAGTTTAGATATTTTGGAAGCTAATATTCTAAGGGCCCCCTAAACTAGGAACAATAATATTTATTTATACAGATTTACAAGCCTCAAGTTGGCCTAGAAATCCCTCAAGTAGTTCCTAGTTTAACCATGGGTAAAAATTTTATACAGAGTTGGCCACAAAGCTTTGTTGATTGGTAAAATTTTTTGCAAGATCATAAAACACAGACTAGTTGTGAAACATGAAGAACAACAAAGATCCACCAATAGTACATGAGATCTCAACTGCGAAGAAGCCACTCGAGGTGCGAACCTAAGTTAAGGTTCAACATGACACTAGGAACATGCCATAAGTTCCACAACAACCAAAGATCCGAAGTGAAGGTAAGCAACAAGAAACTCAGAGACCGTATAAACTAGAAAATAGGAAACAAATATTTTTGGTTGATGCAATATTGCCAAGAAACCCAAGATGCTCCTACATCAGACACCTAGGGTTATTGAAAGTGAGCCTCTCACTTTGCTAGGGCTAAAGGAAAACCATGATGATTAACCTCAGCTAGAGAAATCCCTGAAGAATCTTTCACTGGTTTGTTCATCCATTTGACAAGATATTCTTTATACCATTTACCTTATGTACTTCTTCTATCTAAATTTTTTTCTATCTCATCTATCTACTTCTTAGGGTATAGTTACTCCGCAATTGATTCATCACTCTCGCTGAAATTTGTCTCATGATACTCATACAAATCTACAAAATTGAATATAGGTGATATGTCCATGTCATCCAATAAATCAACTTCATATGCATTCCTTGAATCAAACTTCCTCAAGATCTTACATGGCCTATGATGAGCTTAAACATTGACTCAATGATTATGTCACTTTTCCATGTTTTCTCTGTCATGTTCCTAGATCGTGTCATGGTTTGTGTCATGTACTTGGTTTTTAGTTATCTTTAGTCACCCTTATGGACTTGGTACCATAGACCTAAAATTTATACTTTAATATCTTTGTGATGGGTCAAAGACACTTTTATAGGTTACACACACACACACACACACACACAGATATATATATTAGTCTTAATTATGGTTAAATAAATAGTTACTCTAATGATGGATGAATATATATGTGTTGCATATGTTTTGTGTATGTTAACATTAGAATGCAGGATGATTAATGGAGTAGTACAATAAGCATTGACACTCAAGGAGGTCATGTTTTAGGACCAAGTCAAATAAATTCAGAAAGGATCAACATGAAAATAGTCAAAATATGAACTGGTTATAGCTTGTAGAGAAACTCAAGACTTTAAATGATCATTCTTAATTATGGAATAAATATAGGAAAGAGTGGAAAAAGCTATATTTACTCCTGATGTACTTTATAGTTAATTGTCCCTCATTTGATGGTTGACTCTCCTTCTTTCTAGTTTAAGTAATAATTTCATCAACCTATTCCTATGGGTGTGGATTAGTTATAAGTAGTTAGTTAGAAGCTTTTGGTTATAAATAAGAAGATAAAATTTCTTCATAAGTGAGCTCAGATTAAGATTCCACGTAATAGCATTTTTATGGTTTTTAATACAGTTTTAGTTAAGTCTCAGTCATATTTTGTAATTAATTACTTTTTGATGAATTAATAAAGAAATTAAGTTTTGAGTTCATAGTGTGTAACTGAGTTCTAGATACTCATCCAAGGGGGACCACTTAGGGAGTAGTCCTTTTCAATTTTAGCATTAGTTTCCAATAGCCTTATTTACAAGTTTCAAAGTTTGTCTATTCCTACAGCTATTGGAAGTGATTTCCTGTGACTGTTCCGACAACTAAGGTAAATAGAGTAGTTCATGTCTACATATCCTAAAATTTTCCATAGTGGTTTGCATAGGTTTAGCCTTAGCATTTGGATTTTGTTAAGCATTTGAATTATTTCCATTCCAAGAATTTAACTTTTAGAATTATTTTCCTTAAGTTATAGGATGGCATGGCCTTAGTAGGAAATTAGTGTACATATAGTCCTGACCCATTTCAAGCTCACATACCCTAGGTTGAGAAGTAGATGATCCTTCTCTACAAGAAAGATAGCTACTCATCCTGGATGTCCAATCCCTGAGTTATGTTTCATAGCCTAGTTATTGATCTAATAGGAAAGTCAAACAACACAAACTTCCTCGTCTTCATCATGTTACATGTTCCAATGGGAAATGTTCCCTTCTTCAAATATTCCATCACTTCATCTCCTACCTGAAATTATTTGTGTATCCTCCTTTCATCTTCTCTCTCCTTGTATTTTTTATTCATCTTCCCCAAATTATCTTTCACATGATCATGTAATGACTTCATGCATTCTACAAACTCTTCTCCTTTTGTAGTCCTCTTAACCTCATAACTCATATCTCTTAATTCCATCACACCTTTATGATTCATCCCTGTCACAATCTCAAATGGCGTCTTCCATGTACTCCTATTTAGTGAATTGTTATATGCAAATTCTATTTGTGCTAGGCCTAAATCCCAATTTCTAGTTTTCTCCCCAACCAATCACCTCAATAAATTATCCAAGCTTTTATTTACTACCTTTGTTTGTCCATCAACCTATGAGTAAAATTTAGAACTAAACTTCAAATCAATATTCATCTTCTTTCAAATTGTCCTTCAAAATTAACCAACAAACTTACTATCTATGTTAGAATCTATGCTTCCAAGCAATCCATGCAATCTCACAACCTCTCTGAAAAATAAGTCACCTACATGTACTGCATTTGTAGTTTTCTTACAAGGTATGAAATGTGACATCTTTAAAAATTTATCTACCACCACAAATATAGAATCATTACCTCTTTGTGTCTTAGGTAACCCAAGTATGAAATCCATATTAATGTCTTCCCAAGGTCTGGTTGGCACTGTCAAATGTGTATACAATCCCACATTCCAACTACTTCCCTTAGTAACTTGAAGAACTCAACAACTCTGAACAAACTTTCTAACATCTTTATGAATATGAGGCCAAAAATAATTCTCACTTACCAAAGCTACTATCTTGTTAATGCCAAAGTGTCCAAATAATCATCCATAATACTTTTCCTTAATTATATTATCTCTCATTGAAATCTTAGGTATACATAACTAAATTCCTCTAAATAACATACCATCTTGAATGAAATAATCCAACTATTTTCTTTGGTCTCTTGCAACCAGTTCTCTGTAAGCCTTCCAAGGTTTAGAAAAATTAGGGTCTCCCTCATACAAGTTCTTCAACTCATCAAATCCCAACACTTCAAATCTCATCTCTATTATAAAATCCCTTCTACTAAAAGCATCAACAATCTTATTTCATTTACCACCCTATGCTTGAACATAAATGTATAACTCTATAAAAACTCAACCCATCTCATTGCTAGATAACTAAGAGGGGGGGGGATGAATCAATTAATTCCAGTTATCCTACAGTCCCAAACTCCCAGATGTATATGATCAAGCTTTTTCAAATAAATAATCAACTCCGTAAGCTATCAACAATAACTTTTTGTTCATTTACCGAATACTAGTAAATTCTATATTGTGTTAACTGATTAATCCAAATATGAAATGTGTAAAGTAAAATAACATTCCAATCACATCAAATATACATAACATGTAGATTTTAATGTGGAAATCCCACTAAGGGAAAAACCACCCAGGACTGGTAACCCAAAATATTTCACTCTTCTGAAGTGAGCTTGGTTAGGATCCAACCCTGTTAAAGGTTACAAAACACACTGTGAGGTGTGACCTGGTTGAAGGATTTATCACTAACAGTTAACTCTTGAGAAAAATTCACTATGAGGTCAACACGAAAACCAACAACATTCATGGAATATCATTTTGAAATACAAATAAGAATGTTAAGTCTACTCAGTTAAGATATTTAGCTGTAACAATGGTTAAACTGATATAGTAGTGATCTGATTCAAATACAACTAAGATTATAGATTTTCAGATCTATGGTAAGCTCAAAATACCTCCTTTGATCAATATTTAGTTCAATCCTTCATATCCTTCAACATATTCATCTCGATGAATAATCCTTTGATGCTCGGTAATGCTTGCAATTCTTCTTGGTTTTGTTTGTAACTAGTTTGATCAATAGTGTATGAAAATAGTCCTTTCACATGATTTCTCCTGCAGTGTCAATAAGCTCCAGACTCAATAATGAATCTCATGTCTCTTTAAATAGATTTCATAAACTGTTTTCTTCTTATCCATTAGATTTTGCCTCTTAATTTCCATCATTCATTTCTCGACTTGAAGATTCCTCGACAAATGTGTCTATAACACATTTCATCCTTCTCCATTCAATCAATCTTGAATTTTGTCAGTCGTTAGACCATCATAACAAACTTTATCTTTTACCTCAGAATCATAAGCAACTTTCCAGCTCATCAATTTAGTTAGCTGTTATAAACTTTAATTATATCTCTCACTCGGTCAATATATAATGTGTCGGTGAATACTAACTTGGTTATTACTATTACTCGGTATACACTGCACTAGCTCGTTGTATACATAAATCTTCAATTAACGAATACATAAACTTGTTCAGTTTTGATCTTCAATACATAACAAATTCATGTAATACAATCAAGTCAACAACATGATGCCATAGACTTGTCAATAAGCTACCCAATGTATACCTTAGCCATATCTCCATATCCATCTCTTCTTCATATAGATATCTCATTCATTTACCATTTTTCTTCTTCAGATGTTTGTAACCATCATGATAAGTATAGTCAAAACTAGTTGACATCAATGACAATACATATTGACTAATTTAATTGCGTTACATATCACTTTAGTAGCTCAGTGATCTCTAATCACTGTCTTTCACTTGTCCATTTAGTTCATCAAGATATTCAATCAGTTATAGATTATCGATCTCTCCCTTTGGCATTAATGGCAACACAATATTAAATATGTCATAGAATACCAAACATCTGTACTACAACTCTATCAGTGAATGTTGTAGCCTGGTAAGCTCTACCTAGCTTGATCATTTAATATGTTTAATCACTACATAGCATTTCAACATTTAAGACAAACTCTCTTTGTGGATTTGAGCTTCTTCTTCCTTCCTGATACTTCTCTCCCACTGGATAGATATTTCATTGATTCTCTCTCCCTTTGAATGTTGTTTCATATGAAATCTTTCTCTCCCTTTGACAACAATGCCAAAAAGAATAAACAACTCTCCAATAGCCACAAATATCTATGTTATTTGGTTCAGATCATGTACCTTCATGTACAAATATACAATTTTCTTTGTTCCAGCTTTCACAACCTTAGGAAATCTAAGTGTGAATAATATGCATCAACATTATTTGATTTTATGATAAAGTATAGGTTGATGCAACCTCCTAATCACCTTAATGACCAACAGACAAGGGATGGACCCCTAGTCTAGTCCTCAAGTACTCAAATGTATCCTTCAGTAAGGATTTAATAAATATGTCTACAAGTTGTTCTTTTGATCTCACAAACTCCAGTTTCACTTTCTTTTCTTATACTTGTTCCCTCAAATAGTGATACTTAATAAATATATGATTTATCTTAGCATGCATCACCAGATTCTTAGAAATATTTATAGCACTTGTGTTGTCACAATATATAATCACTGGATCAGTGATCTCTTCATTCATCCCTTTCAAAAGTTCTTTTATCCATGCAATATTTGAGCAATTAGCAGAAACAACAACATATTCTGCTTCAATAGTAGACTGAGAAATACATGCATGTTTCTTACTTATCCAAGTAACTAACCTTTCTCCCAAAAAGAATGCTCCGCCAATTGTGCTCTTCCGATCATCAATATTTCCAGCCCAATCTACATCGGTGTAAACTTATAGTTCAAAATTGCCTTGTTTCTTGTACCATAAACCATAATCCTATGTGTTCTTCAAGTATCTCAGAATCCTCTTAATAACAATCATATGTGATTCCTTAGGATTAGCAGAAAATCTTGCTACAATCCCAACAACATGTGCAATATCAAGTCTACTATGCACAACATACATCAGTTTACCAATCATTGATCTATATAAAGTTTGATTTACCTTGGTTGACTAATCATCCTTTGTCAATTTGCATCATCTGACCATCGGTGTACCTACTAGTTTTGAATCTTCCATTCAAAAAGTCTTCAACACTTCTTTAATATACTTTGATCATGTTATGAATATTCCTTCATTTTGTTGTAGAATTTGCAATCCTAGAAAGAATTTAATCTCTCCAAACATTGACATTTCAAATTCCTTTCTCATTTCAACAACAAATGCTTTGTAAAGATTATCCTGTCCTCCAAATATAATATCATCAACAAAGATTTCAGCAATAAGAATCTTGTCATTAGTTTCTCCTTTCAAATTCAAATTGCTATTATCACTTGTTCTCACAAATCCAATACTAATAAGATAGCAATGCAGTCTTTCATACCATGCTCTCGATGCTTGTTTCAGTCCATACAGTGCTTTGTGCAATTTACATACCATGTTCTTCTTATTTGGATCAACAAAACCTTTAGGTTGTTCAATATAAACCTCTTCCCCAAGTATTCCATTCAAAAATGCAGATTTAACATCCATTTGATATACTTTAAATCCTTTGTGTGTAGCATATGCAACCAGTATTCTAACTCCTTCAAGTCTAGCAACTAGTGAAAAAGTCTCACCATAATCAATACCTTCTTCTTGTGGACACCCTTTAAAAAAAAGTCTTGCTTTGTTCCTAGTGACTTCACCATTCTCATTCAACTTGTTTATGAATATCCATTTGGTTCCAATAACATTTTTATTACTCAGTCTCGATACCAATGTCCATGTTTTTTTTTCTCTATCTGCTCAATTTCTTCATTCATGGCTTTAATCCACTCCTCATTCTCAAGTGCATCTCTAACATTTTTAGGTTCAAATTCATAAACTAAACATGTGCTTTGTCTCAACTTACTTCCTGTCATCATGCCAGCTTGCTTGTCTCCAATAATCTGATTCTGTGGATTATGTATTCTCACAAATTTTGCTGACACTTGTTCTCTTTTTTGTTCATCAGTCGGTGCAGGATCAATTTCTTCCTCGGTAGCTCAATTTCCTAACTCGCAGTCTTTATAGGCTAATTCTCAATGTCTTTATCATGTTGCTTGGTATCTTTTACCCGATGCTCGGGTAGAGGGTCAGGTAACTCAATGAATGTATATCTACCATAGTCTTCTAGTTCTTTCCTACTTTCTTCATCATTTTTCTCAGCAAACTCATCAACTCTCACATTAGCACTTTCAATCATTTTATTAGAAACCTTATTCAAACATTTGTAAGCTTTTCTCTTAGTAGAATATCCTAAGAATATTCCTTCATCACCTTTAGAATCAAACTTTCCATTTCTATCATCTTTCATATTGTAACATCTACTTCCAAAAATTTTGAAATAACTTACATTAGGTGTGTACCCAAACCATAACTCATAAGGTGTCTTGTTCAAATCTTTCTTTAGTTGTACTCAGTTCAATGTGTATACAACAGTGGTAACAACTTCCCTCCAGTAAATTTGTGCAACATATTTCTCAATCATCAGTGTTCTAGCACAATCAACTATGGCTCCTTTTAGCAATTGCATTCTACTGTGGTATTCTCGGTGTAGAAACCTGTCTTTTAATTCCATGCTTATTAAAAAAGTTAGTGAATTCATTAGAAATAAACTCACCTCCTCTATTAGATCTTAAGAATTTTAACTCTTTTCCACTTTCCCTTTCCACTTTAGATTTATACCACTTAAACATTTTGAAAGCTTCATATTTCTCTTTCAAAAACATAATTATCATCATCCTAGAGTAGTCATCAAAAAATAAAATAAAGTATTTGTCAGTGCCATAATAACTCTAAGTTCTCATAGGACCACATAAGTCGGTATGAACCAACTCCAAAATAGCTTTAGATGAATAGGTCTTGCTCTTGAAACTAGATTTTGACATTTTCCCTATTTGACATTGTTTACACATGACATGGTCAGGTTTAGATAAGCTCGGTAAACCTCTAACTTTTCTTTTCTTACTGATCTTAACCATGTCAAAATTCACATGGTACAAACTTTTATGCCACAAACAAACATCTTTAGTTCTAGCCATTTAATAAGAAGTTTCAGCATCATCAAGATAGAATAGATTGCCTTTAGATTGTTCACCAGTACCGACCAACTTTCCTATTTCATCATAGATCTTCACCTTCCTATTTTCAAATGTAACTCAGTGACCTGAGTTATTCAATTGTGCTACACTTAACAAGTTATAGTTAAGTCCCTTCACCCAATATGCATTTTCATATTTGGTCTTATTGTTCAACATGATAGATCCCTTTCCTTTTACTAGAAAAGGTGTATCATTTCCCATTTTAACATATCCTCCATTATAGTGTTCAAGGTATTCAAATTTGTCCTCATCACTAGTCATATTATGTGTACAACCACTATCAATAATCCATGTATCATTCTTGCTAACTTTAGAAATAAGTGATGTTTCTACATACCTTTCTTCTTCTTAAGAATCTTCTTTAAAAGCTACAAATACCACCTCGATGTCTTCATCAGTATCAGTGTCGGTTTCATCATTCATCTCCAACAAGGTAACATGCCTTCTTGCTTTTGTATTTGTAGTCTCAGTTGTTTCTTCTATCATAGTGTTGGTTGCCTCTGCAATCTCGGTTATCTCTTATGTCATTCTTCCTTTCACCAGATCAATCATTGTCTGAGTCATCATCTTTTCTGTTAGGACATCTAGCTACAATATGGCCAATTTCTTTATAGTTAAAACATGCCAAAGGTAATTTGCCTTTATACCTTCCTTTACCTTTTTGTAGCCTTCTAGCCATAAGTTCTTCAAGTTCATCAAGTCCATCTTCATCACTGTCACTATCACTCTTATTTCTTATCATATGTTTACTGCTTGATTTTTCAATTTTCAAAGATGACATAAATGCAGACTCAACACTCGATACAATATTGTTATCATAGTTATTTAGCTCAAAAGTAGTCAATTTACGAATTAGGCTATCAAGTGTAAGAACATTACCCGGTGCAGATCTCATTTCATGAATTGTAGAGATTCTAATAGCATAGATAGGCAGCAAGGTTCTTAGAATTTTACTTACAACAGTGTCTTCATCAATAACACATCCTTCTCCTCAAATAGCATTGACAACCTCCTTGATTTGATTACTATACTATGAAATGTTTTCTCCTTCTTTCATCTTCATGTCATCAAACCTTCCTCTAAGGATTTCAGCTCTTGCTCTCATCACATTCACATCTCCTTCATAGACTAGTGTAAGTTTGTCCCACATTGCTTTTATTGAAGTACATGCTTTGACATCTTCAAATTCTGCATCAGATAAGGCAACAACAATCTTTATCATTGTCATGTTATGTTCATGTCTATCTCTCAGCTGATCAATAGTCAAAGGTCCAATAGATGGTTTAATGTAAGCATTATCTAGGTAAAATACTGCAGATTCTCCAATTCCAGATATATGCAACCTCATTCTTCTTTTCCATGTTGAGAAGCTATCTTTGTTCAGCTTTGGCACCTCTCTCTTATACATCTTGTGATCTTTAGCTCAAGTCAACTTTCCTTCCAAGCAACCAATATGCTCTGATACCAATTGTTAGATAACTGGGAGGGGGTGAATCAGTTAATTCAAGTTATCCCACAATCCCAAACTCCCAGATGTATATGATCAAACTTTTTCAAACAAATAATCAACTCGGTAAGCTATCAACAATAACTTTATGTTCATTTACCGAATACCAGTAAATTCTATACTGTGTTAACCAATTAATCCAAATATGAAATGTGTAAAGTAAAATAACAATCCAATCACTTCAAATACACATAACACATAGATTTTAACATGGAAACCCTGCAAAGGGAAAAACCACCTAGGACTAGTAACCCAAAATATTTCACTCTTCTGAAGTGAGCTTTTTTAGGAGCCAACCCTAGTAAAGGTTACAAAACACACTGTAAGGTGTGACCTGGTTAAAGGATTTGTCACTAACAGTTAACTCTTGACTAGCATTCACTATGGGGTCAACAAGAAAACCACAACATTCATGGAATGTCATTTTGAAATACAAATAAGACTGTTAAGTCCACTCAGTTAAGAGATTTAGCTGTAACAATGATTAAACTAATATAGTAGTGATCTGATTCAAATACAACTAAGATTGCAGATTTTCAGATCTATGCTAAGCTCAAAATACCTCCTCTGATCAATATTTAGTTCAATCCTTCATATCCTTCAACATATTCAGCTCAGTGAATAATACTTTGACACTCGGTAATGCCTGCAATTCTACTCGGTTCTGTCTATAACCAGTTTGATCAGTAGTGAATGAAAATAGTCCTTTCACGTGATTTCTCCTATAGTGTCAATAAGCTCCAGACTCAATAATGAATCTCATGTCTCTTTAAATAGACTTCATAAACTATTTTCTTTGTATCCATTAGATTTTTCCTCTTAATCTCCATCATTCATTTTTATGCTTCAAGCTTCCTTGGCAGATGTGTCTATAACACATTTCATCCTTCTCCATTTGATCAATCTTGAATTTTGTCAGCCGTTAGATCATCATAACAAACTTTGTCTTTTACCTCAGAATCATAAGCAACTTGCCAGCTTGTTCGGTATACACTGCACTAGCTCAGTGTATACATAAATCTTCAATTACCGACCACATAAACTCATTCAATTATGA
The DNA here is from genome assembly GCA_027943335.1 of Chamaecyparis obtusa. Taxonomy (NCBI): domain Eukaryota; kingdom Viridiplantae; phylum Streptophyta; class Pinopsida; order Cupressales; family Cupressaceae; genus Chamaecyparis; species Chamaecyparis obtusa. The sequence continues at coordinate 375,470 of BSBK01002950.1, forward strand.
TCTTCAATACATAACAAATTCATGAAATACAATCAAGTCAATAACATGATGCCATAAACTCATCAATAAGTTACCCAATGTATACCTTAGGCATATCTCCATATCTATCTATTCTTCATGTAGATATCTCATTCCTTTACCATTTTTCTTCTTCAGATGTTTGTAACCATCATGATAAGTATAGTCAAAACTAGTTGACATCAATGACAATACATATTGACTAATTTAATTAGCTTACATATCACTTTAGTAGCTCGGTGATCTCTAATCACTGTCATCAAGATATTCAATCAGTTGTAGATTATCACTCATATGTCTTTGATTCAACTTATCTTGATTGTTCAAATATTGTAATGCATGACGATCTGTGTACAAAAAAAACTCCTTAGGCAGAAAATAAGGTCTCCACTTCTTTAAGACTTTAACTATAGCATATAATTCATGATCATAAATTTAATACCTTCTCTTAGCATCATTCAACTTCTCACTAAAATAATAAATAGGTCTACCTACCTAAGGCAATACCACTCTAATTGCATTCCCACTTATATCATAGTCCACTTAAAATAAGTTATTGAAATCAGGTAAAGCTAACACGGGTTGTTCAGTTACCTTTTTCTTCAACAATTCAAAACTATTTTGTGCTTCAAGTATCCACTTGAATTCCTTCCTATCCGCTCTCATTATCTCAATCATAGGACTACAAACCAAACTAAAATTCCTACTAAACTTCTGGTAGAAACTAGCCAATCCATAAAATGACCTTACCCCCCCCACAATACTCTTAGATGTAGGCCACTCAATAATTTATTTAACCTTCTTAGGATCTATCTTCAATCTAGCTATAGATATCACAAACCCCAAATATACTATCTCATCTTTCATGAAAGAACACTTCTTGATATTTATCAACAACTTATCTTCCCTTAATCTCTATAATATTCATCTCAGATGCAACAAATAATCCTCTCTTGTCTTACTCAAAATCATAATGTCATCTAGGTAAATAATCACAAACTTACCTAATAACTTATTCAATACCTCATTCATCAACCTCATGAAAAAACTAGGTGCATTGGTCAATCCAAAAGGCATTACTAACCACTCATACAACTCTTTATTTGTCTTGAATGTAGTCTTCAACTCATCACCTTCTCTGATTCTAATCTGGTGATAACCATTGTTAAATCAATATTTGTGAAATACTTTGTTCCACTCAAATAATCCATTATATCATCCATCCTAGGAACTATAAACTTATACTTCATCGTGATCCTATTTATGGCTTGAGAATTAGTACACATCCTCCATTCTCCATTCTGCTTTTGTGCTAACACAACTGGTATTGCACAAGGACTCAAACTCTCTTTGATCAACCCCTTCTTCAAAAATTCTTGGACTTGCCTATTCAATTATTCATTATTTGCAGGTGCCATTCGGTATGTTTCTTTATTTGGAAAATTTGTTCCCAAAATTAGATACATACAATGACTAATAATCCTCACGGGTGGAAATCCATCAGGTTCATTATCTTAGATTATGTCTTCATACTCTATCAATAGCTCCTTTATCTCCTTAGGTTTTTGTTCCTCTCTTGCTCCTAAATTAGACTTCTTAGGAATCAAAGCATAATGCATACTATCACTTTTCAAACCATCCAAGAACTTTCTGCCTTCAACTAAACAAACCCTAACACTGGTACAAATTTCACTCTTAGGAATCTCTACTAAAGGAAATAACACTTGTTCATCCAATTTGCAAAAATAGTATACTTATTCTTCCTTCCATCATGAAAAGCTTGTTTATCATACTGCCATGGTCTACCAAACAAGATATGACATGCATCCATAGGCATAATATCACAAATGAATTCATCATGATAAGATCCTATTTTCAATTTCAACAAACATTGTTTACTTACCAGTACCTTATGATTATCCTTTATCCATGTGATCTGATATAGTTTGGGATGCTTCAACCTCTATAACTTCAACTTTTCCACCAACTCCTTAGAGGATAAGTTATTTAAACTACCATTCTTAATAATAACCTTGCAAGACTTTCCTTCAACTCTACATCTTGTCTTGAACAAACTTTTCCTCTTCAATGGCTCTTGATCTACCTCTTCATGACATAGGGTTATCCTCACCATTAGGGCTTCTCCATCCTTAGGTTGATTGAAAGATTCAACGAGATATTCCTCCACATAATTAGATATACTCTTATTATCAATCCTCTTACATAAAATTCCTTTGGTATACTCAAAACCTCAGTGTCCTCATCCACATTTGAAACAAGTCCCTCTAAACACCCTTCTATCATATCTTGTATAACTACTTGATCCACCACCCATATGGTAATTTTTTTCATCCCTTTGGTATGAAATTTCACCTTTGAATTTTGCCTTTCCTTTATTCTGATCTGCAAAAGATCTTCCTCTTCTCAAGGATCTACCTCTCTGAAACCTTCCACCTCTTCCACTTTGTCGTTTCTCTTGACTCTTGGTCAATTTTTCCTCAACCTTTAGGACATATTGATAAGCTTCTACACTTTTCAATTTGACCAAACTGATTTCATCTTAGATGAATCTCCTCAAACTATTCAAATATCTTGTAACCCTTTCAACATCATCATCTATATGGCCATATCTAATATCCAATGTGTAAAACTCTTTGGTCTACTCTATCACACTAAGATCCTTCTCCTTTAGGTTTTGCAACTTCCTAAACAAACTTACTTGGTAATCAATAGGTAAGAACTTTGCCTTCAATTTATTAACCATCCTATCCCATGGCTTGATTTTTTCTTTTCCTCTTCTTAATCTATCAATCTGAAAATTATCCCACCACAAGGATGCATGACCTCTCATATTTGTGCAAGCATACTTCACCTTCTTTTCTTCACTTGTGCCTTCAAAATCAAAGTACTTCTCCTTCTCTATGATCCAATCAAGCAATTCATCTAAATCCAATTTTCCATCATAATCAAGTGGATTGAAATGTGGTATGGTATTAACCCTAGTTAGGGCTTTCATAAATTAGTTTTCTCGCTAATCAAGCTCAGGTCCTTCTTCTATTACTTCTTCTTCTTCTTTCATATCACTCACATCTTCAATATGTCTATATCTTCTTTGGGTTTTTTTAACAACTTCTAATCTTTCTACTATTTGTCTCAACATATCCATCATGGCTAGATCTACATCTCTCCTTCCTCCATTTCAAGTATTTCCTCTTTGAGACATCTTGCACAAGTCCTCTGCAATTGCAAGTATGGTCCTTACTCTACAACCCCACAATAATAGAATCTAGGGCTTCTCAACCTTAAGAGATGGGATTTAATCACCATAAGAACAAAACCTTGCTCTGATACCAATTGGTGTAGTCACAGATAAAGAGGCATCAAAGAGATCTATCAAATCCATGCAAAAATAGTCATAAAATGGACGCAACAAAGAATAACTGAGAGACAAGCAAGATCAACCCTCACATTATTAGAAAATCAAATATAATGGACCTGCAACATGTAGTCTCACATTCCAAAAATACAAGCCCAATACAGATTGAAACCCTTATAATCTATTTAGCTTCAAGCTTCTAGAAGCTAATCTTCTAAGGCCCCCCTAAAATAGGAACACTTGGCTTTATTTATACAAATTTGCAAGCCTCAAGTCAACATAGAAATATCACATTTCCAAATGAGAATAAAACATATTATAAAATATAGGTCAGAACTCAAATCATAAGGATCACCCTCCAAGAGATAAAACATGAATTGTGATCCCTTAAGTAGGTTGGCCACATGTGTAGCAACATCAAGAAATGAGCCATGAAGCTATGTTGATCAAGAAATTACTTCACAAGGTCAGAAAACTCAAACTGGCTGCGAAATGTGAAGAATAATGAAGTCCCATCAAGAATCCACAAGATCTCAACTATGAAGAAGTCAATCAAGGTGTGAACGTAGGTGAAGGTTCAACATGATGCTAGGAACATGCCATAAGGTCTAAAACAACCAAAGATCCAAACTGAAGGAACACAATAAGAAACTCAGAGATTGTACAAACTGGAGTACATGAAAACAAATATTTTTGGTTGATGCAAGATTGCCAAGAAACCTAAGATGCTCCTACATCATTGTCCAAATAAATAAAATATTAAAAGGATGACTTTATTTTTTATTAATTTAAGTAAAACTGACTTAAATAAACTAAATATTATGAAAAATCATTTTATTTAATAAAGCTCTCCAACTTATTCTAGATGCTATGTCATGAGGTGGAGAATGGACATTCTAGATAGTTCATCAAACAACTATAAAAAAAATAAGGATTTGCAATGTATTTTTCATGTTTAGATGCTTATAATTTTCATGAATTTGTTTGATGCTTGGCATTAATTGAATCTTTGAGGATGCAAACCTTCAACAGATTGATAGAAGGGTTGGAAAAAACCCTAGTTCTTCTAAGGAGTGGATTCACGACGGAGTTCACAATTGTGCCAAATTTGTGAAGTATTCATTCAAACATAAACTTGTAGTATTAAAATATTGTATTATGATGTATTTTATGATTACATCTTATTTGGAAAATAAAGATATGGCATTCTAAATATTTTATTGGGAATAAGTTTTGTAGTCCATAGTGATTTCTATTTTGTTATTGACACAAAATTATTGAAGATAGTTTATTTATTTATTCAAGAGTCAGGTCTTTATTATTTCGATGAGGAGGATGAGTATATAATATAAGTTGGAGATTTAAATATCATATCATGGGTTTTCCTTAATCTAGTGCATGGACTATATGATTCTTATCGATTAATGAAAGATAGTTTATTCCTATTGGCCAAGCATCATGGAATGAATATGTAATATGGTTTCCTTAGAAAGCATTCAAGAATTTTCATGAGAAGATAAGCTCGATCCATATCAAACATTTATATATTGAGAGATGGAAGTCACAAAGTTAATCAATAGACAAATGAATAATATTGCCACTTTGTGCACAAGAAACTACCAAATTGTTGGTGTGTAAGTGGATAGCTTGGGAAGGAACATACTTATTGGGACTCATTCACAACCACATTATCATTGTGCTTGTGTATTTTTCTTAGCATCCATTTGGTAATTTCTAGCAGCCATTTGGTCATTCTTGGGCGTGAAAGAAGAAGATTTAGGACTATATTTGGTAGAGGAAAAGGGTATCTTTCAATCTATGTGATTAAAGATTAATTTTATTGCTTTTGGCTTGGAGAATTCAATGCCAATAATCAATTACTAAATACTTTCAACAATGAGTCAATGTATCCCAAATTACAAGTTACAATTATATTGGGATAGAGATTGTTAATCTTATTTTGAGTTGCAAAGAGGTTAGACAAACATTGGTTGCTCTGCATATAAATCTAAAGTGTGTAATGACTGGGTTGATTATTTCAATTTAAGTCTTCTATTTAAAATATTTTGTTGATTTGGAGTTTGAATCCCCTTTTAAAGTTTTATTGATTTTTGTATTTGAGAAAGATATGTATATAGTTAGTTTCAATAACTTCACTATGTCAACATATAAACAATGATCAAAAAATAAGATTACAGTGAGTTATTTCCCAAGTGTTTAACGAAATATCAAACATTTAAAATTGAGAAAAGTAGTTTAGATTTTAATAGGGTTCTTACAATTGGGTTATGGAAACAATTTGTTGTTGTAAGGATGAAACACTTTGGGAAAGATTATGAATGGTGGCTTCAATGGTCATGTTGGTATAGGATATCCATGAAAGTGAAGGATTTGAAATATTGTGGGAAATGGAGGAAGCATTAAAATGTGAAAGTGGGACATTATGGTAAGTAGGTATTAATGATGTTTGAGAAATACATGAGACACTCATAAGAGGAGGGATGATATAATTAGTAATACTTCCAATAATAACATGTGTAGGATTGATTATTGATAATATGACAGTTAACAAATAAGAGGGGAGGGGGGGTGAATTAGTTATTTCCAATACCTTAAACTTCAAACCCTTAAACTCCAAAACCCTTAACCTTGTAAATCCTTAAATCTGATCTAAATAAATAGAATGTAAAAAACATGCATGCATAAACAAATCATAAACACATGCACACAAGTTGACACAAGATTTTTATCGTGGAAACCCTACTAAGGGAAAAACCACGGTGGGGTTGGTTACCCACAATAAGTAAATACCTTGTTAGATGTAAAAAAATATTATAATATATGGGGAATGCACTTGCATTTAGGCTACACTTCCTAGAGCTCACTTTTCAAACAAAAACTCTCAGGCTCAAACCCCGAGGAAGGATCACTGCCTTACAATCTGATCACTACAATGATTTGAAAATTTTGTGAGCTTTGTAAATGACATCTACCTCATGTTTAATACAGATCCAATGTACTACAGTTTAGATCATTGTTCAACCTCTTACTGAACCTCCTATGATCATATCTTAATCATACTCTTCCTATGATAGCATGTTAGTACCCTCTAGCATCTACACCAATTATTTTCAACTGTATTTTCCCTAATTCATCTTCTTATATCAAGAATTATGTCTACAAACCATAACTCATCTTCTTTTAAAATCACTATGCCAAATCTCATGTTTAAATTCATCTCTGACTATCAAATCCAAATAATAACATTTAGCAATCACCTAGAGATCATAAATCTCTCAGATTTTACGGTTTACTGCTTGCACAACATGATTTACCAACCTAGTTAGCCAAGAATAAGAATAATAATAAAAATATTACCATTGATAAAAAAAATCCACCAATTTGATCCTTCTAATCCATGAGTATTGCCAAATCATCAAGCACATACTTCAAGAACATCATGTAGCATCATTAAAAACACTCATCTATACAAATCTATCGCAACCATTGGATTTTCCAACCCTTTTTCACCCATTCCTCATGAACATCGACTCTAACCTTTGAGACAATAGAATTATGCCATGCAAACCTCTAAAGTATTGACCCTTTAAGTTGAGGACACCTGAATATGTCCCAAAAACACCCCTATGTGCGCTCCAATAGGTTCAATCTTGGTTCAACACACCATACCCTTTTCTATTTTCATGTCAACATAATCTATCAATCACCAATTTTGACCTTGAAACATATCCAAATCTTCGTGTCATCCTCTAAAACTTGGAGTGAACCAAGTATTGAATTTCATCAATTATCTTCCTCATACACAACTTGATATCTTCAATATATGAACCTCACCAGACCTCTGAACATGTTCTCCTAGCTATCCTACAACAATTCAGTTAGCATCCAGCAAATAGATCTTCTAGTCAATTCTTCTAAACCTTCTAACATGTTGACACCCCTCTAATTCATCTAATACGTTGACATCAATGACAACACATCCAACATGCCAATTTCTAACAATCTCTCCCTTTGGCATTGATGGAAGCATGTGATGGAAAAAACATAGTAATGCAAACAGAAACCAACAGTCTCCCCTTGAGACCAACCAATCATATTATCTACTAGAGTCCCTCTGACTCAACCTCTTCACCAATCATCTCCCACTGGAAGCTAGCTTCATTTGGTTCCAATATGATTACATACTCTTCTCTCCATTAGTTTCTCCCCTAGGATGTATGCCACTCAACTTCCTCTTTCTTGCTTCATTCTTCCTTATATTCTCTCTTCATCTAATCTTTGCTAGAATTAGTAGCTCTTATATTGTTTTTCACATCTTCTTCTCTCCCCCTTTGACATCAATGAAAAAGGTGTACCATACGATCTTATCCAACATGTTGTGTCATATGAATGTTTGCTTACTTTTCCTTCATTTTCTTTAGTTGTCTTGTCCATCTCATTTACATTCTCTCTTGCACACCTCTAAGCCACACAAACATTGATTGCACATCAAAGGCCTAGCTCACTAAATTTTTCATACTCATGCATCTCTTTACATCTACTTTATTTCTAAAACTAATCAGACTTACTTTACCATGCTTACTACTCCCCCTGAGTAGTAGCCTTGTTACATCAATCCATCTTGAATGATATTTCCATAAAATATTTTGGATTGATGCATTCCTTTGCATCTTAGTTTTGAATAGGAGGGTCCATGACCCCTAATTTACCTCTGAGATACTCAAATATCTCCTTAGGAAAGGTTTTCTTGAGTTATCATAGTAGATAGTGATAGATTCATCAAGGAAAATCCCAACTTTTGACAACATCTATTTTATCCTTGTAATTTGAGTGAAACATTCAAAAGTAGCAGTGTATTATGCTTCTGAAATAGACAAAGAAATTTTATTTTTCTTCTTTCTCATCCATGAGATCAACCTGTTACCCAAGAAGAGTGCACCACCACTCCTACTTTTTTTGTCATCAATATCACTTTCCCAATTAGCATTTGTAAATGCATGCAAGGTGAGATTACTATCATTGGGATACCACAACTAAAATCTATTGTCCCTTTTAGATGTATCAATATTATTTTTACTACCACCTCATGGTTATGTCTTGGAACAAATTGAAAATTTTCAACAAAACATACTACACTTGTGATGTTAGGTCTTGTATGTGTTAGATGCAGTAATCCTTCAACCATTGATCTATATCTTGACTCAATTATCTTGGGAGACTCATCATATCTTGATAGTTTATATCTTGTTGCCATAGGTGTTCCTACTGGTTTTGAATCATTCAATCCAAATTTCCTTAGTAATTCCCTCACATACATGGCTTGGCTCATAAAAATTCCTCTATCAGATTGTGTGACTTGCAGTCCCAGAAGGAATTTCATTTCTTTTATCATGAGAATTTTTAATTAATTTTGCATTTGTGATGTAAATTCTTTACTTAACTTATCATCTCCTCCAAAAATGATATTTTCAACAAAGAACTCCATAATGAGAATATTCCCATTATCAATCTTAAGGTACATATTACTATCAACATTTCCCCTTTTGAAACACAACTTAAGTAAATACCCATCCAATCTTGAATACCATGCTTTGGGAGCTTGTTTTAATTCATATAGAACATTTTTAAATGAACACACCATGTCTTGTTGATCAGTCAACTTAAATCAATCTAGTTTTTCAATGTCTACTTCCTCCTCCAATTCTTCCTTCTAAAAGTTTGATTTGATATGTATTTGATAAACCTTGAAATTCTTATGAGAGCATATGCAAGGAATAACATGACTACCTCAATTCTTTTCTCTAGCACAAAAGTCTCACCATAATCATGTTCTTCCATCTGTAAATTGTGTGCCAAACTTTCCTTGATCCTTATAACTTCTCCTTCTCCATTAGACTTGTTTTCAAATATCCATTTGGTTCCATTTATAATTTATTTAGATCTTGGGACAAGAATCCATTTGTCATTTTTCTCAATCTCTGATATCTCTTCTTCCATTCCTTCAATCCAACAGTCATCTTGAAATGATTCTATTGTATTCCTAGACCCTGTATGTGACATTAATCATATCTTATCATGCATAGTCCCTCTTCTTGTTTGAGATTTTTTTTTTTTGTTACTATTAATTTGTTCTTTTCTATGATACAACCTTATACATCTTGGTATCATTTTCTCTAACATAAACCTTGGATCTTATCCAATATCTTCATAATGTGTAGTCACTGATACACTTGGAACTTGGGCTTGAACCAGTTTGCATTTTCTCTGATTGTCATTGTTGATTTTCCTTTCTACATCATACTTGATGAATCTAGTCAATTTATTAGAATTCTCTTCACCTTAACATGTCTACTTTCTATTAATTCCCTCAATCTTATATTATATCACCTATATCTTCTACTTTTGGTAGAATTCACTACTTATTACACAAAACTTTCTTGTATTTAATCTTTTCTTATGTAACATTTACTACCAAAGATTCTAAAATATTTAATAGTAGGTGCATGACCATACCAAAGTTCATAAGGTGTCTTACCAATTCCATCTTTGATTTGTACTCGGTTGAGAGTGTATATCACAATGCTGACAAATTTTATCTAAAACATCTATGGTACATTCTTCTCAAGCATCATAGTTCTAGCGGTCTCCAGGATTGGTTTATTCTTCTGCTTGGATATATCATTTTGTTGTAGATTCATAGAATCGGATAACTATTTTTCAATTCCATGCATCTCACAGAATGCATTAAACTCATTGGATATAAATTATCCAACTCTAGTTGATGTCGCCTTCTTCAGTTCCAATCCAATCTCATTTTCTAGGATTATCTTGAGAGTCTTGAATCTATCTGGAGCTTCTGATTTCTCATTCAAAAAGGTCACCCATGCCATCTCTAAATAATTATCAATTAGTAACATAAAGTACTTATCTCCTTGTAAGATTTTAATCTTGGCAGGTCCACACAATTCTATAGGAGAAAGATCAAGTAAGCCTTTTGAATTTACCTATCTAGAGAAAAAAAGATGTTTGATTACTTACCCAATTGACGATCCTTACAGAAATTTTTAGTTGGCTTCTTTAATTTAGGCAAATCTCTACCAACAAAATTAGAACTTATGGCAACAATATTCTAAAAGTTATCATGACACAACCTCTTGTGCCACACCCAACTTTCATCTATTTGGGCTAACGAACAAGTATGTTGTCCATTATCTAGGAGAAATATATTACTTCTAGTCTTGAATCCAATAGAAATCTCTCTTCGATGATTATTCAAGATCTTGCACATGTCATTTTTGAAATCTAGAGCATAACCTTTATCTATTAACTGACCAACACTAAGAATATTATATGTTAGACCATCAACATGTAGCACATCATCTGTTGTATTCTTTCCATCTAAGGAAATAATACCTTTTCCCTTGATTTTCCCCTAGTGTTGTCACCCCATATGACAATTATGCCATCATACTCTTCATATTTAACAAACTTGCTTATGTCTCAAGTCATGTGATGAGAACATCCACTATTTATCAACCAATTATTCCTCTTATCTAGTTGTGCAACTATAACCTTCTCTTCTTCATTTGTACAACTTATGGTGTTTCCATAAGTAACTTCATCAACATTAATACATGCAAAAACATTACAAACATGAATAACACTAGTTTTGGTTTCGTTACAATCATTTTGATTATCAACCATGATGTCCTTAGCAATATTTTTAGTAGAGGTATTGATCACATAATTCTTACCTTGGGTTTATCTTCATTCTTGTCAGTTCTTCCTTTATACTCCTTATGGTCTAGAGATTTGTTTGAGTTCCTTGTCAAGAGATATGAGCAATTACTACTAATTTTATTTTTTTGTTCTTTGCCACCTTGTGTATTTTCTTCATTAACAACAATGAAAGCTCAAGTCAACGAGGAGCATGAATAATTGATTTTCTCAATTTTGGCAGCTACCATGGATTCATCAAAAAAAAAATTAATGTTAGAATCATCAAATCTATTAACTGAGGTTGCAAGTGAATTCTTTGGTGTTCTCTTAGCAATAATTGCCTATAATCTTTTGACCTCTCTTTATTCTCATTCTTCAAGTTCCTTCATAATTTTTTTCATCTCCTTCCCAAACCTGGACATTTTTTTTAAAGGATTTTTTTAATTCCATTCTTTTGGCTACTATCCTTAGATCTCCCTCAAGTTGTTAGGCTTCCTTCAAGGGACCAATGCTCTGATACCAATTGTTGATAATATGGAAATAAACAACTAAGAGGGGGGGGGGTGTGAATTAGTTATTTCTAATACCTTAAACTTCAAACCCTTCAACCCCCAAACCCTTAACCTTGTGAATCCTTAAATCTAGTCTTAATAAATAGAATGTAAAAAATGCACACATAAACAAATCAAAAACACATCCACACAAGTTTTTTTTATCATGAAAATCCTACTAAGGGAAAAACCATAGTGGGGTTGATTACCCACAATATGTAAATACTTTTTTAGATGTACAACCTTATTACAATATATGGGGAATGCACTTGAATTCAAGCTCACTACCTAGAGCTCACTACTAAAACAAAAACCCTCAGGCTTCCCACCGCCTTACAATCTAATCACTAGAATGATTTGAAACTTTTGTGAACTGTGTAAATGACATCTACCTCATGTCTGATACAAATCCAATATAGCATAATGCAGATCATTGTTCAACCTCTTGTTGAACCTCTTCTAATCATCTCTCAATCAGACTCTTTCTTTGCTAGTATGCTAGCACCCTCTATCATCTACACCTAGGATCCGCGGCTAGATTTTACCTAATTAATCTTCTTATATCAAGAATTAGGTCTAGAAACTCCAAATCATCTTATTTTCAAATCACCATACCAAATCTCATGTTCAAATTCATCTCTGATCATCAAATCCAAATAATAACATTTAGAAATTACTTAAATATCATAAATCTCTCATATTTCATGGTTTACCACTTGCACAACACGATTTACCAACCTAGTCAACCAAGAACAAGAATAATAATAAAAATATTACTGTTGACTAAAAATTCCACCAATCTAATCCTTTTGATCCATGAATATCGCTAACTCATCAAGCACATACTTCAATAACATCATGTAGCGTCATTAAAAACACTCATCTATATAAATCCATCAAAATCATTGGATTTGCCAGCCCTTTTTCACCCATTCCTCATGAACAATAGCTCCAACCTCTGAGACAAGAGAATTATGCCATGAAGACCTCTAAATTATTAAACCTTTGAGTTGAGGACATCTAAGTATGTCCCAAACACAATCCTAAGTGTTCTCCAATAGATTCAATCTTGGTTCTGCACACCGGACCCTTTTATGTTTCCCCATCAACACAATCTTTCACTTTGTCAGTCAGCAATTATGACCTTGAAACATTCCCAAATATTCATGTCATCCTTTGAAACTTGAAGTGAACTAAGTATTGACCTTCATCAACTATCTCCCTCGTGTGCAACTTGATATCTTCATTATACGGACCTCACCGGACCTCTAGACAACTTGTTCTCCTAGCTATCCTACAACAGTTCAATTAGCATCCCATAAATAGATCTTCTAGTCAATTCTTCTAAACCTTTTGACATGTTGACATCCTCTGATTCCTTTGATATGTTGACATCAATGAAAACACATCCAACGTGCCAATTTACAACATTGATGTTTTGAATAGATGTATCCATAAAAGGGGGAGTATATGCAGAAATGTTAGGTATGGATGTTAGAATAAGAATAGAATTCTCAACATTGGTATTATGATTAGAAAGATTAAGATCTTGAACACAACTTTTCATAGTCTTGAGATTGTCATTAATAAGATGGGATGTGCCATGCAATAAATCAATACCATGATCATAATTGTGAATCAACTTCCTTAATCATTTTACCAAGGGGATTGCCTTGCTATTAAAATGTTATTTTCTTAACCATTGCTCAAGATTTTCAAAATCATGAAAAGAATTTTGCACTTGGGTAGGAGACACTCGTAAGGATTCATCCTCATTATGAGAATAATGGAAAGAGATATTCTCAACAATAGTAGGGATGTCATTAGTATGCATAGAGGTATCATCTACATTCCTATAAAATACATTAAAGGACTCAAGATAAACACCCTTAAAGGAATGCATATGTCTAAAACTTTTTCTCCTAGGTATGTTATATTATGGGCTCAAGGTTATGACACTCATACATAAAGAAACAAAAGAAAGAAATGTCAAAATAATGCAAACTAGTAACCACTTAGTCATTTAAATATTTTATGAAGTAAATGTAAATCATATCTAAAAGAGAAAGATAGAGAACATGCAAATATTCATCAACTTTATGAAAAAAAAGATTTAATGTATCATAATGATTGCACATAAAATCTAATGAAATGCATGAAATAAACTCTAATTATTCAAAATCTAATACAAATATGATCTAAACACCAAATTATAATAGAAATTTAAGGATGTAAGGTTTACCAAAATGTAATAGAAGAAAAATGGAATGAAATGATGAAATGTGTGTATATGTAGGGGCAAGAGCTCACTAGGATGATTAATCAAACTAGGAATATCACACCCATGTTGCATCTCTCTCTCTGATTACATTAGGAAGGAGAAAGTGCCCATTAGGCTTAAGGGAACTCAAGTGTTGAATGAGTGTAAGGGTTTTTCGTTAGATAAGAATGGAATGAATGATTGATGTAATTTGGAATGAAGAAATGAAGGATTAAGGTGAAATAGGGTGAAATGAAAGTAAATTTGTATATGTAGGCAAAGAATAAACTAATAAGTGATTTTTAGGACTAGATCTAGGTAACACATACTGTAATTGACCTGCACACAAATTTTTAGTCTAAATTATTTGTTAGGGTGACCTAGAGTGTATATGGTGACTTGACTTTCCCCTAATGATGGGAGGCACCCTTGATCTACCAAAAAAATGGCGAAGAAGTAGTGGATCTGGAGAAAATTATCAACTCTTCCTATATCTAAATCCGTAACTTCATCACTTGTCACTTGCATTAAAAAAAGGGGAAAATGTTGAGAGAAAGGGGTTCACCTTTGTTAAACCCCCGTATAGGAATTAACCTTGAAATCAAATTGAAATTGCATAAAGGAAAATGCCTGTTATTAGTAGTAGAGGCTTGACAAGATGTTATACCTTCTCAAGTGTCAAATTGCTTACAAATATTTTTGAGAGTTGTCTTGATGTAGTCTTGACCTTGGATCTAGGATAGGAAGAACATGAATTCCTTCACACATCCTAAGATCTAGACATTACCCCATATCTTCCAAGCTTGATGCTTGAATGGAGTTGATTTCTTGTTAAATGTTTGAATGCATGAATTGAATTGCAATGGATTGGATGGATCAATTATAATTCTCTTGGTTGATCCCAAACTGAGGGAGGTATCCTTGTACTTATAACTCATGTAGCCATTTTGGGGCTCAAGGCTCAAAGGAGGCTAACACATAATTGAAATCATGCTTAAAGTCAAAAGATAATCCTCCAATTTAAACGTGGGCCCCTTTTTTTGTGTAAGGTGTGAATCCCAAGGTAGGGGTGACCTAAATCACCCCTTACACTCCAAGTTGCTCTTTACGAGACAAAAGGGACTTAGATTTAGGTCAAGGGTAAATTTTGAGATGAGGATTCCAAAAATCATATGTGAATCGAGGTATGATCAACCATAACAGGAATGGAAGACTCGGATACTAAAATAGGGCCTATATAAGGACCAACATTGTAAGTGCTTACAATTTAGGATGCTACAATCCTAATATCCATAACAATAGAATCCCACAAATTGGTCAAATAACATAACGCAATCATGACAAGATTTTCCCTAATGGAGATGGTCCAAACCATGAAGCACGAGTCACACCATGGAAACAATAAACACCATACATAAGAATATATAATAAACATGATACAACATATCTTTTCATTATTACAGAATCAAGGATTTACATCAAATTGGCCTACAACATGTAGTTTACAAACTTTCAGCATACATGCCTGATTACAATACAAATCTAGATCTAAACCCCAGAATTGACCCTCCAAATTTTATCTTCCTAAGAGCTACCCAAAAAAGATCAAGTGCCTTAATATATAGAACCTCTATAACCAATATGCTGGCCTAGATCAATTACATTTTCCAAGAACAAGAAAATGTAATACAAAAAAACAAAATAGGTCAAGACCCAAATCATAAGGATCTCAATGCCAAGATGTAGAAATAATGCACGGTCTAAGAGAGACATCAATCACAGATCCAAGAACATTTTGATATGCACCACAAAGCTTTACCAATAAGGGACTTGCTTCACGAGATTGGAAAAAAACTCCAACTAACCATTAGAACTTGAAGAACACCCAGACATAAACTTAAATCTAGATAACTCCACTACAAAGTAACAGATTGAGGTGTGAACCTAGACATAAGTCAAACATGATGTCTAGAACGTACCATAAGGTTTGCAACTGCAAATGATCCAAATCCAAGGAACACCACTAAAACACAAAAAATGGTTAATTGGAACAAATTGAAAATAAAATGAAAGGAAATATTTTTGGGTGATGCAAGATTGTCAATGAGCCAAGGATTATCTCACATTAGACACCCCTGGTGATAAGAATATATTCCATAAGAGGAACTTATGAAAATATTATAGGATTTAAGATGAAAATCCCATGCTCATGTCTGCTCCAAATATCCTCTTTATCTACAACTTTCTTTCTCCACACTACTGCTCCATCTTCTATCAGATCCCTCAACTCCTTCTATTCTACACTTCCTCTTTCATGTTTCTCATCTATATTCAGTAGTAAAGGACTCTTACCTCCACCTCATTTCCTTCACACATCAGATTTACCTTTGCTACAAGACCACATCTTGTGTACAAACAAAGTCCTCTACTACTCAACTCTTCCTACTTTAAAATCATATGTCAACTTGCCTTCAGATCTAACCATAAGATCCTTCTTCAAATCCCTGCCAACCTCTAGCATAAATTTTGTATTTTGCTACTCCATACTGCATTTCTTCACAATTGTCAAATTCCTAACACTCTTCTTTGAATCCTTCAAATAAACCAAAGTAAATCTGTGCCCATCCTTTTCTATTATGACTAACTTCCTTCTATAATCATAGATATCCCCTCTATCAAATTTCCAAGGTCTACCCAATAGAACATGATAATCACTCATAGATACAATATCACATAATAGTTCATCTTGGTAAGGCCCAATGTTGTAGTATACCAAACATTTATCCTTCACATCCACCATGTGATCATCTTGAAACCATCTTATCCTATAAGGATTAGGATGTCTCAACCTCTTCAAATCAATCTTTTGTACCATCTCTTCTAATACCAAATTATTAGTACTATCACTATCCATAATAACCTTACAACACTCACCTTCTGATTTGTATACAACCTTAAATATATTCCTCCTTTGTGAAGGTTCAGTTTCCTTCTTTCTCTACCTCATCAAATCTCTCCTAAGCATAAGAGACTCTCCCATCTCAGGTTCCACAAGTTCTCATCAGCTATCTTATCCTCTTATGCCACAAGGTTCTTTTTACCTATATTTTTCTCAAGATATTCATAAGCTCTATGTCCATTCTCACCACACTTGAAACAAGTACCTCTGAATTCCCTGCTACCACTTCCTCTTCTAGGCATTCTTTGATTACATTCTTTACTCCACTTAGGTTTCAACCCATCTTCAAGGATATGCTTCTCTTTGTTATTTATACTCACTTTCTTCTCCTTCCTTTTAGGATTACTTGGTTGTCTCTCTTTAACTTATCTTCTGCCTTCGAGGGATACTGATAAGCATCTGTAACTATATTAATCCTTAACATACTTAGCTCATCCAAAATATTGAGTCTCAAATCATTAATATATCTAGCCACCTTATCCATAGATATCTCTCAGTGTCTAGATCTGATTTTCATCTTGTAGAACTCTTCATATATTCTTTCACACTCATATCTTTCTACTTCATATTCTATGACTTCTTGAACAATTCGAATTCATAATCCTCTTGATGAATTTAGCCTTCAATCTAGCAACCATTATCCTCCTTCTAGTGATCTTCATTTCACCAGTCTCCTCTCTATCCTTTTGTAACTCTTTCCACCATAAGGCAACATGACCCTTCAATTTAGTCTTTGCTAACCTAACCCTATGCGAATCTCTTATATCTTCAAGCTTAAATTAATCTTCTAGTTCACCAATCCAATATATCAAATCCTTAGGATGCAATAAACTAGAGAAAATAGAAACATCCATTCTATGGCTTTTACCCACTTGTGCCATAGCTCTCAACAATTTGTCCTCATCTGCAAGTACCTCAGTACGTATAACCTCAAGATCTTCAACAACTTCCTCATATTCCTCCTTATTTTTAGGATTCCTTCACAATATAGTCAATACATTACAAATATCATTCCTCATTTCAATCTTAAAGTCATCCATCATCTACTCTAGCCTTATAGGCTTCATCCTTCTAGGCGACATCTTCCCAATGCTCAAGTACTACTACCTCAGCTTCGATAATTGTTAGAATTTATAATCTTTCCTTGGTTGTATTATTTAAATAAGGATATACCAAGGTATCCTTCATGTTTTTTTGTCCTCTAGTCCAAGTGGGAGGACAACTCATATTTTGTAATTCTTTTAATAAGGAAATTAGTTTATTACTCCTTAAGAGGATATGGACACTTGTTGCACACACTTATGAATGGTGGCATTCATAGACTTGGGAGTTACATTCTAACTCCTCTCTCTCATCTCTATTTAAGAGATGCTCCTCTCTCTCATTTCTCATGATAAAGTTATTGTAAGTGAGCAACTCTCTCTCTCTCTCTCTCTCTCTCTCTCTCTCTCTCTCTCTCTCTCTCAGTTTAGGCTATGACCTCATTCATAATATCACAAGGGGTTTTCTTTGCTTTCCCCTTTCAAAATCTCTTGGCTCTTTGTGTGGATTCTTGGAACATTCTCATGTTTTGGTGATTGATGTTGAAACTTTATCTCATTCTTGGCTTATGGTAAAATTCCTTCTTGCACTTCACTTTCTTGGATTATTTCATTAACTTATTTTCAATCTTTTAATACTTCTAACAATAATCTAATTACAAGGTGCTAATTATCTCTGAATTGGTGATCTATTGAATGCACTTGCAACCTACCTCAAACTTGATGATTTGTTCACCCTCAAAATGCCTAAATAACTCAAATAGGGTTACTAATCAACAAATAATTCCTCTGCAATCCCCTTATGCAAGTCCTCTGTAATTGCGAGTTAGATCCATAATTGTTCACCTCACAACTAACACATATAGGGCTTTGCAAGCTCAAGAGATCAGATCTACTAGCACATGAACATAAACCTTGCTCTAATACCACCTAACACAGTCATGGCAGGAGTTTACTTGATGGATATGGTCCAAACCATGCAACACGAGTCACATTATAGAAACAATCAACACCAGACACAATAATAGATAATAAACATGCTACAACACATCTTCACATTATCATAGAATCAAGGATTTACATCAAATTGTCCCGCAACATACAATTTACAAACTTTAGGCATACATTCTTGATTACAACAAAAATCCAGATCTAAACCCTAGAATTGACCCTCCAAAGGTTATCTTCCTAAGATCTACCCAACAAAGATCAAGTGCCTCAATATATAGAATCTTGGCAACCAACATGTCGGCCTAGATTAATTACATTTTTCAATAACAAGAAAACATAATACAAAAAAAGGACAGGACCCAAATCATAAGGATCTCAATGCAAAGATGTAGAAATGACACGCGATCTAAGAGAGAGATCTACCAAAGATCCAAGGAACATCGTGATATGATCCATAAAGCTTGGTTGATCGGGAACTTACTTCGTGAGATCGAAAAAAACTTCAACTAACCATTAGAACTTGAAGAACACTCAGGCCCGAACTTAAATCCAAGATAACTCCACTGCAAAGTAACAAATTGAGGTGCAAACCTAGGCATAAGTCAAACATGATGTCCAAAATGTACCCTAAGGTTCACAACTGCAAATGATCCAAATCCAAGGAGTGCCACTAAAACACAAAAACTAGTTAACTAGAACAAATTGTAAACAAACTGAAAGGAAATCTTTCTAAGTGATGCAAGATTGCCAATGACCCAAGGATTCTCTTACATCACAACAAATCAAGATCCGACATTTCTCCTTGTCATCCATTTTTATACCAATTGATGCTAATTGAGTGACCAACGTCTTTTCTTCTAAGTGGTTTTTAATTTATCCACCCTCTTCTATTCTTAAGTAATATAATTTCTTCCTCAAGAAATTTTTATTCACTAAAGATTTGGTTTGATACACCTAACCAAGTTTCTTTGATAGCTTCTTTGTAGAGGTCTCTTCATGGACATTGTTTAAAATTGAATGTTCCAAGCATAATTTGAAGAGAACCTTAGTTTTATAGTCTATAACATCATACTAAGAAACCAAAGTAGAATTTGTAGGCCTTATAACACTCTCATTGACAAAATCCCACAAACTTCAATCTATTAATAAATCCTCTGTCTTTAGCTTCTACATCTCAAAATTAATCAAAAAAATCTACCTCCATTCTCCTTGATAAACTTGGCATTTGAAAAAATTCTTGTAACAAAATTAAAAACATCTTTTGGACAAGATCCCATTCAAAGCTAGATTAATTTTAAAAAATTAACAAGCCTCAATTGAAACCAAAGGTTATTTAAGCCCTAATACCACTTGTAACAAAACTAAGGTAGCAAAACAACTTCCTACACTAATATTGAGAGGAGGGTTATGCAAAGAATATCAAATCTTTATGATAGTTACGAAAAATAAATACAAATAAACAATATTTGTATTCATAAAACACATTTATTCACTTAGAGAAACCCCTTTTAAGAGAAAAATCCTACTCCAAAAGCTACCCAATACATTATTCTAAAATTGATAAGAGTACAATATACTTACAGAGCAAGCTTCTCATAGGATTATTAGCAACTAGAGATCTAGAGGCAATGCTTGACAAATATTTGACTATCACTATACATCAAATTTTCATCTCCAATACAATTCCTTCATGAAACATGGTTTCCTTCTGTGGCAGAAAAATCCAACATAATCTCTACCACTCGATCAAAGATCCAATGATGAACAGTCCAAATTTACATAAAAATCATAAATTAGAAAAATATGAATAATAATTAATAGTTTTCTAAACACAAAATTTTCTAAAAATATAAGAACATTAATATACATGAGATTTAAATCCTTTTGAGTAAAAATGGTACAATCAAGAACATTAATATATCCAACTCCTCCCTTCATTCCAACAATAATTTAGCAAAGTAACCTTCATCCAACCTACACCATACAAAATGTTATGCCAAGCCTTTAATATATAGACAAATGAATACAAGAAACAACAAATGATATCTCAAAAAGAATAGAAAACACTCTAGACCCAACATGGGCACCCAAGTGAGACTCATTTTGTTTTCAATGAATAAAGTTTTTTTTAGATATGGTATATTGATAAATTTCACCTAGTATCTTCCTTTTATTATATGTGAAGATTTATTCAAAAACATTAAAGAGAATAGAATTAGAGAATAATTACCTTATGGTTCCCTATGTTTACTTATTAAGATTTGTCCTATCCTCATTCAATGAAATAAAATACTTTGATTTTTATTTTTTATAGCGTTGCATTGATCCTCTTCCAATATATCTTCAGTTTTTATCTTCCACAGTTCATAACCAAAGCAATCAAAATTTTCAATCCTCAATTATGATGTGCTTTTCATGATCTCAACCTCACATGAATATGCAAAACCACTAAAGAAAAATATTCTTGCTACAACCAAAAAAACCCACAACACTCCGAGAAAGGTATCCATGTCTCTTTAATCAAGACATAGCTTTGATGTACACCAAATGCTAAAAAATGGTAAATGATCATAGAAATAATTATCAAATAGTATTTGAATATTATATTACTACATGTGATTTAACCAAGTTGATATGGAACATGCAAAAACATATAAATAATAGCTACAAATGACATGCCACTGTACTTATGTGGAGAAACCCTTTTAAGAAAAAAATTCATCACTACAAATAGATGTATTAATCTTAAAAATGAGAGTACATCAATACATCAAATACAATCTTCAATCTAGAGACATTTTAGTAGCATGACCTAGTTCACATCAACAAAAGAATATAAGCAATCAAAAATAAGAAAACATAAATATTTTTTCAAAATAAGAATTGAAACCACAAGACTAAAACTAGGCATACCACTTCCTAATGTAAAAATTGTTTTCCTCCCTTATGAAATTAAAACACCTCTCGATAGTAATTCTTAAATGGTCCAAAATATATCAATTACAACTCATGATTATTTACATACTATATCATAATATTTCATATTCTATTTCTTCTTGTAATAATAATCTAAGGAACTTGAAGAATAATAATCAATAAATATTATCCAAATTCATCTATGAAGAACATAAAACAAATATTCATCTAAACATATAGTTAAATACATTAGTCATGAGGAGTTGCAAGGTAAATCATTAGTTAATCCTAAAAGGTGGCCTATTACCATGTTACATATTTTAATAATATTTTGGTCAAAGTGTTTGCTCTTTGGATTCACCACTTTTTTCCTTCAATTATACACTTTGAATTTGTTATAAGTGTTGTACCCTCATTAATGTCATTATTGTATGGAAAGGGATGGAGTGTCTAAACATCATATTCTTTTTCTAGTTTTCTTTTTCTCAAACTAGAATTTGAGAATGCTCTTGATTGCATTGATTAAACTATCATTTTTGTCATGCTTAAAGAACTAGGGTTTGAAGACTTCTTTTTATGCACTATGTTTTCTTAAGCTTCTAATTTTCTCTTTATCAATGACAATCTCTCCAATAATTTTGACCATTTTTACTCCATCCCTCAAAGGTATCATATTTCCCTTATATTATTATCCTAAAGGCCTTAAGCCATACACCCTTATGTGTAAAGCTTCAATTGAATTTTTTGAGAGTATTTATCTTAATGATACTTTATAAATGACATTTTTTTTTCATTAAAGCAGTAGGATTATTTCTAAGAAGCTATATCATGCTTAGTGTACTTTTTTTTAAATTTTTTATCTTGCTTCTAGTTATAATTTAAGATCTAAAGCAAAAGCTAGTGTTATTTGTAGAATTATTTTTGTACTACACTGAATAAAGATTAAATAATAAATATGGATTAATAAAATGAAATTCTTGAGTTTTGCAAGTTCTTCTTTTGGTAGTATGTCTTCCTCTTGTTAGTAGTATTTCCTTCAACAAGAGGAAAAATATCAACCTTTAGATTTTCAAGCCGCTTTTTCTTACAAGAAATGTTTTAATTTGTATTAAAGTTCTTCCTACTATGCATATCTACCAATCATCATGTTAGGCTCCTTCTAAAACCATGTCAGGTTGTCAAAATTCTTTAGAGATTTCCTTCGGGATAATAGCAAACATTGTTGAGGTTTTTGTAAGGTGTTATAGGTTATTAGTTGTCTTAATAGAACAAAGGTGGTATGTGCATTATTGATGTATACTAGTAGAGTATTATGCTATGAAGACACTAAAGTCTAGAAGATCCTTCATAGATATCATATTGAAATTGGACAACTAATGAAAAACAATGTTGGAAAGGAAGTGACTTCTTTTATATTCTTATCACCAATATGTTAGCCAAGATTAAAGGTTCCTTTGTTGCTCAAATTATTCATAAATCATTTACTATGAAAGCCTTCAATAATTTCATGTTGGGTTGAAAATAATCATTCAACAACCACAACTTTGGTGGTCCCTAATCATCAATACCTCTAATTTACCTTTGATGAAGATTCTTAAAGGGTTGAGGATCTTAGACTATTTTGCAAGGAAATTCACACCATAAGTGATCTCATATCTTCTGGAGATTAGACCTCATGGTTTATCTTACAACTTTTTTTCCTTGTTGTGTTAGATTTATCCTCCATTATTTGCATGTGGGGTATTATCCTTAATGTTATGTTTCATAATTTGGAACTTCATCCTCTTAGAGCTTGATCTAGAAAAATATTTTGGTGGAAATGAAATATTGCTTTCAAGAATTATATGTCATTTTTTTTACATAAAGTTCTCAATAATTTCTCCTTGTCTCTTAATAAGTTGAATTCATGTTGAGATCTTTGTTCTTCTCCTCACACTTGATTATTTGTATATAAAAAAAATAGGCAAGACAAAATATTAAGAAATCACTTTTCATCATCATCTTCTTCTATGTGTGTATGGGTTGCTCATTGGAGAAAAGATGGTTTGACTTTGATGCAACAAATTCCAAATGTTTGGCTTGCTAATGTTTTGAGACTTGCAAGTCCATCTTCTTCTTTTGTTCTTATTTTCAATAAGCCCAAAGATAAATTCACACTTTGTTTTCACAATTTCATTCAACTCTTTTATTTCAAAATGACTCTTTTGGGCTATATAATCCTTTGCTTATATTATAAGATGTAGAATTTATTTAGAGTTATTATACCTATTTTAACTATAAAAGTTCATAAATGAGTTTATTTTTCAATGATAAGATTGATTATAATTTCTCTTTGATTAAGAATGTGAATGTGGTTTCATCTGTTTATTTACATGTACAAGACCAAGTTGAAAAGGTTATTTTAGAATTCTATCATCAATAGGATTCACTTAATCATTAAGGAGTGACACCCCGTGTACTATGAGCCAATTTCATCCTAATAATGTAAATCATATTTCTTTTCTTACTCCATATAGACAAAGCTACCCTCGCACTCAAGGCCATTTATCTTGACCTCTTATGTAGTAATGAGGTAACTTATGTTTGTCTCCTACATAATAATGAGGTCTATTTGTATCTCTATGTTAATAAACTTGTAGGTTAATGTCTACATTAACATTTGGACTATAATCATGACTATTGCTGGGATGACTTGTTCTTGTCCTCTTGGCTATGCAAGAATAATAAGATGGTTGGAAGGTAATTGAATTACTTAATAGCTATGCTTAATGGATGGTCCTTAGGTGTGATGAAACTCTACCTTTGCTCCATTGCTTAAGTACATTGCATGTGTTTGATTTGTTTTAACCATCCTTTTTTATTAGACTAAGAAAAGAATGACTTATAAAATAGAAAATAAAAAGGAATTGCAAAGTTAACTACAATACATAAGAGAAACCAAAAACAACTAAACTAACATCAAATACAACATCCACATACTATAATCTAAAATAATAAGAATTTTTTAGCACAACAAAAAGAATTTCTAAAAGTCCATCCCAAAACTATAATGAAAAATGTTAAACAACAATTGAAAATATTAAAAATTATAATTAACTATTTAAAAAAAATATAAACTACATTTGAGAAAGAGCTTATATGAATGGTTTACACTAATTGTTGTTGAAGATTCCATTTGGAAAAATTCAACCCTATGTCAGATGAATTTGATTTTCTCATTTAAAGATTCCCTCAGACAAATTTTAATCCCATTGGGCTGTAACCGCACCTATATTTTCTTGCTAATATGGGTGGCCGCCCTATCATCTACTAGTCTTAGAATGTGACACCCTAAAACAAATGACGTTGATAATGAAAGGCCATGATTTAGATATACGTTGTTTGGAAAATAAACGTAATCGGGGACAATGACAATTTGCTTTAAAAGTATTTCGAAAAGAAGAAGATAAAACACGGTAGCTGCATGCCGCACATTTCTTCTTTACTTTAAATAGTAGTTGAGAGGGGGCCAACGATAATTGGCGATGGAGTGTCTAAATCTCGTTAATAGTAGGCCCACATACATTTACTAGCAATTGCATCATCAAAGTGTAATGGGTATGTTTGATAAGGATTTCTAAGTTGAATTTTGTGAATATTTTATTGGGTGTATAAAACTTGTTGTAAACCTATGTTGACTTTTCGGCTATATATTTATATAAATTTCAAATTTTTGTTTACATCTTCATTTTATGGTGATTGTTTTGAATTTTTAAAACTATAATGTTTGTCATATCTTTATTTAAATATTTCAATAATTTAGATGAGACTTTTTTTTTATGAATGTCTGATATTTTATGATTTTTAATAAATGTTGAGATCAGATTAGTAATAAGTAAGTATTTGATTTTGTATGACTTATATAATCAAATCAAATAGTTGAGATAATGTGCAACTTCAAGTTGATATATTAAATTTTTCAATATTAGTTAATCTTCTAAATATAATAAATTTGAGTGAAGATATATTCATTTGTCATGTATGCATAAGTGCAACATTAATGTTCGATATGTATCTACTAACATCACAATCATAAATGGTGGTTCACTCCACTTAACAATAACTATGCACCTATATTGACTTTTTATATTTCCCATTCAGATAATGAGTATGCCAAACTTAAAAAATTTCATATCTCCAAATCACCACCAATATTGTGAACCCAAATTTTAATTGCTTCACATTTGAGTGACAAATTAAAATGTGGTAGTGGAGGTATGTTAGTTCATTGCTTGAGATTTTAGTTTCATGGAAGCAACATTAAAGAAGAGTGTGTCATAGGCCATGGGGGAAACATGTAATAGAGAATTGGGACTCCAATAGGTAGAGAAAATGTATTTGGCCAAGTAATTTTTAAAATGGAAAAGGTCATTAGTGTCACACATAACCATGCCACTTTTAAGATGAGAATGGATACAACTTTTCTTGACTTTCCCCTTGGCAACTCCTACAATAGGGACGATCACATGGAGGCCAAAAATAGAAGGGGAGAAGAAGCCGAAGTAGAGGAACCGTACATAAAGAATATAATTGGAAAGAAGCGAGATTATGAAGATGATGCATTTAGAAATATTGAAAAAGTTGTAACCCATCCCTTTTTCCATCATTGATGATGAAGTAGTGACTCTTTCTTTTCAGTTCTTTTATATACATAGTAGTTGTCTTTAGTCAATTTATTTTTTAACATTAGGTATACAAATATAGTGTGTTTTTAAGATATTTTTATGTAAGTTAATATATATAATTTAATGTTCAAATTTGATTAGTTAAAAACATAAGTATTTTGTGTATACGCAATAGAATCTAGAAGCAAATTTGCATAAAAAATGGATTGTGGAAATATGATAATGTTAATTGGTCAAAGATTATTTACAATTTTTATTTAGATTATCCAAACAACTTAATAAAGAAAAAATATGAAATTAATTTATTGAATAATTGCCTTCACATGGGATCATCATAATTTATCTATAGTTTCACTTGGTCTTCTACCTAAAATGACCATTAATGGAAGATATAAGGGACACATTGAGTATCTAGACTGAGTTTCCTCGAGAAGGATAATGTGAACATGTTATTCATTTTTCACCATCATTATTAATGACTATGTTACCAAGTGATCATAGGAGAACACTAGATTTTATCAAATTACCTCTTAATTTTCATGTCTCTCGTTATTTGTAGGATTTTGTATAAAATACTAAGCAAGCTCTTTATTCTCTATTAAACATACTGAATTAAAATAAAAATAAATTAAGAAAGATAATACCAAATGTACATTGTTTTTAAGTTTATTAGTGTTATTGTTATATTTATGATTTTGTTGTCCAAAAAATGGTGTCATAACCTTACAATTATAATAGATCAATATTTAGTGTGGTGGTTTGCAAAGGTAGCTACCCCCTTGTTGAGTTTAAGGTTATGTGTCCTAGTGAGGGTTCAAGGGTAGTGCCCTTGAAAGTCGTACTTGATGTATATTTCTTTATTGATATTTAATTAAGTTTGATTATTAGTTAACAATTTTATTGTACTTGTTAGCTCGGGTTTTCATAACATGACATACTTAAACACCATTAAGTTTCA
This sequence comes from Chamaecyparis obtusa, assembly GCA_027943335.1. Lineage (NCBI taxonomy): Eukaryota > Viridiplantae > Streptophyta > Pinopsida > Cupressales > Cupressaceae > Chamaecyparis > Chamaecyparis obtusa. The sequence goes on from BSBK01002950.1 coordinate 402,903, forward strand.
AATTGTACATAAAAACATATGCTAAAATTTATTATATGTAACAAAAAGTTGAAGACTCAAAATTTAAGGTTGCACTAGAAGTTAAAAGCCACCCATTTAGATTAAAAGCAAAATTGTTGGGATCAAGATGACAGGTAAAATTTTGACTTCAATTCACATAAATTCATCAATTTCAACTAACATAATTATTTTAATTTATTCATCCCATGTCTAATTCCAAAAATTAGGTACAATCTTTTCATATTTTTCTACTTCATTAATGTATGCACTTTTGTTATTTTATCCACATTTCTAATTCAATTAGTTATATATTTTTAAAAATGATTTAATTATCTAAGTTCAATTCAATCATTAATTAACCAAAATAACTTGATGAGGTCCTTATTTCTCATCTTCAAAATAAACAAGATAAAACACACTTTTAGACCCTTCTACAATGCATAAGATAGACACAAAACCTAATAACTTGGGTGAATATGATAAGGAAACCTATTTGCGACCTTAAATGATATGCAAAGAAAATAAGCAATTCAATATTAATAACACAATAGCAAATAATTGATCTACTCAAGAGTTTCAAACCTTAAATACACTTTTAGTGCCACAATTTGAAATAATCAATTATTTTGATCATGCACTTGTGAGTAAGTTTTATGGCCTTGGATTCTTTAAACCCTTTATTCTAAAGTGCTTCACTTAGTATAATGTTCTTTTAGGTGATGGGCAATTTAGTTGGCTTTCACATTGTTTTATAATGGAGATATTATTTATCATTTGGAAAGATAGAAATACAACTATTTTTGCTAGAAAGAGGCTTTAGAGGTGGCACATTATCAACTTTATTCGATCACTAGGGCAATGTCCCTTACATTGTGGACAGTAGGTTCCCATATTTTTACCTTGTAATAGGAGACATGGACACTCTTGACTCATCTTAGTACTCCAAGTCTAGAAACATAATAAGTGGTTCTCTCCATTTTTGGCTAGTTAACACATTAGGGTTCTCCTCCACTTGGCTAATTTCCACGTTGGGACCTCACCATCTCACTTAGTAGATTGAAAACCAACTTGCAAACATGCATGATTTGTAGTCACAAAAGAATGAAGATGATGTTTTCATGGGTTCAGAGCTAAAAGATCCCAAACCGGAGTCTAGGTGAATAGTTATTTTAATTGAAGAATTTGTCTCTGACCAGTGTTTACAAAATTGCCCGAATAAATGCCAAGTTCTAATTTGTTTATGCTTTTCTCTAATATTCACTTTATTTTTTTGGGAGGGGGGGTTTTGGGAGGGGGGGGGGGGGGTTTGGAATTATAAATAATTGCATAGAAAAAAGTAAACAATTTCTAGCTAGAACAATAAGAAAAATGCTAAGAATTTAACAGTACTTTAATTCTGAAACAATACATACCCATACAAGCAAACAATCTGATTTTTCTTTTATTCAACAATAGATTCTTGCAATAGTTTGAAGCTGTCCACAATCTAAATTAACGCCAACTTGAGGAAGATTATCAGTCTTAAACAAGATGATAAAATTTATTGACTACAACCCTCTCTCAGCAATGCTTAAACAATGACATCAACTGCAAGGTGATTGACGCCTTCAAGAATCCTCACATGAGCTGCTACAAAGCCACGTGCAAGCTGATATGAACTGGATGCCCAACTGAAACCCACTCTATCAAACTAAATCTGCAGGCAATGATGAAATTGATCTCTACCTCTAACCATCTAAGTGCACAATCAAACAAATGCAACAACTAATCCTTGATGAGGACTACGTCCCAGCAATTCCAAACTTGAGGTTTGCATCCCAAACCTCCAAATCACTCCACCAGAGCAATTGCCAATTTCACAAGTGTAATTTTCCAAAGATAATGAGAAAATAGGGTTGCTTCACCTTATATCCCCTCTCCATAGAAAATTGACCCCTAAAGAGTAATTCTCATTTTGCATTTTAATTGAAATATAATAAAATAACATTTCCCTTGTAAATGGCATCCAAACTTAGGAAGAAATATTACTTTATTAAATTGTCATAACTCAATGCATCAAATAACATCCTGGCAGTGAAAATATGTTATGATAATTCAAGACCTTTCCAATGAGCTACCACACATAGGTATACATGCCCAGATCATTAAATTATTCCCTTATTACTCCAAAATGACTATAAATATAACCTTATTATAATTTATTTAATTACCAACTTAGGAAATATTAAAATATTTCCCTTTATGCTTCCAAAAGCCCAAATCAACCAAATAATCATAAAACTAACCATGTCACCTATCTGTGACTTATACCAGCCAAGATGGGTCAACTGGTAGTCCCTTCCCTAAAATCCAGGGATGCTCCTAGAAACTAGGGAACTCATCATGTCATCTTGAAATTGAAACCATGGATTAGTCCTGAGGAGCCTCATATCTCGAAACTACCACATCCTCCTAAATTTTAGGGAAACCTCCTAAAATCAAGGAACTGCTCCAAACTGGCCCACAACTGCCTGAGATGCCATAACCACTAAAAATCTTGTGTGAGTCTCTGTCCAACACTACTAGCCTATGAGACTCCCATGATAGGCTAACTCTCATGATTCTGAAAGTCGAACTAAGGAGGGGACATGACAAGAGCTAATTTAGGATATGAAGGGCTTACCCAATAAAAGGTAGGATAACCTTGATGATTGGAACCCTTCCTCCTAGATTAGGTTTAATAGATTTAGTAGCTTCTTCTTTGATTCCATTGTGATTTTATGATTGACTGCTACTTTTATAGGACTAATTGTTAGTCATGCAATTCTTTCCTTTTTATGACTCCTATCAACTTTTATTCTTATTTGTGTGCATCAAGATGAAATACCATTCTATAATGCACTTTTTGTTTGGGGTACAAATTTGTTTTTATTAATGATAATAATGTACAATCTAAATCTTGCAAATAAACTTTCACTTGAATCCAAAGTGGAAGCAAAAAGACAATCAAATATAAAATTGTTTAATAAAAATGAACTTTCCAACCCTTCTTCTAGACTAAATATCCAAAAAATACAAAATAGACTTTCCAACTCTCATTCTTCACATATACTTATATTGACCACACAAATACAAATTGAAAGGTAAATGCATCTTTATGTCGCCACCACCATTATACTTCCTACCATATTTTTCTTATTTTTCACGAAAAGCCTTTCATCCACAAAATCATTTTTAGCTACCCAATAAGACACACAAACTTTGGACTAAAACCTCGCCCCTATTTAAAAAACATACATCCCTTGAAAACTTTAAATTTTTTGATGAATAAAGGCCTTTTCCATTAAAATAAAGTATAAAGTACACTATTCACAAAAAATGAAACCGGCTAGAAAACTTTAGATTTAAACCTCTTCCTTATTTAAAAAACATACATCCCTCGAAAAATTTAAATTTTTTATTTTGTCAATAAACATAAAATTATTTAATATTCCAAAAGAAGTCACATTTCACAAGCAATTGGTCTTTGGACTCTAATTACACAACCTTGACAAGAATCTCACCTCGTCTCCTCCACTCATTGGAAAACAACAAAGCCGTATTGTGATAAAAATCCCCATTCTTTTTAAAGGACTTCCTTTTAAAGGCCGGGCTATATGTGGTAGGGCGCTACGGAATTATATATTTTGTCCAAAATGCTTAGTAATAAATCCAACACGAGTAAAATATTCTCTTTTTGTGGGCCCTACGACATGCAAACGTGTTTTAGAAGGCTGAACAGGACAAAAGGTGGCTCGAATTTCAATACGTGTAAGGCGGTGATTCATTCCACAGATCTGGGAAATATAGGCAATTCTATAATAAAAAGACCTGTTGATTAGCTTTCCTACCGAAAAATTTGACGGCTAAATAATTTGAAGAGACGGTAATAATATTGAGCGTTTGAATATTGTACTCTTAGACGTTAAACGGCCTGCTACTTCAGTGACAACGGACGGGTAGATTCTACCGTTCGGTACGTCAGAGAAGTTGTACACCGTACGATGTTTTCGGGGCACTTGGTTTCTGGAAACGTACGATGGCGACAGGTTACCGCTTTCACCCTCTATTTCACCGCTCCTTTTCTCCCCTAACGAGATTTTACCTTTTGTACTGCGGTTGTTTTGACCACCCTCGTAAGGTTAACCCTGTGACTGTCTTGTTTTTACACATGTAAAATAAAAATATTCCACGTTAGATGAGATACCGTCGCCTTTTTGTTTTCGGTGTGTGTTTTTGGTTGGTATATTTTTTGGCTTTAGAATGTATGCATAGAAATGCTGAGTAATTGGGATTCCGCATTTCTTGAGGCGTCGACTGCAATAACAAGAAGGGATCGCGATAAAGCTGTCGATCGGTCTCGGATTGAGTTTGGGATTGACGAGAGCTTTGAGTTCAGACTAAATTTGTCTGTTTTGGCCGAAAATTTTGTTAAATTTGAGCCAAAGACCTACTATTTTTGGCTCGTTCATTTCCCTAATTATCGGCTCCAGGGAACCTTTTGGTTGATAGCTAATTTGTCCGATTTGGCGGCAAATTGTGGGAAATTTAATCCAAAACGTGATATTTACCCGAGGCTTGGATTTGGGTTTTGATGGGAAGGAATTCGGCGCGTTTGAACGGTTTGAAGATTATGTGTTTGGATTCTTACGGATTTCGGACAGCTTTTGATTCTGTTGCGGTGGTCGTTGAGGCTATGGATGAATTAAAAAGCGCTGGCAGGGTTTGCGACGTGAATTTTAGGGTTTAGTTGGAAGGGAAGTGAAGCGGAGCGTGAACTTTGAAGGAAGTATGGGGAATAAATTTACTCGGCGTAGACATGTCGTCGATGAGCGGTATACGAAGCCGCAGGGTTTGTATCAACACAGGGATGTTGATCAGAAGAAGTTGAGAAAGCTTATTCTAGATGGTAAGTTGGCTCCCTGTTTTCCTGGAGGTGAAGAGCACATCGGTGAGCTTGATGAGTGTCCAATTTGTTTCCTGGTAAGTTTGTAGAATTTTAATGCTTTTTGCGTTTCTGAATTTTGTGGGTTTTTCTTTCTTTTGCTAATTTGTGCGGAGGCTTCTCTTGGGGATGAGTTTTGTGGGAAAAAGTAAGATTTTAGGGTTTTGCGCGGTTATTGTTACGTTTAAGGTTATGGAATTACCATGCCGTTGCTTTTTGGTGTTGACTAATATTGTGGCTTGCTCTGAGGGTGTTAACCTTTGAGTATGGACTTGTGTTTGTTGAAATTGTTGATTCGGTGTGATTGAATTTGGTGCCTTGTACTTTTGGACTGTGACCGCAGGATACATGGACTATTATGTTTAAATAACGACAAGTGATTTTTTGCTTGAAATTGTAAGATTTTGAGGAAAAACTAAAAAGTATTAGGATAGACATGCCACTTTTCTGTAGCAAGCTACTCAAAATGTGATGAGGCTAGTGAGTTCACAATTGAAATTGTGAGTTTCTCTCCGAGTGGTATCATCATGTTATAATAGAAATGGTCGCCAACTTCGAGACGATGGCCTGGATTCCAATCCTGTCAAGTTTGCCCCCCTCTTGGTTAATTAAGCTTGTTGTAACAGGACAAGCTTTGCTAAGCTTACCTGGTGATACCTGGTGATACCTGGTGAGTTTTGATGAAAGAGATGCTCCGCAAACCTAATGATGTACTAATGGTGTAGTACCTGCTAACAAACCTAATTAGTTGAGTTATAGCTTTAAGTGCTTCTTAATGGGATGACATTGAAGGCATGAGATTTGAACTGATACCGTATACATTAATAGCAGACTTTAGCTTTTGTGAAAAAAATCATCTGTAGGATTATTATGGTCATAAAGGAATTGGCTCAGCATCAACATTTCACTTGTAATTTAATATTATCTGGAATCTCTTACCATTGACTGTCAAACTGATTGAACTATGAGGCTATGCTCTGTTTATACTTTACCACTGTAGTGTATTTGGGTATTGTTTTCGAATATTTGAATGTTTTAATGGGCACTTTGAACATGAATACAAGTTTCCTGAAAGGGTGATACTTCAGCTGCCATGAAGGACTTAGAAAAGGGAAATTGAACTGCAGTGGCTCCTTACTCACCTACACTGTTCACCAGTTTTCCATATAACATGAGCCATGTTTTTAGTTTTGTCAGAATTGTGAGAAGATTCTGGGGAATTAGTATTGCTGTGAATGGTTTTATAAGAATGACATTGGGGAAAAGGGAATTGAATTATACTCCATATACATCACAGAAAGGCTCAAGGATGTATGCAGAATTATATATAAAAAATTCGGCATTTTGATGGAGTTTGCTTGACATTGCAGAGTTATGCTTAAGATTGTATGTTTAAGGAGATTCTTACCATCACTACTAATATATCAGCAATGTTAATTTATGTATTCTTAGTTTTCAATTGATATTGTGTGGTTTTAGGGGAATACTATTCTTCTGGGTACTAATATGTGAATGCCATTTTAGAGAATAGAAATGTCAGTACATTCCTCGTACATCCCAAAAAAGCATTAGGATGCATTAGAATCCAATTGGCCTTGGCATGACCATTTCACAAGTGATTTTATGCTTAGGATATTTCCACTTTGGTTGTTGAATTGTTCTCACTGTAAGTGCCAAGATTTATTTATAAATTATCACTGCAATCAATTTGAGTATTGTTTTTTTTCTTCATGTGAGATTCTAGTGCAATGCTAATATTTTGGATGTATATTTGGGAAAGGCATTGATGAGTTTGGGAACTGAGACAGAGTATAATTATGCCCTCTAAAGGCATTAGGCTGTGTGCAGGGTATGTCTAGCAATACTAGGAATTCTAGATCTAAAACTTGAACACTCTTACCGTTGCCTGTTGAGTTAATGCCACTTTGAGGATTCAGCTCTATTTCCAAATTATAACTGTAGTCAATTTAGATATCGTCATTTTTCTTGAAAATATAAGATTCTTGGGCAGTGCTATTTTTCTGGGTGCTTCTAATAGAATGGCATTACACATAGAGGAAATTTGAGCACACTTAAAATACGTCTGTAAAATGTATCAAGCTGTATTCAAAGTTATACAATATACATAGACTGATAGAAGTATTAGTATTTCATGTAATTTAATGCTTTGCATTTTATATATGGCTCAATCATTGATGAAGGAATGCCATTCTACATTTCCACCTCCGTTTACAAATTACCTGATTCAATCTGGGTATTTCTTGCTTATTTTGGAATAATGGTATTTGAGGGGAATGCCATTGAACTGGATGGTTCTTTGTGATTGGTACAGAAGAACTGGAGACTCAAGCTAATATCACATCCATTAAAATCATTGAGTTGTGTTCATAAGTTTTGTGATTTCAGGGAACTGCTATGACATTATCCTTAGAGTTGGGTACTGTTACTTCACACATGGTAAGCACAGAGCAGTGCAAACTGTGGAAGCCGTGTTGTTTGGATATGGGTTTTGAGCATTTGAATTTATTGTTTTTTTTGACATTTTCATACTGTGCTTTGTTATTTAAAATGCCTTTACTTGAGTATTGGATGTCACACTTATATTATCTTGAAAGGAACCTGTTTATACTGTCATGAAAGGAGGATCCAATATGCTTCTTCCTTTTTCCTGCCTTGAGAATCTGAAGACCTTTGTGCATTGGCTGGTTCAGACTCCATAGTTTTATTCTGTAGTTTATGAGGATTGAGGCTTCTGTCCAAATTGTTTTGCACAAGCAAAACAATAGATAATAGCATTTTAGATGGGGTAAAATATTATTGCATGTGATAGCTGATCCATAAGCTAAATGTTTTACTTATTTACAACGATGTATTTGTTTCATGTTCTTTGTTTTTTTTTTCTTGTTTGATGCCCACTTTTCCAGTATCTTATGGAAAGGAACTTATTTGGACGTTCATTGAATAATAAAATTTATGCTTATTTTTATATTTCAGTATTGTACTCCAGTGAATTTCATTCTAAATGGTTTTTATATTTAATACTCTTAAGATTAATTGCCTTTCATTTTCCATTTTGTGTCTTCCTTTTTTGGTCTTTTGGTGACTTCACAGGTTTACAGATCTCAATCTCAAATTTATTCCTTTGGAATATAGAGGTTGCATTTTCAATTTTTGTTTAATGATCCATTGATTGCCAAGATAATGGATCAGTTTTATTTTGAACAGTCCATTTTCTTTCCATTTAAATATTTCCGATCCAGTAAAAGTGATATTCTGGCTTTTGTTTTCTTATGTTGTATGCAGTACTATCCAAGCCTTAACAGATCAAGATGCTGTATGAAAGGAATTTGTACAGGTGAGTCTGTCAGATCTCGAAGTTGACACTTTGAACAAGTTATTCCATGATCGGTTATCATATATGATGACAATGGACCAATGCACTGATTTTACCCATGTTGCAGAATGTTTCTTGCAGATGAAATCGCCACATTCTGCTCGTCCTACACAGTATCCTTATGGAAGATTTTGAATTTATCTTTTTCATTTCTCATCTGCTGACCTAGAGATATTAGGAATTTAGGATAGAGCAGTTTAAATGTCTGCTGTTTCTTTTAACTTTTTAAGATGTCCCTTTTGCAAAACTTCAAACTATGCCGTGGAGTATCGAGGTTGTAAGACACAGGAAGAAAAAGGCATTGAACAAGCTGTAAGATACCATGGAAGCATTCTTGGATTTCAAATCTTACTTTGCTTGAGCACATATCTGCTTGCAATTCTTTGTATAGAAATAGCTGAATGTGAAACTGTTTTTGTTTGCAATCCTTTGTAGAGTAACAGGTGAACGTGTAACTAACTTCTTCCTTATGATTTTGTCTTCAGGAAGAGCAGAAGGTGATTGAGGCAAAAATAAGGATGCAACAAGAAGAAATTCAAGCTGAGAAAGAGAGAGTTCAGAGAAGACAAGAGCCTATACATGATGAACAGATGATGTCTCCTGAAGAAATAGAGCGACTAGACCTTACCAATCCAAATGCAATGTCAGGTATTGCAGCACAAGCCTGGAATTCTGCATTTTCTTCACCTTCTTGAATCTGTATTTACCAGACTCCATTAAAATAGGCATGATAAGTGAGTTGATTTTAACAGATGAAGATGTAAATAGTGTCTGTGGTACTCATGGTTCTTCATCAGAGCCAAATGAGGTTCATGCTACTCAAAGTTCATCTGGTGTTGCTGTTGCAAGGTCACAAGACTTGCAACCCTTCCAGGGCAGACAAATCAGGTAGTGTGGTCACTGCTTTCTTTTCCTGTGACCTTTTCTAATCTTGTTTAATTTTATTGAAGTCGTCATGGATTGTTGTCTTTAATTACATGAATGCCTTGTTACAAACTCATGCCACTTTCTACCTTTCCTCTATACAATAAAGTTTTAATAAATTACACATACTTATATTCAACTTAAAACTGCAAGCTTCTTATATTACCATTCAACTCACTATTCTTTCAATCATGAAATTTTCTTGCAAGCTGAATTATGAAATTTGTCCCAAGCTGAATTATGAAATTTTATTTCAAGCTGAAATGCTTATTGTGAGGTGAAGATATACAGTTAGTTTAGGTTTTTAAAACTTGAAGTTGTCATCCATGGATCACACAATAAAACCATACATTTTTTAGAATAAGAAATGCAGGTTATTCCTAGTTGGTCCACGTTTGAGCTTGTGGCTGTTATTATTGCTTGTAATATAAAGGGTCCAAGAGTTTAGATTAGTTGACAAAATGTTCTGAAACTCCTTAAACTGTTATAAAATTATTAAACCTGAAAATCATACTGCGATACTTACACTATTCAGCATCAACTTTTCTCCCTAATTGCACAACTCAGTGTCAACTGTGCTTGTGCAGATTTGTTCAATGCTATTTAAAAATCAGATAATGATACCATTAAATTATCAATATCAATACTAATTTTTGTACTAGTAGTTTTCAGTGAAATAATAGGATGAAATATATTAGATTTTCCCTGAACAGATTTGTTCAAGGGACTTTTTGGGAGTCCCTTGGAAGTCTCGATGATGTCCTGACATTTCCTAGAGAGCCCCAAATAAAGGGGGCATCCTGGAAACATCCTCAAAAGCTTGGTGATGGTAATGGAATGAAAAGTGTACATCCTCTCCAGGTTCCCACATCCCAAGTATGTCCCATCCCAATAACATGAGGATTTTTGGGGGTGGGAGCATGTCCCTATGAACACTATATATGTATGTGTATACATACACATATATAGTGTATATACATACATACATTCATTCTCAAAATGCTTCCCTACATCCCCTTATACCCTCATCTCATAAACTTGAAGAAACATTATATATTGAAGAATGGTAGTGCATATTGTCCACAAACTTGGCAATGCAACTACAGTCCTTAAAAAACCAAAGCTTGTCTTTTTCTTAAAGCAGGTCTTTGAAAGGTGACATGATCCAAATTTTAATAAGCAACACACACACACACAGACATATAATATAGGTTCGAGGTGTGACTGTGTGAACATCCATATGAGTCAAGAGGTGAAACCTTGAGGGAGTACGTGTTTTTATGTGTTATTCATGATGGTACAACTGATTTTCATATTTGGTGCTTCCTAGGATAGGTTTACAGGTATTTTTAGAGTTGGACTTTGATGGTGACAAGTTCAAAGGTTGTCTTTGTTTTTGAGGGCATGATTGGACATGGTTTGAGACTTGGATTCTTGTGTGGGTGATAGTTGAGTGTAGGTACAACATTGGTGTTGATTATGCAGGTACACTTGTGCATTGGCATGACATAATCAGGTTTGTGGTGGTTAGTTGGTGATTTGGTTTGATGTTAGAAGGTTGTTTCTTATCTCCTAGATGCTTGATTGGTTCCTTTACTATGGTACTTGGATGTGGACATGTTTGGCAAATCAGATCAGAGGTTGATTTGGTGTTTGAGTCATGTGGTCTTTAGGATTATTTTCTTTGATATCTCAGTTTGCATGTTACTAATGTGATGACGAGTTTGCATGTTTTAGTGTTTGTATCTACGAGTTATGTAGTTGTGTGGGTAGGCCACTCATTTGATTTCACTGGGATGACTTGATGTGGGCTGTCTATCCCATTAGGTTTGAGTCAATGTTGATGCAAACTTTGTTAGTTGGCCTTGTTTGTGGTCATTTGTGCTTTGGAATGTTTGCTTTGAGATGAGAGGATGGATGTTGTTTAGAATACCTGGATAGTTGATTATGGGACGTGTACCATGATGGTTTACACTCTATCATGGTAGCTTGGTTACATGGTTTAGTGGGCACTTTTGACAGTGCTGTATTGGTAGTGTTGGATATATTTTTGATGGTTTTGTTGGTGGTTGTATCTTCTTGGCTTTGAAATCTAGTTTCACTTGATGTCATTGGCATTTCAGTTGTTTGTAGACCTAGATGATCATTTAGGAGATGGTTATCATGATACATTGTGTTACTTGGTATCACAGTTTTGTGGGAGTTGTTGGTAGTTGTGTGGATTCACCATTTGATGGTGGATGATCTTCTTTAGTTTTGCAAATGTTTGGGGGAGCTTTTAGATCATGTTGTTGCAGAAGGGCCTTTGACATTTGCAAGTTCATTAGTAGGAGATGGTTATCTTCATGAGATTGGAGATGTTGACCTCTTGGAGCCATGGAGGACTCATGGAGTCTTTGGTTGAGGTGATGTATATGGTTTGTCTCTTGACATGTTAATTTTGTTTGATAGGATGGTTTGTATTATGTCATGATGTACTCTTGATTATGGATTAGAGTTTTGGCATGAGACTGGTTATGGATATGTTCATTGGAGCATGTGAACTCCTAGGAAGAGATGGTTAGATCATGATTGCATGTTTATGTTCCCAATTGAGCTATTGGACTATGGGATTGATCTTGTTTGGTTCTCTTGTATTGAATACTTGATCATTTGCTTGATTACTTCATGACAATGCTATGTTCCTGATTGAGCCATTGGACTATGGGATTGATCTTGTTTGATTCTCTTGTATGGACTGATGGGTTATAGGTGCTCATCAATACATGGAGACGTAGGTGAGGTTTGGAGTTGTCTTGTGTTCAGAAATGTGTTGAGATGATTGGTGGTTTCAGCAGGAAGTCTGAGGAGTCTACATGTTGGCTGGACATGAGTTAAATAGAGACTTATGAGGAGATTGTTCTTGGATGAGTCATGATGACTTGGATATCTTGGAGGAGCATTCTCTTTTCCCACTCATGGTCAATTCAACGGTTGACTATTTGAGAAGTATTGCCAATTGTTCCTTTCAAGTGCATGATATTTATGTTTATCTTTCATGGATATGAGTGTTGAGCTATGGATAAATGGTTCATTCATGGGGGATTCATTTGAGGGATGGATAGCATGGTTATCTCCTTGCATATATGAGCTGATATTATGATGCCACTATGAGGATCTTAAGAGATGGTTTATTGAGTTTTTTTCCTAATTTGGTAATGGTTTCTTTGTTTTCTTGATTTGGGAACAATTGATTTGTTTTCCTGATTTGTGAGGGGTTGCTTTGAGTTTGATCTTCTTGGTTTGTGAGGCTTACATCCATGTTGGTTACATGATATATGTTTTGTGTTTAATCTTGGTGATTGAAGGAGTGGGGTGTTGATGCTTTTCATCGAGGGTGTTGTGAAGGAGAGTTATAGGTAGAAGGAAATTTTACAGGTGTATGATTTGCAGGTTCTCTCTTTGGTCTTGTTTATCTTCCTGAATGTTTGGTTTTACATTACATCAGTATTGAGGTCTGGTTGAAGCTATTTTGGTTACTAGTTTGTGGTCATGTGTTGTCATGTATGTTTTTGGGTGATGACATGTAGGTTCCTTTATCTCTTTCCTTTGATGTGTGTGGAAAACATGGGAGAGCTATGGAGACTTGCAGTGAGAGTTGTACTTACACGTTATTGGTTTATAGGTTGCATATCACTGTGGATGTTTCTTGATGCTACATCATGTTGTTTACACCTTCTATGTGATGCTATAAGTAGACTTGATATGCCTTGATCATTTTTAGATTTGCGTTACCCATGTAGTGGGACTTCCTCAATGTGTATCTTATTCTTTGACATGTTTGCACATGGAGCTTGTGATTGCAATCGCTGGGTTGTATATATTGATGGCATGAGTTTAATATGGTTTGTATACCTATGAGGTATGGATATTGGATGTGTTAGCACTTGTTGTGGGTGCTATTTCAACCTTGGATAGTGTATCTTGATAGCTATTGCTGAATATTGATATCTTTGGATTGAGTGTTTTCATTGGATATCAGTTGAGCTAGGATTTATGCTTCATTGTGACAAATAGTGTGACTTCTCTTTGGATGGCTTCTTATCTTTGTGCAGTGGCATGATGGAGGATGAGAGCGTTCATGTTTGAGATGGTCACTTTGTTTCTTGCTATAGGTGTCTTGTTTTGGCACATGGAGGACTTTGATTTGTGGCTATTGGGATTTATATTATTGGTTGTATATGTTGATGGCATGAGTATACCGAGCTATGGATAGTTGGGTGTGTTAGCACTTGCTGTAGGTGATATTTCAACTATGGGCAGTATATCTTGACCATAGTTGGAAAACTCAGACTTGACAACCCAAAAAATTGGGCTCAGACTGGGAAAAAAACTCAGGAAAGGACTTGACAAAATAATCAAATCGCAGTTTTACAAAAAAACAAAAAAAAAATAATACATTTAGAGAACATAAGAGCCATAATTGAAACATTGCACCCTACAAACCTATTTTGAGCAATAACAAATAACAAATAAGAAGAAAAGTTAAAAAAAATCAAATTTTAAAGTTGACTTGGCATTTTTAGTTTGCAGCGAGAGTCCATCTGTAGGACTCGGTAGTCTTGATGTTGGACTTGGGCGATTAAAACTAAAAAATCTACATGTGCTAATGGATATCCATTCAAATTGAATATCTGGTGCATGCGTATATGTAGATAAATTCGTGGGATCATTTTTTTCAGTTAATGGTGCGCGCGTATATGTGCAGCATTTCATTATTTTGTATAAACCTAAAGCTTGAACCATCCAGCATACTTGATGTTTGCCCGTCTAGGTTTTGGCATTCTTGCTGGTATTACCGTTAAACATGAGGTAAGTTTTCAGTGGTTGTTAGGAAAGAGAACATTTTAAACCATATGAAGGGTTCCCTTCTTCAAACTAATCTCATTTATCAATGGAACTATGCAACAACAAAGAAACGGTATTTTTATGTGGGTTGTTTGTTCTCTGCATATTTTCTCTCAAATCTTAGCTTGCAATATTCTTTTTTTTCAATTTATAGGCTTTTCTCCATCTGAAAATGACAATGTCTGAACTGTGTGCCTGCATTTGTTTTTAGCAACTCAAGGACATGCATATTGCATATTCAGCAGAATTTGGTGCAACCACAAAAATGTCAAGCAGATTTAGTTAGATAAGGTTTGTAGATCACATCTTTCTATTAGCACATGTAGATTTTTAGTTAAGATTATTATGAAATATTAAAAAGGAACGAAGGCACAAAATCATCATCAAAATTACCAAGATAACCTAGTCGAACTAGGTGCAAGTTGGAGACACTACCTGATGCAAGAGCATCCTGGGTGTAAGAGCAATCTTGCATCACCCAAAAATATTTTTGGTTTCTTTTCAATAAGGGCTATCTTGTGTAGAGCTACTAGTTATGGAAACTTGCTATTTTTAGTAAGTTGGTCATACGATCTTGGAATGTTCTGATTTCACAGTTGGAGGTTCATCTTAGTCATATCAGCCTGCCTGTAAAGTTTCATTGCTAGATCAAGTTTGGTTTTGAAGATATTGAAACTTTTCGGTTTTGGAAATAGGGTACAGAAACTTTGAACTCAATTTTGAAGGCTTTAGAGGCTCCGGATGAGGTGAAATTTTCGGCTGAATGAAGCTTGCTTAATTAAGGTGTTTTTGAGTTCCTCGTGCCCTTTTCGAAATGGGGTTATAATAGTCAATCGGGTCAACGGGTGATGACTTATGGTCTCCGGAAGTTGGGTCACCTGAAATGGTGGAAAATGATTTTCCTTCAAAATTTCTGTTTAGGTTTCAAAAGTTATTTTGAGCCGACTTTGATGTAATAAATTGAAAAATAAAATAATTCTAAGTCTGGTCGGCCCTTAGGGCTAAATTTCTGGAACCTTCTCGGGTGGTGGAAATTGCCTATATAAGGAAGGTTGTAGTGTTGTCTTAGGCAGTTCGGGACAGTTCTGGGTAGTAGATCTAGGTATTGATTCGAGGCTTAGTCCTATAGAATATTGTAAGGGAACGCCCAAGTGGCTTTGCATATTGTAATTCTGAAAGTTTGTAATTCCACACTTGTGGAGATAATAAGAAGCCCATTTTCTGTTCTTGCAAATTGTTGTTGTTTCTCTGTTTCTGTTATGTGTTTGTGATATTAAGGGGAGCACCCTTCATCACTACCATCTAATGAATCCAAGGCTATCCCAAATGAAAGACATTGGTGGACACACCTCCTCCCCATGATCCTAATAGAGACCTAGGCCATCAAGTTTGTGCTAGTCAGTTCTAGACAATACTTACTAGTCTTTTGTAATCTAGGCAGTCATTGACCGGAACCATATTACTTCCCCCTTTCCTAATGATATCTTTTCCCCCCTTCTTCGAAGGCCAAGTTGATCTTGCATCCACTTGCCAAAACAAAAGTAGTCAGTTTGAAACCATGGCATTATAATGTCAATAATTTGCATAATACTAGATAGACAATTACATCTATTCTAGATACACAAGAACTCATCATGACATTCCATATATACTAACTGAATCTAATGCATCATAAAATAGAAATAAAGCAGTTACTGTCTAGGGCATCGTTTAATTTAAAACCATTGTTTCTAACATCTGATACCATCTAGGGCATAAATTAAACAAAACCACTGTTTAAAAAGAAACCAAATACCGCTTAGGGCATCATCATAACCAAAGTATCAAATATGAATTATTTGGAAGGATGTGACAAATGGCTTTGTAATCTCATGGTTTTAGTCACATGGTTTTGTGTAATATGATTTGGTAGTTTTGTGTGAGCTTGTTTCTATAAAAGCAAACACAAGGGTAGTTGTCTAAGGTTCGCTAGTCTAGGTTTTGAGTCTTCTTCTAAAGAGTGCATATGTGAAGCATGGTATGGGGTTTTGCGGTTACATGCTTGGACACATGGAGGGTGCATTGGAGAGGCTTGATGTTTTTGAGGTGTTCATGGAGGCTCTAAAGATGTATTGCAGTGTTCATTGTTGAATAATACATTGAGCTTGGATGCTTTTGGAGGATGGGGTTTTCCCTCTTAAGGCTTTTTGTAGGGTATATCTTGTGTCATCTTCGATGGGTATGTTGTCTATTCTCTTGTATGTGGATATTAAACACTTGTTTGGATAATGCTTTCGGAGGCTGAGTTTTTCCCTCTTAAGGTTTTTCTCCAAGTACATAGTGTCGTCTTTGATGGTTATGTTGTCTATTCACCTGAGTGGATTCTAAATACTCGTTTGCATAGATTTATCTTGTTGGTTATGCTATCTTTATTAAATTTATATTATGATAAATGCATTATAAAATAATTTTAAAACATTTTAAACTAAGTTGCTGGTCCGGGTCTGGGTTCAAGGATCCAGTTCGGCTAATTTTTTTTGAGGTTTGGGTGCGTTTTGGCCCTTGGGCTCATTGGTATAAAAAAATGTAAAAACAATATATATATATATATATATATATATATATATATATATATATATGCAACTTGTATGTTTATCAGCTCTAATAAATGTTGATCAATGTGAATGGTAATTTTGTTATACCAAGGCTAGATATTTGAACAAATCTAAACTAACAAAATCATTCATCTGCAGCCATAAGTAGCTGTTTTTTACTTTCATTAATGATGTCTATTGCTTGCTGTTCAATCTACTGTGAGTTCTGTGTTATAATGTAATGTTCATATGTTAAAAACACAATTCTAAGTCTAAAAGAATTTACAAATTAAACATTAAGCATTAGAAATTTACTATGGTTCTTAACATTTTATGTTCTGAAAGATTTAATGATTCTAATAAGAAGGAAACTATGCAGATGATTTCTTGAGCCAAAATCTTCTGCCAATTAATTAATTTGATACTCTGTAATTGTTGTCATAAATACTGGTACTTTAATAGATTCATATTTTGATGTTTACTTCTATTTTCTAAGCAAAGTACTCAAACAACACAAATAAAAATGCATAATAATAATATTGCTTTAGAATCTGTGATTATGTTAGATTTCTCCTCCCTTCACAAGTCATCACCAATTGCCTTGCATATATCCACTTGAATTTCAAAACCTCCTTATTTGTTTCCTGGTTCTCATCACTGTAGGCACACTGTTTCTGCGAGGGGAGCCACTGCCACTGAACCAGTGACCATATCATTGCAATCTTGTCCAGGACCAGATATGTCTCCTAATTGTTTATCCAGTCATTCCCGTTTCAGCATCCTCTGGATTCAAAGACCACCGATCACAAGCAGTGAGGATATGTTGCCTAAACAAACAAGGAGATTACTTTCCATAGTTCAAATGAGTACAGTACGCCTCCAGAATCCCATCAAGCTCAGCCCATTCCTTGGGGGAAGATGTGATTGGAATCTCTTCTTCATCATTAATTCAAAAGTTTGCTAGGAAGTTTGCAGCAACATCCCTATAAATGTGTACAAAGGAGACGTCCTCAAGTTTTGCTAGCTTTTGCCAGATCGTGTCGAAATTAATATAATATTAAAAATAGCCATAGTTGATAATTCAATTTCAATCGTTAAAGAAATAAAACAGTTTGTATATGTTCAAGATATAACAATACCAAGTGGTTCATCACATAGTTTTAGGATGGTTATGTATTTTGAATTTTCTATTTTTAACTTTATACTTTTCTCTGTTTTTTCACATATTTTTTTCTTTGTTTGGAGGTGGGGGTACACATTGATAACTTGACTAGTCTAGTGCTGTACTAGGCATATACCCAGGTCATACCTTGACTGGGACCCTTAACAAAGGTAACAGAGGTCTACATCGGGGACCCTTGGGGTTATATTTCAGACGCACCTTGCATACCTTATATCTTAACAAATGTTGGATGATGCAGCAATAAAAAATGTTTCACCTTGGATGTACACACGTCAGACACATTTTCTGGGGCTGTACTTGAGGCATATTCAGACCAAAACTAACATCTGTGACATGTACACCTTGGTGATAAGGTGTTCCTATAAACAGAGGTGTTAACAACTATTGAATTTTTACAGTAATAAAATATATTTATTCTTAGACCAGTTCATATTCTTAGACTATGTTACCAGGTACGTGGGTCAGAGGCTGGATGTGGGTGTGGGTTCTGGCTTGGCCCAAGTCCAGGTCCAGTCCAGGTGCGGCCCTGGGTTTGCCCAGGGTCCTGCAGCCTAAATTGTCTCTGCATTCCAAACTCACAGGCCAGGTCTGCATTTGAACTATAAAATCATGCATTACATGCAAAAAACATAAATATTATGCTCCCATATTAAATGCACTGTAGTTACACCCAAAGCATTTACCGACACCAAGATCTCCATCAGTCATTTCTGGCAGCATCTTTCCCTTGAGTTTTGCAATGACTTCTTTGAATTTTTCAGCAATGAATTGGCGACTTAGTTGACACATCTACAGGAAAGTACTTAAGTTGATCAAGAAAAGATTGCATAAGATGATCACAATGCATAGAATATTTTGTATAGTGTTAAATGGGGAAGAGATCCCTATTTTAGAAGGCTGTCTATCACTCCGAAGAAGTTCTTAGATTGAGGCCCCATGTGAACAGTGTATCCTACAAACCCTGTCACTGCGCAATAGCATAACAAATTATACCTGTTTTCAAATCAATGTACTCTTTTCATATTTAATATGTTGTTTTTTTGGCATGCAGGGGAGAGGATGGTTTTGACCTGGACTTAGAGGACATAATGATTATGGAAGCAATATGGCTCTCTCTCCAGGTATACCTTCTGTTCTGTGTTAATGTTCCATATTATGTAGATAGCCATTGGAATGTATTTGCACAGGCAAGCTATTTATGTAAAACAGCACACAGTTTTGTTTACATTCACAAATGCAGGTGCTCGGTATGTGTGTCCACTCCATTCATGCAGTCATGAATGGTAGGGGGTATGGGCAAAATAGATATCCCTCGTGGAAAAGATTATTTTTTTGGTGAATACAACTCCTTAAGTCATTATCCATAATTAAATTGTAATTTTCTGTTTACAGGAGCATGGTTCCCATAGAATGGCTGGAACATATTTGTCTGGGTTTGAAAACACTGTTCCTAGAAGAATTAGTGAAGCCCCTGGTCTGTTAGAGAGTCGTGGTTCTACCATTTCAAACACTGTATCAGGCGATTCAAGAGAAGCGATTCCAAACGGCTCTGTTACAGGGGGACTTGCTTGTGCAATTGCTGCACTTGCTGAAAGACAAATATTAAATGTCGACTCAATGGCTGTAAGGGAAAGATCACAGAGTCAACAAATGGATGGAGACCTCACTGAAAATGGCAGGACAGAGAGTCAGGATGTTTCACAAGACAGTACATCTGGTCAACAAGATTTATCACCATCCAATATCTGTGACCAAGCATGTGACCACAGAGAAACAGATGAGCATGAGCAGCAGGCATTCCCTGAGGAACCTGTCAATAATAGTGAACTAGAGGATGAGAGAGAACCTGAGGTTCATGCTCCAGAGAATTGGATAGAAGTTTCCCCAGAAAGTGGACGTGCACTTTCACAGTGTGTAAGGGAAGGAAGCCGAAGCTCAGTGTCAGACTGGATGTTTGACCACAGCTCTGAAGTTGTTGAAGTTGGGACTAGTTTTTCTAGTAGCATTCCGTCTGCTTCAGATTTACCTTGGGAAGCCCCCGATGTTCCTCAAAATGTCGATGTTTCGGCTGATCCACCTTCCCTCAGTGCACAGCCTTATGTGGTCCCAGAGAGTTATGAGGAACAGATGATGCTAGCATTGGCTATTTCACTTGCTGAGGCTCAAGCACGGTCATAAATTTATAGAAGCTTCTATTATGACCACCTGCATGCACATAGGAGGGTGAGATGCCGATGATGTCTTTCAATACACATATATCAGTTCCAATTTTCTAGCATTTTCTATGTCCTGTGGTGGCCATTGACTTGTCACTGACAAGACAGTTGCATTAGACTGCCTTGTCAATGACAAGCCAGTGTGGAATTGTTTTGCGAGAATGGTTTTGTCCATGCATTCTGAAATTTTCATAAAAGCTTCTCTTATGGGATCAATGAATCAGGAACAAAACTGTAAAGTGAGGCTCTGTATGTAAAAGATGCTACAAGACAGACTGTATAATTGGCTGGAGCATGTGTTGTGGATACTTGTAGTAGTTCTTGCAAGAATGTCTTGTACCTTGACTGTTGTGGTTACTACTACAACTACAAGAAGAAATCGATAAACTTCCTTTGCAGATTGTTGTGGTTAAAATAGTGTAAATGGAGTCCCTGGTCTCTGAAAGTTTTTGATTTGCATAACTTATGAATGTTTCCTGTTCAGAACTTAGAAGCTTGCATAATGGAGCAAGTATTTTGTAAAGATTTTTTTCTGGCTGAGTTGCATCCACCAGTGTGGATGGTGCTACCTATTTTTCAAGGCCATGTAATTGATCTTGATAATTGGCAAGGTTCATGGAAATATTTATTGCAGCACTCTTCCTTTTCTAAACATATTGCCAACAGTGAACTTGTGTAATACAGCGAACTTGTGGAAACACAGAGAGCTTGTGTAATACAGGGCAAAAACAATTAAAGAGGCAAGTACATGGAGCTAATTTGATTAAAAAATCCAGTTCCTTAGTTTGAATTAATATATTCACATAATGAATTGAAGTGGCTGTCAATAAAAAAATCCACGCAATGTAATTTGAACGATCTATTTTTTATATATATTATTGATTTTGAAAAAACATGTTATCGAGCCCAGAGGCTTCCTTCAGTGGCAGCAAAATTATTGGTAAACATTTGGCTTTTTGAGAAATTTTGATGGTCAATCGCATGTCTTATTAGATGAGTTGGCAGAGTAGAGAAAGTGACATAGAACTGAATTGGAGACGGTGATTAAAAGAAATGAATAATTTAGTGGATGCATAATGACATTCAAATTTAAAATTTAAAATTACCACTAAGAAAGAAAAACTAGAGTCGTCGTGGATGTAACTGCTCATTTGGCAGATGAAGTGACATCGTCCATTTTAAAAAGTCAAGGTCGATCGATTTAGAAAAGAATCACAGCATGATTTAAATGGATTTAAAAGTATACAGAGAAATGGATTTAAATGAACTTCGTGAAAATTCAATGGGAGTAGGCAAATCTACTCATGTAAAAAAGAGAGGAAAGCCTGGTAATGTGGAATTAGCGGATGATGAAAATGGGCCCAAGATGACTGGAGAGTTCAATAGTGAACTTCAAGAACAGGATCTGAAAAGAATGAAAATTAGCCAGATATATCAGGAAATGCCGAAAGTTGTGATGTTAAATGGAAAGAAGTTGAAACAAGCCCTTAGGTGAATTCAAGGATCTAAATTAGAATGGAAATTAGCCAGATGTATCAGGAAATGCCGAAAGTTGTGATGTAAAATGGAAAGAAGTTGAAACAAGCCCTTAGGTGAATTCAAGGATCTAAATTATGGAGGTACTCCTGGGATATTTTTTGTATAGATGATGTACCCAAATTAGAGGCTTATCTCAAAAAACATTCAAAGGAATTCAGACACATTCTAGCTGCTCTGTCCAATTCGTAAGTTCTGGAAATACTAGGATTTTTGTGTTTTAACTTTTTCTTAAGAATTATTTATTCAATTCAGTAATTTTTTCCCCATATGGTTGTCTGATTTAACATGTTACCTTTACTCTGAAATACGATGTCCCAGGTCATTCATCCCATTCACAATCAGACACTTTACTTGGATTAAGAGCATAAAAGAAAATTAAAGGAAGAATTTCTAAATATCCAAAATATGTGTAATTCTCTGATTAGTGTATGAATTGAGAAAATATGTTTGTTTTCACTTCAAGCAGGAAGTTTAAAATTTTAACCAGTGTATTTAATGTGGTGCAATTTATCTGAGAGGATATAATTCATTAATTCTCTGTACGATTGGTAGAGAAGTTTGCAACTCAAGGCTTATTTTGCAATTATTTCAGTAGGCAGGGTTGCCCAATCTAACAACATGTTGCTTAATTTGATTTTCAAATTTCAATCACTCTTTTTAGTCATCGGCATGATTGGATTTCGTTTCAAATTATTGCATAATTAGCCAATTCTAAATGCAGTCTCATAGGCGTTAAACAAATCAGCAGCACATAAATTTTATAGAACTCAATGAGAATAGCATTTTGGCCCTTATTTATAATTCAAGATTATGACCTGTAGGAATAGAAATCAGTTTACAGAAGAATTACAACAATTTGGCTCAGGTATATGCATTTGTTTGTTTTCGAATAATCTCATTTCATTCCATGCATTAGTTCTTAAAATCTTATATTTTTCCCTTACTATTTACAATTATTGCATGTTTCTGTTTTTGCTATGGAATGTTAGCTTGATTAAGATATTTAACTATTTTTGTTTATGTTTTGTTTTGTAGCTAAAACATTGGTCACCTCATGTCTGGAACAAATTGTGATTTTACTTATTCAGATCAAGAAATATCTCTGCTTAGCATAGAGGTAGAGGTAGGGTTCTGACTTTGATCTACAATAATTTCTTTGACCTCAATGGAAGCTTTGTTTTACAGACTATCAAAACCTTTGTGCAGGCCACTCTTTCTTGTGGAAAGTGGGATATTGCTCATGCATGGAAAATCTTCTTCTTTGCATGCTTTGAGGTGTTTTCTATTTTTATTTGTATGTTTTTGCTATTTAATGTGTGAGTTCCATTGTAAATGATAAAATGGTTTAAGATAGAGTAATGCATGGTTTTTAAGGGGTTGACTTTTCTTTCTTTTCTTTTGTTTATTTTCTTTGTGCAAATATCAAAGATGAGCATTATTTCTATGGTTTGTAGATGGGGTAGATTAAGTCAAGGTTGAAGTCATCCCCCCAAAAATTAGATATTTAATTCAATTTTAAATTTTAAAATAAATTATTGTTAGAGTTTTAGGTGACTCTACAACACCCCTAGGATCAAATAAAAGACCAAGATAACTTTCACAAGAGATTGACAAAAAAATTGCATAAAGATGCAAGAATGATATTATTAATAATGTACATTCATTGATTGATTACTTGATTGAATAAAATGTACATAATAGGCCTCCTTATATAGGAAAGGTGATAAGAGACAATGATAAGAAGTTGATAAGCTATCACTTATGCAAGGTGGAATCACATGTCCACCAAAGGTGGATCATCCTTCATTATGCAATGAAGTATGTGCCATAGGATGGGGATGATAATGTGATATGTGCACTAAAGAACCTAAAGTGGAATTTCTCCTACACTATGTGCTTAATTGAGGTGCAAACTCCTAGGTGTCTCAATGACAAACTACGATGCAATGCATTATCCTAAGTAAGATTAAGTAAAGTGTAATTAGGAATATTTAATTACACCAACACCTTCACTTAAGTGCAACTTAGGGGAATGTACTTAAATTTGCAATGCAAGATGGGTCCTGGCTACTAGGCCATGTTAGGTACTCATGTACAATAAGTAATGCAATACATGAAATGCAATCTCTCATAAAGCAGAGAAAGAGGGAAAATCACATGGGAAAAAACCTCCCCCAAAAAGAGAGATGAAAACACACAAGATGCATGGATGGATGGAGTACTGAAGAACCCCCCAAGGACTACATACATCATGTATACACAAAGAATTATCTCCCCATAAGAAGGATAGTTGGAGACACGATATCCCCCCCATAATGAAGCTCCAATGTTGATGAAGAGTACCTGCAAACAAAAGATAATCCAATGCCTACAAGAAACATGTCTCCCCTTAGGAAGAAATAGATACATCAAATGATGAAAAAGTCAATACATATGCAAATGGAAGGAAGGTCTCCAATTATGCATCTCTGAAGACTGAATAGGTTCCTCCAAGCTCAAGGAATCTATCACATCATCAAGCTGACCTATGAAATGTGACAAATCAATTGAAGAAGAAGAATCAAGAATGTCAATCTCCAAATAAGGTGAAGAAGTATCTCCAATTGTGATGCTATCATCAAAGAGAAGAGAAACTTCCTCTTGTATGTCTCCCAAATCTTCATTAGGAGAATCAACAACAAGTGCTGAAATGACATCCAAGTAGTCATCACATACTGCAAGATCTGAAGCTCTATGATCATCCTGCTAAATAGTAGAACCCATGTCTGAAGAAGTAGGAGGTGGAGGAGTAGGAAGCTCAATGCTTGGATCAAGAACAAAATGATTCAAGTGTCCAAATTTCTTCTCACATACATAATTCACCCTTGGTATAGGGGTGTATTCATCATGAATATCATCAACAACAACAAAATGTGAAAAAGAATCAACAACTCCCATAGCTATGACATCTCCAGTCTCCATGTCCCTAATGTAGACATAATTAGGAGTGAACTCAACAATTTTACCTTGTGCCCCATGAGAAATTTGGTAAATAAAAAGGAGATTAGTGGTCAAGGATGGTACATAAAGAACATCATTAAATGTCCCATCTCCCATAGGAATAGAACCTTTCCCACAAACCCTCATATATGTGTTGCTACCCATCAATATATTAGGAGAATTACAAGGCTCAATAGAAGAAAACATATCCATAAAAGATGTCAATGATGTGATGCACCTAAATCAAGAAACCATTTACCTTGTTCAAGATGTGTGGAAGCCAAAAGTGCTTGACCTTTACCTTTATCCTTTGACGATGATGAAGATGTAGAAGCTTCCAAATGTGTAGAAGGAGTAGACACTGATGAGGGCAACTTAATATTGTTTTTTTGAAGAATGTGAGTGAGCTCATCAATCTTTTTATGAAAACATTTATGCTCATCATGTCCTAGCTTTTTACAATATGCACATTTCCCTCTCTTTCTTCTAGATGATTCCTCTCTTGAAGAGAACTTGGATTCATAAGTATTTTGTGAAGGAGGGTCATTACCTTTTTCATGAGGCTTAGGATCCTTATGTTGCTTCTTTCATTTTCCATTAGAATCCTTTGTAGTGGAGTCATTTGCAAGCAATGCATGATGTGTTGAAGGCTTCAATTGACCCATGTGTGCCAACTTTTCTTGTTCCCTTGTGAGTTGAGCTCAAGAGAGGGCAATTTGTATGCACTACCAAGAGCATCCATAGTAGCATAGAAAGTGGAAACAAGGATTGAATATTCAGGACCTAGCTTGGAAATAATAGAAAATATCAATTATACATCCTCTTTAGTAATGCAACAAGTAGAAAGCTTAAATCTAATAGAATTGAACTTAGAGAAAAAGTCTTGAATACTGTCAAATTCACTAGGATTTAGACCTATGAGCTCATTCTCTAATCTGAATTTTCTCATTCTATCAGGTTTACCAAAGAGTCCCTCCAAGATTATCCAAGCATTATGAGGATGTGTGCAAGATGCAATATGAAATAGCAAATCATGAGAGATGAATGATCTAAGAGAGCCAAGTTCTTTATCCTTTCGATCAAACCATTTTCTCCTTTCTGCAACAACTATATATGGTTTTGGATCTTGCCCAGGAGTCATTCTAAGCAATTCTATACTTAACAATTGATCATATACAAATTCTTTCCATTCATGGTAGTTCTATGGAGTGAGGATTTTGACTTTTGAAAATTCCATAATGCAACTAAATAATGACTGATAACAACTGATAACTCCTTCAAATTACTGATGTAAATTAGAAAATTGAAATTCAAGGATTAACCAATTGCATATATAGCCCCAAAATGACCTATATCTGAAAGTGATATTTCTACTCCAAATCACTAAAATCTGATTGCAAATTTGGAAAGTAGACAAAAAATCATGCACTTTCAAAAAAAACTTCACTTGAAAATGTTATCGTATGTGCCCAAACGAAGCTCTAGAAGTTGTAGAATTGAGGAACAGACATGAACAAGCATGAAAATCTGCAATTTCTAATTAATCTAGCCACTAAAATGTAAAACTAGCACCACCATTGGAAAAATTAGAAAATTCTACCCCAAATAAAAAAAATGCTCGAAAAAAGGAGCAAAAATGAGCAAGTTATGGCCCTATGAAGTTAGACTGTAAAATAAAAAAACTTCATTGGAGAGGGGTGAGAAATTTGAACCATTCCCTAATGTCACCAAACCCCTTGACTAAATTCGATGTTCGTATGGCCGTCACAATAAAACAACCTCGAACCCTATGTGATGTGTAGATGGGCATCAAAATTAGCCTGTGAAACTAATGGCGTGGCAAAAAATTGACCTTGGTGTTGATGTGTCTCTGATTGTATTGTTGACTGAGTCTGATGTCACGATGGTGACATGGCACTTATGCCACGTGTCTAGATTCTACTCGCCCTCAGATTGCTGATGTTGAGGGTCTGTTATGGGTGCTACGTTCGATTAGACTGGGTCAAGGGTCTGCGTAGACCAACTGATGTTGTGTGGCCCTTCCTTTTTGCATGGTCTGCTGTCGTGTGGGCCAACTGATGTCGTGTGGACATCTGATTTGGTCAGTCCGATGGGGATCAGTGCATTGAGACTTTAGTCCCACATGCACTGCTCGACGAAGATTGTGTGGTTTTTATACCACTCTCTGTGGATAACTACTCGAAAGAGCTCAACTTGTTGTGGCTCGCTAATTGTTGAGATGGGAAATTGATTGTCGACATGTCCTTTTCGCGTGGGCTTCTCAAAGTGTGGGGGCTGCTCTCTTTGTGCATGATTTTGTGGGACTTGGGAATTTATCCCACATTCCCCATGATTTGAGAAGTAGAGTGATTTAAATACAATCGCCACTGATTAGAAAAAAAAGAGCCACACGGAAGTGGCTATGATTATTTTTGGTTGTGAGATGTGTAGGATCGTTGGTTGGCTAGGAGAAGGGTGTCCGTGATCTGAACGATGATGTCACCTCTTGTATTTCGATTGATTGATGTCGATAGAGAATATTCTTTGTCTGATCTTACAAATACAGATAATACAATAGGGTTGAAGGCCCAAAATTTTGCCGTAGAAATTGTTAAAATAAAACTGTGAAAAATATTTGAAAACAATTCGCAGAAAATAAATCTTTTAATAAAATCACACCATGCTTGTGCAGGTATGTTGTACGTCTTGTCCGTTTGTCAAATATAGGTGAATTTATAGTCAATTTTCACTGAAACAACCTCTTGGACGCAATGGTGATGTCCAAATTGCAAAATTCTGCACCCACAACTAGATCAAGCCAAGATTGCACATCTTAAGAAGAGATCTTCACACCTTGAGTGCTTTGATACCATGTTAGAGTTTTAGGTGACTCTACAACACCCCCATGATCAAATGAAAGACCAAGATAACTTCCACAAGAGGTTGGCAAGACAATTGCATAAAGATGCAGGAATGATATTATTAATAATGGACATTCATTCATTGATTACTTGATTGAATAAAATGTACATAATAGGCCTCCTTATATAGGAAAGGCGATAAAAGACAATGATAAAAAGCTGATAAGCTATCACCTATGCAAGGTGTAATCACATGTCCACCAAAGGTGGATTATCCTCCAATATGCAATGAAGTATGTGCCATAGGATGAGGATGATAATGTGATATGTGCACTAAAGGTGGATCTCACACCTAAAGTGGAATTTCTCCTACACCATGTTCTTAATTGAGGTGCAAACTCCTAGGTGTCTCAATGACAAACTACGATGGAATGCATTATCCTAAGTAAGATTAAGTAAAGTGTAATTAAGAATATTTAATTACACCAACAATTATTTAAATATATATTTACTAATTTATTTTTATTCAGTACACATTAATTAGTTATTCATTATATTATCTATTTAATAGAAGTTAACGAGTTTTTTTGGAATTCACAATTATGCTTCTAATTTAATTGGAATATGTACATAGATATTATTTTGAATTTTAAATCTTTTGAAAGATATATTTTAATTCAATTTTAAATTTTATAAAGCAAATTTTTTTCTTTAAATTTCCATTGAGTACACATTAGTTAGTTATTCATTGTCCTATTCAATTCATAGAAATTGCTTAATAAATATATTATTAGCTGATTTTGTTGAACTTCAAAATAATACTATTTAAAAAAATACTTTAATTCAAATTTCTATTTGATGCTTAATGGTTGGGTTCAACAACTATTGGAAACCATCTTTTTATTAAAAAATAAGTGAAGTTTTTTGAGTGCACATTATTTAGTTATTCATTATACTATTATACTATTATTCATTATACTTTGTGATCTTGTTGTAGGAACTTTTGGATTGAAAGTTTGTTTTTGATTAAGTAAAATAGGTTTTGAAGGGGCCCCAAAATCCTGTACATTTTGGTCAAATAAGATTTTCAAAACAACACTCTAAAATGAAACAGGTCAAGACCACAGCGAGGGTTTTGCTATAGGCTCCCACAACTTGGATAAAGAATGGTACCAGAAAAAGGAGACTGGGACCCTTACTAGAGAAATTGCTGCATGAAAGATATTTCAGTTTTTAACTACAACTCAAAGACTACCAACGGTCAGCGAAGAGCCTGCCAACTGCAGAGATAAATTATTTCTTCCCCTTCTGGAAATGGAGGGACATATCGGTAGATGTTTAGATCTTTTTTTTCCTTTAACAGAAGTCCACCCATCTTCCGCATTCTTGGCCAAATCTTGCCAAGATATCAAATCAAGATCTGTGGCACCCAAAAACGGAGCAACGGGAGATTGTCTCAGGACAGGGCCACCAGAAATCAGAGAAGTTGCAACGTGGGATGAGTCAATAGCCATCGAACCAGCTTGATCCAGTGAAGCAATGTCGGTAGGAGGGATAGACGCACCACAACCAACAAAGACCTGAGCAGCAGAATCCAAACTGATCGGAGAACCAGGTAAGGAAGCATCCCTCGGGGGAGAGCCAGAGGTGGAACCAAGAGGCGCTGAGGCCTCAGGAGTCTCTCGAGAAGAGGAAACAACTTGAGAAAAGCTTCAAGAAGTCGAGGTCTTTACAACAGAGTAGTGGTGGGAGGAAACTCCCTTCCACCAAGAAGTGGGTTTTTTAACCTTTTCCAATCCACATTGGTCCGCTAAGTGACCAGTTTTAAAACATCTTCTGCATATGAAGGGGAGACCTTCGTAATCCAAGGATTGAATCCAGGATCCTTTGGGATGTTGTAGCTTTATCTTTTCCAGAAGACCCTTGGAATAATCCAAATCCACAAGTATCCTTGCATATGTGGAGTGAAGAATATCATCAGATTCCTCATCAACCATCAGAAAGTCTCCAAGAGACTTCCCCACAACCTCGAACATAGAATCAACCCAGAAGTGAAGAGGGAGGTTGGGAAGCCTCACCCAAGTGGGAACCTTTGAGAAAGTCTTTGTAGAGGCGTCAAAGTTAGGGTGCCAAGGCTTGACCATGAGCATGAATCTGTCGTCCCGGCTAAAAAAGTGATCACAAAGAATCAGTTTCTAGTCAACTGGGTTTTCAAACTTGGCTATGAAAAATCCCCTCGCTTGAGGAAATATGTGAACTGTTTCTGATATCATGGGTTCCCACTGGCTTGTTATCCAAGCATGCAGATCTAGGAGACTCCACCAAAAGCCCTTGAACCTGCAGATGAGACCATGATCCGTGAAAACTGAAGCTACAGAATCAATATCTTTCACTACCTCATCATCTAGAGGAATGATAAGGGGGTTAGAAACTCGGAGAGGGGTAGCACCTCTAAGACCAGAAGTAGGCTTCCGAGAGGCAGCAGACTTGGGCTGAGAAGAGCACCCGGGAGCAGCCGTAGCAGACCCAGGAGGGCATGGATGGAAAGTTTTTTAGGGAGAATAAAAGTAGAGAATTTTTTTAAAAACAATTTTGAAATGTGAAAGTTGAAGATGGAAGATTTGTTAATAGATCAAAGATCTATTAGATGCTATTGATGAGAATGTCTTCAGACCTATAAATGCTACTACTATTTCTTGGTATGATGTTATAGATTCTAAACCCAAGGGTCTAATAAAATTGTGATTGGCATACTCTATTTTAATAAATGTACATCAAGAATCCTTTGCAAAGGTTCTATGAAAGATAATTGGTGAGATGTATCAAGCCAAATCTTTAGTGAACAAAATTTCCTCGAGGAAGAAATTTTATTGCTTGAGAATGAAAGAGAGTGGAAAAATTACAGACTACTTGGAAGCATTCAATATGTTGGTAGCTCAATTGGTATATGTTGGTGTCAAGATGGATGTGGAGGATAAATGTCAGATCTTGCTTTGTTCTTTGTTTGATTTGTGGGATTCTCTTGTTATGGCCATCGACATTGCTTTTGTTATTTTGAAGACTAAAGATTTTTTGGGTTCTTTATTTTATGAATAGATGATGAGGAGGGTATCCATTAATTCTTAGAAGGTCCTAAGTGTTTATAGAAGACCTAAGGAAAAAAGGAAAGAATAATGAGAAGCATAAAAAAATTCAAATCCAAGGGCAGATCCAGATCTCCTAGAAAGTCCAAAGTTATTTGCTAGAATTGTGGTAATTCTGGACACATTTGTAAGAACTATAAAAAATAAAAAAAGATAATAAAATGATTATGATTTTGAGTTTGAGGAGGATGGTAATGCATTTGTTGCACCTTTGGCCACTCATGTAGATAATGATGCACTATTAATTGACTCGGATTTATTTTATGATTATTAAGAATAAGACAAAGGTAAGGTGTACTTAGGCAATGATTCTCATTTAGATATTGTTGATCATGGTAAAAATAAAATTAGGTGTCTTGATGGTACAATAAGTATTAATGGTGTGTTACATATCCTTAGACTAGCATGAACTTTTTTTATCGATGGGTAAACTAATAAATGTGAGCATGCAGGTAGTTAGTGCTAATGCAAGATGCAAAATGGTGAGAGGTGCTTTGGTGATAGCTAGAGGTCTTAGATTAGCACATTTTATAAGATAGATTCATACATTTTTTAGTGTAGAAGTACTTCTACAAAAAGAATATTTGGATACTCCATTTGAAGAGGTGAGGGTCTCACCTTTAGAAGATGGTGATGAATTTTGGGTAAAAAGGGTTCTTTTTCTTCTAAACTAAAGTTGCATATAAAACTATGTTATGGCATCAAAGACTTGGTTGCATTAGAGAAAAGAATTTAGCGACCTTGAAAAATTAAAAAAAACCTTGTTGATGGTTTGAATGATCATAATCTTAATTTTGATATATTGCAGCATTGCATTTATGAAAAACAAAATATTATTTAGTTTCACTCGAGCTCTCATAAACTATGTGATGTGTTGGATCTTATTCATTGTAATGTATTTGGTCTTATAAATGTAAATATAAAGAGTAAATATGAAATTTTTAGTCAATTTAAAGAATTTAAAGCAATGGTTGAATTGTATAGGTTGGAAAGAAAATAAAATAATGAGAACTAATAATGAAAGTCAAATTTTCTCTAATAATTTTAATATATTCTATATAGATTGTGGCATTCATAAATAGAATACAACTTCATATTCTCCACAACAAAATGAATTTACAAAAAAAATGAATATGATGTTGACAAAGAAGACTAGGAGTATGCAAAGTGGTGCTGATCTAAAGCATTTTTTTTGGGTTGAAGCCATTGTCACTACTTGATACCTAATTAATAGGACTCCTACGTCAACACTTTTTCATAAAATGTTTATGGAGAAATGGTTAGGTCATAAGCCTTCATTGAGACACCTTAGAATTTTTGGTTGTGTGTGTTGGGAAAATGGTGTCTCAACCTTACATTTACAAAAGATTAAACTATCTATAGTAACTTTACATTTGAATAAATTGTTTCTAAATTTTAGATGGGCTAGATAAGCCTTTTGGTAAATTTTTCTTGCAAGATCATGTCTAGATTTGAAGATATTAATGTTTCTATTTTTTAATTTGTCAATTTTTTTGCAAATTCAATTTTGAAGGCCTTAAAGGGTCCTAAATAACTTGAAATTATCCATAAATGGTGTAGAAAATTATAACTCAATAGGACATGTCATGAGATTTTTGGCACTTTAAACAAGTCATCAATCTAACACTCAATTCAAAAGTTATGACATGTAAAAGTTGGGTCTTCTAAAATAGGAAATATAAAACCGTATTGGACACATAAATGAGTTGTAAAGGGATTCACTTTTGTTGATGTGTGTTTTAAAATATCATAAGAGGGTATATTTGAAGATAAGATGGGCACCATGTTTTAGGTTGTTTTTAGCCCATGTTTTTGTAATATCATTTGATGGTTTCATGTATTATATCTCCTATGTATTATATGTGTGATATATACATTTTTTTGTAAAGTATGGTAGTTGTTGATTTGCCTTTGGATCTCTGTTGGTGATACTCTAGTAAGAAACTTTCTCTTAAATCATATTATAATTTTTTTGTAAATTGTTGTGTTGTGGTATGTATATTATTTATGTTTATTTATATTAAGTTTCTATAACTATTTTAAAGATATAAGATAGTTTTGATTAAGTAAAAATAGGTTTTGAAAGGACCCGAAACCTTGTACAAAGAGCAAAGAAAGATAGAACATTGAAAGGCGATAAAACAATTGTGGCGCACCACCCAACAAACTACAGGAACTAACCATAGTTCCCATCAAAGGGACCAAAAACTAGTCCAACTAAACACAACAAAGGACCATCAAGATTTACATTTTGGCCCATCCTTATGAGAACGTAAAGACATATCAAATGAAGGTTTGGAGAATTTGACTTTTTTTCCTTTAACTAATGTCCATCCATCCTCCACCTTCTTAGCAGCCTTCTACTAATCCAAAGATAAACCTGAAGAGCCCACTAAAGGGCAGGCAACATTAGCATCCACATAAGGGACAAGGGTAGCACCACAACCAACCCCCAAAACCCTCCCAGGTGAAACATGGGCGTCAAAACCCACATCAACAGGAGATAAGACAACTGAACCAAAGACATCATCAATGTTCTGGACATAGACAACAACAACAGAAGGGGTAACATTAACATTTTGAACCAAAGCCACCTCAGAGACAACATCTGTAGCATCAAAGACTACATCAGTAGAATCAGCCAATGTATGATTAGTCTGAGGAGAGCAAGCAGCCACACCCCCATCCTTGGAGACTTTTTGAACCATGTAATGATGGTTAGAAACCCCCAACCAACAAGAAGGCGATTTCTTTGATCTAACCTTATCTCAATAAGATAGTTATTACATAATCCTATTCTTAATATTAGAGTAGGAAGTTGTTTCACTACTTTAATTTCCTTGCAGTGAGGCATATGCACATTTGTCAAAAGAGAATAAACAAAGTTAGAAAAAAATGGTATGAAATGTATCTTAATGGGATACAATTATGGTCTAAGTGGATGCAAGCTCTAAGACCTTTTCGTAAGAAAGATGATACATAATTTAAGTGCATTTTTTAGTGAAACTAACCCTCCTATTAGATTGCAACTAGAACAAATTAATAAGGAAGATGTATTTTAACTTCCTTCTATGCCCAAGAAATTTGAATTAAGATGCATAGATAGACAAGAATTCTAGGAGAGATCGTCTAAATCTAAGTATTTAGAAGAGGAGGATGAACCTTTAGGTCAGCTTGTTTGGAGGTCTACAAGGCATAGAAAACCACCTAAAAGGTATTCACCTAATGATCGAACCTATATCTATAAAAGAGGCATTATGTATGAACGATGCAAAATTTAAAAACAATGTTTTTTATTAAGTGAAAACAAGTTTTGAAGGGACTCGAAACCCTGTACAAAGCAGGTTTTGGAGGGACATGAAACCCAGATCTAAAGATATTCAAATCTAAACACTATTTGAAAATGGACCATGACAAAATGAGGTAAAGCTAAGAAAGGGGAGAAAAACCATAGATCTTCCCCCAACAAACCAAGATGCTACATGAAAAGAGGAAACAAACCCATGAAAGTCCAACATGCAGCCCAAACTACCCAAAACAACTTAAGGTTTATGTACCGATTTACCCTTATGAGAGTGAAGGGTCATATCAAACGTGACCAGGGGAGATTTAGACTTTTTACTTTTAATCGTGATCCAACCCTCTTCTACCTTTGCAACAACATTTTTACAAGAAATTGAATCCAACACAGAAGTACCGCCACCCTGGGAAAGAAGACCAGTAGAAGAACCCAAGGTAGGGCCAACAAAAATTTGAGGAATAGGATCAATAGAATCCTGAGAGGTAGAAGGACCTAGGATAGGACCAACAATAGTCTTAGAAGAAGGATCAACAATAGGAAAGAGGGCACAACCTTCAACCACCACCCGATCAATAGAAGTACCAACAACCAAACACTCATTAGAACCAACTACAATAACATGATCGGTACCAAGAACCTGATCCTCATCAAAGTCAGAAGAGCCAACAATAGTACTCGCATCAACAAGTTGAGGCTGACAAGCCTCAACACTCAGAGGATCCTATGAAACCACTTGGGAAAATATTTTCTTCCAAACAAAATAATGATTAGAAGAAGTACCCTTCCACCAAGAAACAAATCTTTTCTTTTTCTCTAACTCACATTGAGCAGAGACATGCCCAATTTTGAAACATCTTTGACATATGAAGGGATTGCCTTCATAATCAAGCAACTGAATCCAGGAACCGTGGAAGACTCAATCAAGATCACAATGGGGAGCCCCATAGAAACAACCATGTCAACTAAAATCCAAGGATAAATAGAATGAAAAATATCAAATGAGTCTTTATCTATCATCAAAAAATCCGCCAAAGCTTCACCCACTTCTTCTAACAGGGAGTTAGCTCATAGATGAAGGGCAAGGTTAGGGAGTCTAACCCAAATAGGAATCTTACTGAACTTCTCATAAGAGGGGTTAAAATATGGATGCCAAGGTTTAACCATCAACAAATACTTATCATCCCAGCTGAAGAAGTGAGCACATAAAATCTTAAATTCTATCCTCAACATTTTTTAATTTTGCAATGAAATAACCCTTAGCCATAGGATACAAATGAAAAAAACCTGTAAGGAGAGGTTCCCAGTGATTGGAATCCAAGCATGCAACTATGGAAGGCTAGGCCAGAAACCCTGAAACTGAAAAATTAGGTCACGGGATAGGAAAATAAAGTTATTGTGAGTAATCTCCTTCACTGTATCAATTGACAACCTAAGGGACAATGAATCACACATAGGAACAGGGGCCTTGTGTTGCACATCTGAAGCCCTAACCAGACCATAGGGTGCAGCCTTGGAAAGAAAAGAGGCCACCAAGGACTAGGAGTCTACAAGAAACTAAGGGAGACCAACCGAATGGGGGAGCCCAGTCATCACCTGCAGAGCTGAAGAACACCCATTAGAAGTAGATGAAACATCACAACCAACCACTACAGGGGTCTGAGAACACGTGGAAGAGGCATAGACTACAAGATCTGATGTTGTCAAAGGAGTAGAGATCAAAGGTATCATAGTGTCGGTAGGGGAAACCCTAGCTGAAACCACATGAGCGGGAGTGATAGCCATCATTAAAAGCAATAAGATACCCAAAAAAAATAAAATTATGGATGAAGAAATGATATGTTTGAAAAAAATGATACATGAGATCTTGCACCATTGCCTTAAGGACAAAAACCCATTTTTTGCAAATGGGTGTTCAAGAAATTTTTTGGTTTGGATGGAGGCATCAAGAAGCATTAAAATAAAGGTGGTTGTGAAAGGATAGTTTTAGGTTGAGGTTGTTAATTATAGTGAGATATTTTCTCCTATTGCAAAAATGACATCCATTAGTTTTTTGTTTTCTTTTACTACTACTTATGATTTAAATGTTGAGAAAATGGATAAAAATAATAATTTCCTTCAGGTGATTTGAAGGAGGATATTTATATGACACAACCAAAGAGCTACAAGGTAAAAGGTAAAAGTAAATTGGTTTGTAAATTGAAGAAATCGTATTATGGCTTTAGATACTCCTAGGATACGGTACCATAAATTTATACATATATGTTGAGTTTGGTATTTGAACATTCTAAATTAGATCATTATGTTTTTTAGTAAATCCAATGGTGACCATTTCTTATACATTGAATTATTTGTTGATGATATGTATTCATTGGTAAAGGAAAATGTATGATTTTAGAACTAAAGTCTCAACTTTCTATGAAATTTGAAATGAAAGATCTTAGTGTAGCGAAACATATTTTTGAGATGGAAATCAGAAGAGATAGAGTCAATAAAAAGCTATGGATAGGCTAGAGTATGTATGTGAACTTAGTTTTATAGAGGTTCATCATCCAGGATTAAAGACTATTATGTGTTCCTTTTATAGTTGGGAAAATGATGTCTATTTTAGATTGTCCTGCATTCCCAATTAGAGATGGAAGACATGAGCATAGTACCTTATTGAAGTGTAGTTAAAATTTTCATGTATGCTATGGTATTTACTAGGCTAGACATTTCCCAAGTAGTGGGAGTTCTTTCAAGATGCATACCTAATCCTAGTAGAGTTCAATGCGATGCAGTTAAAAGATCCTTTAGATGTTTGAAGGGTACCTTATAGTACTTAGGGAATTTGTTTGTCCCAAATGGTTATGTGGACAAATTTTATTAGAGAAACTGCAAAGGCATATGTTCCTAATATCATAATGGTCAACGTTAGGAATGCAAAGGAACCAATCTCAATAACCAAATTGAATATTGTAGATGCCTTCATGTTAAATATGACATAATAAGGTAGTATACTTTGAGTACTTTAATGGTGAGTAATAAGAGAAACAAAGTAGCCTCTATTATGTAGTTCTCCATTAACACATGCTTAAGGTTTAAAATGGAAAATCTATTCCCATCCCTCAAAATGAGGAGCCATTTGAAGTCAATGCATTTAAGGATTAATTCATCAAAACCTACTACTCATTGTCCAAAATTTTAGGAGAATATTCAAAGGATAAGATGACAATATAGCTCATGTATATGGACATAAAAATTCAGAGCTTAATGGTAAATGTTGAATTTGAATTTTTCACCTATATGTTAGATCAGATGCACAAATAATTGATAGAAATCAAGAGAAATGACAATTTTATTAACTTTGGGTGGTATTCCTTTTATTTTCCTTTTTATTATTTGAACGAAGCAATAGGTGGGACAAAGTGTTTGAGTGAATGTGGAAGATAATAATAATACGAAGATGTTACTCCAAAGTTAGACTTACATTTGGGATAAGAATTGAAGAATTCTAGTTATGTCACTTTCTAGAATAATTTTGTTGCAAGGATTTTGTGCCTCTTAGAGGTAGATATAGGGACAATCCCTACCCAAATTTTAACTTTGTTAAGGATAAAGGAGAGGAATCCCAAGCTTAAGATATATCACAATTAGGGTAAGGAGAATAGAATTGTTAGAATTTACATGGAAAATGTTGAGGTATAGAAGTTGCACCTAAAAGGACAAAATAAAGGATCCTTCTTTCCCGCAAGCATGGTTTTTTAATATTTTTCTACAAAAGGGAGGGATTGGAACACATTTATCCAGTTCTTCAAGGATATAAGTTGGAATCAAGAAAATTCAAGAATTTTGACCTTGAGAAATTAGAACATTAGCTCAAACTGCAAATGAGAAGATCATCATTTGTACATCAAGTGCTATTTGAAGAAGAATTCATAAGAAATTAATGCCCATCCCTTAACAAAGTCTATAGAAAAAGAAGAAAGTGGGAATTATCTAGAGGGGAGAAGAAGAAGAAAGAAATAATGTTCTAGGCTACAAAGGAGCCTATATTGAAATAGGAAATCCTATTGAAAGGATCAATAAAGTCTTGGACATATTTAAATTGTTAGCTGGTAAGCAATTGTAGTTGAGAGTAGATGTTCTTATAAAGAACCTCCAACCAAACATTTACCAAAGTTGATAGGGGTAAAACATGTAGAATTTGACTCTTAGCTAGTTCAAGTCTCCCCTCTAAGAGAACAAAAATAACAACCTAAAAGACAATAGACAAATTCCAACTAGTATTGGTTAAATATTCAATGGTCGAGGGTGAATAAAAAACATAAGTAGTTGAAGAGAGTAATGTCCCTAAAAATGATGAGCTCAACCAACCGATGCATTCTCCTCCAAGAGAAGATGTCATCCAAGAACTTGAAGAGATATTCGTCAACATACATAGAAAGGTAGGTAAAGTTAAACTTAGAGATATAAGGGTCGTAACACATACACTATTTATTATTGATGATGACTTTGTTAAAAGCTCAAAACTTAAGGGACTATGGATGAGAATTAAAGGAAAATAATTTTCACAAAAAATTAATGTCGATCCTTCTTAGTACAAGGAGGTGAATGCTCAAAATTTGAGGGAGATAATTTTGATGTTAAAGATATCAGTCCAGAGGAAAAGGAGATAGTGGTGAGAGAAAATGGCATACTTCTTTCTAATTGGGATATAACTTCAACATTGGCATTATATTTCATTAGGAGAGAAAAGGATGAAGTTTTCCCCATAGAGGAGGAAGCAAAAAGAGGAATATTTGGATATGGTTTCCACCCTAAAAAATAAAAACCTAATTGGTAATTTAGGTTATGGACCAAACTAAAAGTAAGTCACTAGTAGTAGAAATCACATAGGAAATGAGGGGAAGTTTGATTATTATAAAGATATTGAATAATACCTTTTCTCCCAAGTAGAAACACTAGAAATTCATATTGTTATGTTTAGTCAAGTAGCTACAAAATATTTGTAGGAGTGTGACAAGCTATAGGAAGATCTTGTAAAATTAAAAGAGTATATAATCAAAGGCTACATGAAAAATGTTGCATCAACATTAGCCCTAGGTCCCCTTAGCCTTGTGGTACATAGGTCGCCATCCACTACTCCTACTATAGATATAATGTAATACAAGAATGAGGTAGTAAAAAGTATTGAAGACATAGAAGAAGAAGTGTAGAGAGCCAAAAGGAAAACAAAATGCAAACCTTAGTTGAATTAGAATATGTTCTTAAGCACAAGATTCAAATAGAGAAAAGTAAATTAGAAGACACATATGCTCACTACCATGTGCTCAACTCAGTAGAAGTATACTAAAAATGCCCCATACTCAAATCAATAGTGGCTAGGTGGGGACCTAAATGTGGCACATTGATATTATTATGCTAAATCACTCAATTTCATGTTGAGGTCCTAGTGAATTTGAGGCCAACTTAAAAAATGAGTTTTCTAGCAGTGTGAGAATATGCCTATTTTTAGAAGATAAAACACCAAATTAAATCACAATTGGAATTCTTTAAGAATTTTCAACACTATATTGTCTCAAAATTTCTTGATTCAAGCAAGAAAATAAGAGATTTAACCAGTGGAAGTCTAATTTTGAGTTGTTAGTCCTCATGATTCTTTCATTTGTTGAGCTTATTGATCTTTATAGTTATGATAATTGATAAAATAATTTCCCTTGAATATGGTTATGAAAAATTCATCACAACATTCAGGGAAACACTTGATGTCAGATACCAACAACATCAAACACATTTTCAACAAATATTTTCATATTATTGACCAACAAAAATAAAATATATTCAATGGCAAGAAAAGTTATGCAAAACATTGACCTAATCTTTTGGTAGCAGTTAGAAAATTTTTGTCAAGTTGTCAACTCATGGGTGTAGTAATTTTTGATGAAGTAATGCACGATTTTATCCACATTTCAATTGACTATCTCTTGGAGATACTCTTGACTTGAGTCTTAAAGTGAAGTAAATGCAAGATTTAATTTGTATTTCAATTGGTCATTTTAGAGCACCTACTAAGACACATCATCACCACATAGTGTTACATAGGTGGTTTCAACCGTAGTGACCAAGTCAAAACTTAATTTAGGAGGCAACATATTTTCTTTTCCACCAACAACATTAACACTTCCAACAATAATTTGCAACAAAGAGAAAATCTATTTTGACTTTTTGTACATTTAAAATGCCTTTTTTCATTTTATGTTTTTAGGTGGTTACCTACCAATATGACATTTGTACATGGTCTTAAGCTTATTGCTCCCTTATTTGATAAAAGAGAATTTCAGACCATTTTAAAGGGATTTGAAATTTGAGTTAGTAGAGGTGAGGTCTAGTCTTGCATAGGATTTTTACTCAAGTGCTATAGTAGGAAATATTGGTTTGTCATACAATATATTGTAGAAAATTATTTATCAGAATGAACAACATATTTAATACAAATATCTCAATTGTATCAATCAATATTGCACTCAAATCTTTTGAAATCAATAAACAAATTTTGTTCATTTCATCGATCTCTATGTTATTTTCATGGTGTGTCTTAGTTTCTACAACTTTTCAAGGAAAGGATTAAATTTCTTAAAATATGATCTAAGGGTTTAGGTGGTTTTTCATGGGGCTCAAAGAACTATAGATGAAGGATATAATGGTAATGCATTGATAGTGAGAAATCTATAATAAAAATTATTTTTTTATAAATGTATTGCATGTGTTCAAATATTAACTCTATAATCCCAAATAAACATCGATCAAAAGACTTGGTTTCCAATATGAGTACCATAGTTAACATAGAACAAGTCTCATTTGAAAGTATTTTTCTTTTATTTTTAATAGGTTCATATGTTCTCAAGCCCGCTAACCAACATCTAAGAATTGAGCCACAATATTTGAATTAACTGCAATTTCTTGGTCTAAATGAGTGATATCTTCTTTGTTAAAGTAGTACCCTATTTGTTAAAATAAAATATAGTCTAATGCATTGTATATAAATACCCTTCTTATTCTTGTAGAATTAGAAGTGCGAATGAATTCAATCTTATATTGATTCATGATTATTGACCATTGCCTTAAGGTCTTTAAGCATAGGAAAATGACACATCCTTAGACGATTTCCAGTAAATAGTTGGAAGAATCAACAAGGCTTAAGGAAATTGTCACATGACTTGAAGTTTAGGACCTAAGATCATTTTTAATTGAATGAAATGGTAAAGATGTTTAGGGTGGATGAATTAATTATAGATTAATTAATTAATCAATCAAACTTAGAAGAACTTATGAGTGGAGGATAAGTTTTTCCAATGTAGACATCCAAAGGGGAGTAATTTTTCCATTTTAATTTATCCTTATCATCTTTATTTGTCCACCTTTTGAAAATGCAATCACAATTAGCTACAAAGTACAAAAAATTACTATTTTTCTCTCATGTTCTATGGAATACTTTTAAAGGAACATGGAGACATATGAATGGAATAGGATGACAAGGTTAATGACATCTTATGTTAAACTAATCATATTCTACAAGAAAGAGAAACAATAATAAATTAAATAAAAATTAATTAATTTTGAGACTATCAATTATAAAAATTCATAAGTGGTGAATCAAAATAAATGATTAACTAAATATTAATTTAATTTTATCATATGATGAGGTTGGGATAGGGGCATGGATTAATCAATGAGAGCTTCATATGGTAGGCACAAAGTCGCATGGTCTAGTCTACCACTAGCCCATGTTGTACCAGAGAATGTGCCACACTAGCATAATTAGTTACAATAAAATTTTATTCTCACATATTACATCTTATAGGGAGCTACCCGATTCTTGCAATCTAAAACAACTATATATATTTCAAAGTGTCTACATATATTACTTTTGTCATATAAAAATATATTTGCATGTTTTATTTGTTAATGCCTTGAATGAAACTTGGGGCATTACATTTGGTATCAAAGCTTAAATTATAACATGGGGAGTTCATGTTTATGTGCTTCATTGATATAAGTGTTTAATTGAAATTTTCTAGTTCACTACACACTTTAGTGTGATGTGTAATAATTGTACTCATGTTATAATCTCTCCATGTATAGTATAGGAAGGATGTCTCCTAGATGATATTGCCCCTCAAGGGAGAAATATTGATCTTGATTGAGTAACCAAACATTTAATGTGAATGCTTTCTTTTCGTAAGCTATGAGACACCTAAAGATCAATTGGATTTTCTATTAAATATAGAAACAGTGAAGATTATTTCCCAAAATTTAATCTAGGAAGTCTTTATTCTTGAGGATAAACTAGATTTAGTACTAGAAAAATATGATTAGTGAATCATGGTCTTGGGATTTTAAACGGTTCTATTGTCCCTAATTTTTTATTTGTAAACAAATAGGGATAACCTACCAAAATTTTAACATTTTAAGCCTCTAGATACATTTTTCAAGGAGGTTCTTCACCTCCTAGGAATCCATTGACAAATCCAATCCTTTGCCTTTATTTTTGTTGAGTTTAAGTGTCTAAAAGTTGGCTCTCTTTTCAATTTCAGGTTTCATAGGTTGCATTGCAAGTTTTCCTTCAACGTCAGATCTCTGGCCTATAATTGCAATTAATTGTCACTAGGAGTAAAATCCATGTATTGCCTATTTGCACTTGTAATGGACCTCTCAAGACTCAATTTTGGCTTATTCTTTTGTGTTTTTGTTGTGTTTTGAAGTTGACTAGTTACCTTTGGTTTAAGTGAAAATTTGGTTTTGAAGTTATCATTTCAATTAAAACTATTACAAGTAAAATAAAAGTCCCTTTCTTGCATGTTGGGTTTCAAGGCCCAATTAAATGAAGGGACTTGTGTTTTATATCTAAAATAAAACTTGTATATCGAGCCTTGATACCCAATATATAAGTTATGAGCTTGCA
This sequence comes from Chamaecyparis obtusa, assembly GCA_027943335.1. NCBI lineage: Eukaryota > Viridiplantae > Streptophyta > Pinopsida > Cupressales > Cupressaceae > Chamaecyparis > Chamaecyparis obtusa. The sequence continues at coordinate 445,828 of BSBK01002950.1, forward strand.
CTATATTTTTCAAAGAAAAACTTGTAACTTGTCTTATAAAACCTGATCTCCTTTATGCTTGTGTTTTCAAAATAAAAAGCAACTTGTAAATCGGTCATCAAGGCCCAAATTGCAAGGCTTTATATTTTATAAACTTGGAAATCAAATTCAAATACCTAAATTTAGCCTTATAAGGTATATTTTGCACTTGTAAGATATAATGTGTTCCCCCTCACTTGTAGTTAACTTTCCAAAACCCAAATGTAGCCCAAAATGCACTTAAATTCACTTGAAAGCAAGTCTCTGAGGCTCGATTACAAGTACAAGTTCACACTTTCCCCTTGTACATATGAAGTTGCATTCTTGTTTCCTTCAATTAAAAGTCAATGTTCACATTTTTTGTAACTTGCAATGTAGTCTCCAAAATCTGAAATTCACTTGTGACCCCACTTTTACATCTTTTTCAACCTACCCTTGTCAGTCCTATTTGCATACGTGACCTAAAAAATCAACAAATCATGGCATGAGCCTTATTTTGTAAGTAGACTGTAAGGTTGAAGAAGGATGCAAAGATCACAAGGATACATCCAAAGCAATGAAGAATGATATTTTCTTAGGAAAATAAATGATTCGTTGTTTCATCCAAGGCAATAGAATTCTTTCAAGGCTAAGATGGTTATAAAATGTTAGAAGGATGCTTCTCCAATAAATGCCACTGGGACACAAGAATTGTCAAGGGTGCAAGTTCATGTTTCGTTTCAAGATGCTTCCACCAAACCCATGTACTTCAATCTTGAAGCATCCTATAGTAGCATGGAGACTAACAAAGGATGATGTAAATAGAATCATATCTTCAGACACTTCGAATAGTTTTCAATTATGCACTTGTAATTTTTTTTTGACAAATTACATGTAAAATGAAAAGATGTAATTGCAGGTGATCATATTACTTGAAAATTTGTAACTTGTAATTACATGTAAACAAACTGCAAGTCAATTCACATTAGGACTGTAATTTGGAATAAGTCATAGTTAGTTGTGAAAAAAGTCATAATTAGTTGGACTTCTCCCACTTTTTTCTCTCAATCTCTCACCTATAAATAAGAGAGGGTGTTCATTGCAATTTTTTTCTTTTGGAAAGGCAATAAAACTATGTCGATTTATTGAGTACTCTAAGAGTTTGAGCTTAGATGTAAATGAAATTGCTCTCAACCAAAGAGGCAAATTGATTTTAGACGTTGTACTAATTCAATCTGTCATATGTGATGAAATTTTCTAAAGATTGACTGTGAGTGTTATGCTATTTCTCAAGAGGGATATAAACTTAATCTTGTAGACTTTGAGCTGCAAATCATGTTTGGAGTTATAGTTATATTTCTAGGTTTGATCTTGTAGACTTTGAGTTACTTATCAAATGAAGCTTCTGTAGAAAAATCAAACAAGGAGGTAACTTGCAAACTTTGTGTTGCTTTTATTTTTTCAATTTTGCATGTAAGGTGAAATATATGCTGGAGACTTTGAGCTACAAATGTGTTTCATCATTGTTCCCGAATTCATAGAAGGAGTTGTGGAAAAACTTTGGGCTTTCATGAAGTTCTTATATTTACTTTGTTGAATTGTATTCAAAATATGATTGAAAAGATAGAATTGTGTATTCTAAAATAAGAGAATATGATGAAGAAAGAACACCTATTTTGAAGAAAGAAGATACGGTGAATGTAACATTCATTTATTAGTTTAGCGTACATAATATTAGGTTTTAGTTTAGTATTAGTTATTTTCAGTAATAGTAGATAGGGGGAGTCTCCCCTTACTTAGGAGAGATTGTGTCTCACATGTTGTGGTCACTATTTTGTAATTGATCCTTCAAACTATCGGTTGCAAAATACCCACCCAATAGGTTCAATCCTATTAAACTCCTTATTTATTTAAAGGCAAAAAACCATTTTCTCATGAAAGATAATATATATTTGGTCAATGTCTCACTACATAACTTTAATATTTTCCTAATTTCTCACAAGTATATCTATAACATCATTCTAGTAAAGGATATTTAGTCACATGTAATATAATATCTTCCTAGGAATGTGATGGATAGGATAAAAGTAAGTTAAATACATCAAAATAAAATAAAGTTGGTAAAACTAGATAATTCTAGTGATAGTGACTTTTAGGTTTTACTTATTGATATGCTTGTCTTGAGGTTCTAGCTTGGGGGCATACATTAATTGGTCTAGGACTATCATGTATCCTTTTTATTTAGTTTATATATTTCTTATAAAAATTATATATTTTAGCTAGGCTTCATCTTGTAGTAGCTTCATCCCACTAAATGATAGGATCACACTAGGTGCTAAATAGACTTAGGTTAGGATCACTAAGAATCCTAACTCTCCAACCTCCCAATAGCTTGATCAGGGGTATTAAAAGGATTCACCTTGTCTTCTAAGGAATTTCTCAAGGTCCTCCATTTCAACAATCTACTCTTCAACTCCTAGGTGATCCATCATTGATTAAAGGTTTGTGTCCCTTCATATCCTATACTCCTTCCAAATGCTCTTTACCTCCTTAGCAAGTTGGTGATTCTTGTAGGGGTGTGGAGGTAGTCAATTCCTATACTTTTTTCACTTCTTTTCCCATTTGGTCAAGCTCTTTACCATTCCTCCTTACCGATCTCTTCAAAATCTATGATTGATCCTTATAGCCCTAGAGCCCCCAATTAGGTTTCCTAGTCTGGGTTTTTAGGAATTTCTGCAAAATCTTCCCAAAGGACCTCCAAAAAAAAAATTGGATTCTTGGTTCATATGGGATTCTCTCATGTATTTTTTGGGTCTCAGGGTCTCATGCCTCCGTACAATGCCCTAACTCAATAAGGAGGGTTTTACAAGGATTTTTAGTGGCTTCTAGGAGCCCACTGCACAAAGTAAGGTTTGGCTTGTCAAATGGATTGATCGGGACCTATTATATCCATAATAGTACTGTATGATCTTATTATTGGTCTCCAAAGTCTTGGAATGTGTCTCTTGAGTCACCCCTGCAAGCAAAACAACTATCTCAACTCCTTGTCCCTAGTCGGGTAATGACCGTGGTCGCCTAGGGAAAGGTCTTAAAATTGGCCATGCTTGTTGCCAGACCTCCACAAGAGATATATAAACTATACATAGGCTCCTCTTCCATGCCCCACTTGGCCCTGATGAACACACGGTGGGGTTTCATGGGGGAGCCATATTTTGACACCAAACTATACACAGGCCAGTGAACTGGCTAAGACAAAAGAAATAAACTTAATCCATCTAAACACCTAAGAAACAAAAAAAATGGTAGAAAATGGAAATGAAACACTAAATATGGATTTAATCCTTCTTCACAAGAAAAAACTATTACATTAGATGCTACTGTTGCATGAAAACCTCTGATTGTGTCCACAAAAGCATGTAATAGTGTTTTGAATTCTTAAAATCAGAAATTGAAAAAAAATGTTAACCTTGAGATTTGGGCCTTTTAGGGCTTATGTATCCTATAGCCTCAAGTTATTGGGTGTTTAGGACCCCTATTGACCTAAAAACCTAGGTCGGTCCTTTTAGGACAAAAGTTGTCATACAACTTTGCAAAATTGCAAAAGTTGTCACGACAACTTTTTAGCAACTTTTACAAAGTTGTTTGTTTCCTTGCTCAAACCACAAAAAGACTCATACAATGCTATTAAAACCTATCTAAGACCATTTTGGGTCATTTTAGACCAAAATCAAATATTTGTCTCACATTTCCACTCCTGCGCCCTTTTCCCAACTTTTAGGACCAAGCTAGGTCCTAAGGACACCTTAGCCTAATGACTTAACATAACTAACATAACCCTAAGATAATTCAAACCACTACTCTCCTATCACACCTAGGACCTCTTAGATCCCTTTATTAACCTCTAGTCTGGCTAGTACTTTCAAGCCTAAGTCCTAGGTTCTCCTGCACCTTTCTCCCCTAAACAAAAGCAATCAAGTCCCATTGGTGTGGACTGAGTCAGGATCAATACCTAACTTTTGCAACCCTATCTCTAAGACCCATGCATCCTCTGCATATTCTTTAAATTTCCACTTAACAAGGTTTTCCAAGTATGTTTTGTGTCTAGTATTCTTGGTGACCCAGGAACTCAAGACTTTCTCAGCTTGGAGACTTGGAGTGATTGGTAACTTCATATTTACTAGGTCCTCTACAACTCCAACATGTTCACTATATCCAATAGGGATTGGTCCTTTACAAGGCACCAAATCTAAAATGTTAAACACCGGTGAGATTCCTAGGTCTGTTGGAAAGTCTACCTTGTAGGCATTGGGTCCATATTTGGCTAGGATGGAACAATGACCAATCCTTCTCATATGAAAATTGTGTGGGATCCCCTTCTGCAACCTGTCCCTGTTTAGGTGAACCATGACAAGATCTCCCACCTTGAAATGTAGTTCTCTTTTCCTCTCATCCACCTTTCTCTTTGTCTTGGTGGTACTATATTTGAGAGCTTGTCTAAATGTATCATGGACTTCTTTCATGAACTGAGCAAAGTCCTTTGCCTACTCACTCCTTGTTTTTGTATCTCCAAGTTCCTCGAGTTCATGAATGCCTCTTGGGTGTATCTCATAGACTACCTCAAATGGACTCTTTCTAGTGGTCCTCTTTATGGTATCATTATAGGAATACTTTTCTTGTGCTATAAATTGGTCCCATGTCTGGCCATACTCCTTAGTTAGGCACTTAGGAGGTTTCCCAAGCTTCTATTAACTACCTCAGGCTGCCCATCTATTTGTGGGTGGTATGCAAACCCAAAATACAAGTTGGTGCCAAGATTGTGCCACAAAGTTTTCCAAAAATGACTCGTAAATTTGGAGTCTTTGTTAGATACTATACTTAATGGAAATCCATGGATCCAGACTACTTCTATAAAAAAACAAATTGGCTATGTGGAAAGCATCATGAGTATTCTTACATGGCAGAAAGTGAGCCATCTTGCTAAACCTATCCACAATCACATATATGTTGTCAAATTCTTGATGAGTCTTGGGAAACCCTACAACAAAGTCCATACTGAGACATTCCCAAGGTCTATTGGGAATTGGAAGGGGTTTATACAACCCTGCATTGGGTGAAGTACCTTTGGCTTTTTGGAAAACTATACAAGTCTACACATACCTTCTTATGTCTTGATTCATTCTTGGCCACTAATAAAACCTTTGAACCAACTCCAAGGTCTTATGAACTCCAAAATGTCCACTCAAAGACCCATTATGCTTTTCTTGAATGAGGTTCTCCCTCATGGAGTCTTTAGGCACACAAAGTTGTCCTCCCCTAAACAAAATACCTTCTTGTATAATGTAATCAATATATTCACTATGGAAATGATTTTGAAACTCCTTGCATACCTTATAAGCTATTGAGAAGTATTCATCCTCCGGATATAAGTCTTTGAAGCTTTCTATGCCTATGCTTTTTAATTAAATTTCTTGGAATGTCAAGAGTCTCCAGTTTAAGGCATCTGCTACCTTATTTTGTTACCCTTTCTTTTCTTTTATTGTGAAATTATAGGCCTAGATGTACTCAACCCACTTCATGTGCTTGTGGCTTCGCTTAAGTTGTGAGTTGAGAGAGCTTAAAGCTTGGTTATCAATATATACCACAAACTCTTTAGGAAGGAGGTAATGCCTCCACTTCCTTAGGGCTTGAACCAAAGCATACAACTCCAAATCATATGAGGAGTTTTTCTTTTTGGCTTCATTCAACTTTTCACTATGAAAGGCCACTAGTTTATTCTCTTGGCTTAGGACCGCTCCTATGGAAATATTGCTAGCATCACACTCGACAGTGAACAACTTCTCAAAGCTACGTAACACCAAGATTGGTTGAGTTTATATCCTTCTCTTCAAGTTTTAAAAACCTTTATCATCTTTCTCACTCCATTGAAATTTAGCTTTCATGCCTCCTTTGATAGTGTCTATAACCGGTGCAAAAATCTCATTGAATTGTCTAATAAACTTCCTATAAAAATGAGCCAATCCATGGAATCTCCTCACTTATGTAGAAGATTTTGCAGTAGGCAAATTCAAGATTGCTTCTACCTTGATAATATCCATTTTCAAGTTACCTTGTGAGACCACAAAGCCTAGGTACACCAATTCTCATTTCATGAACTCACAGTTGTCAAGATTGATGGTGAGATTCTCTTCATGTATCTTTTGTAACACATCTTGCAAATGCACCAAGTGATCCTCCTTGGACTTGTTGAAGATGAGGATATCATTTAAGTACACCACAACCCATTTTCCTATGAAGTCCTTCAATACTTCATTCATTAACCTCATGAAGGTGCTAGGGGCATTGGATAACACAAAGGGCATAAATAGACATTCATATAGGCCTTCTATGGTCTTGAAAGTGGTTTTCCACTCATGTCCCTCCTTAATCCTTATTTGGTGGTATCCAATTTTAAGGTCAATCTTTGAAAAGAATCTTTCCCCTCCTAAGCAATCCATTAAGTCTTCAATCCTAGAGATAGGGAACCTATACCTTATGGTAATCCTATTGATGGTCCTAGAGTCAGTACACAACATCCAAGTTCCTCCTTTATTTGGTGCTAGGACTGTAGGGACAACACAAGGGATGATGCTTTTTCTTATGAGGCCTTGATCAAGTAGTTCTTGGATTTTTTTGGTTATTTCCTCATTTTGTTGAGGGGTCATTTTGTATGCAACTTTGCTAGGTAGGGAGGCTCCTGGAATAAATTCAATTTGATGGCTTATGACTCTTTTAGGAGGTAGGGGTTTTTGGATTTCCATCACTCACTATGTCCTTGTATGGTTCTAACAATCCTTGAACTTCTTTAGACACCTCAATCTTCTTGAATTATTTCTCCTCTTTGAGCTTCAACACTAAAGCATACCCCACTCCTTCACCTTCCTCCAAGGTGTTTAGGAACTCTTTCTCCCCTGCCAAAAACACATTAGAACCAAATAGTTTCACTTCTCCCTCTTCTAGAATGGACTGAATTAAAAAGGTAACTCCATGTTTCTTTAATGAGTAGGAGTTCTTGGCTCCATTATGGATAGTGTGCCTATCAAATTGCCATGGCCTCTCTAGTAAGAGATGGCAAGCATCCATAGGTAAAACATCACACAACACTCTATCATTGTACCTTCCAATGGTGAAGTCTACCCAAGCTTGCTCATTCGCCAAGACATTCTAACCCTTATTCAACCATGTGACTATATATGGATTTGTGTGTGGAATCCTTTGAAGATTTAGTTTGTTGACTGCTTCATTGGAGACTATGTTGTTTGTGGACCAGAAGTCTATGATAATCTTGCACACTTTGCCCAATTTTTTTATATTTTATCCTGAATAAAGACCTCATTTGACTAGGTTCCTCCTTGATTGGTTCTTTAATCAATGTCCTCCTTATCATGAGATTATCCCCTACTTCTGAATCTAGGGATACTTTTGCATGCTTGCTACTTGAAGACTCTTCTTGAAGATAGTTCACTCTCTTCTCTCCACCTTGTGAAGTAGATCCTTTCTCAGGGAACCTATATGTTGGATGTCCATATTGGTGGGAATTTTAACATTTCATGGAAGAGACTTAGGATCCTCTTCCTTGGCCACCTAACCTTCCTCTAACGTTATTGTTTGATCCTCTACCTCTGTTATTGTAGCCTTCTCTACTGCTAGAGACTTCTCCTTGTTGTTTAGTGAGTTTGGTCTCACTTTGAGTTCTTTGTTCTAAGGTTCTTCCTCCATAGCTACCTCTATGGCCCCTATTGTCTCTACCCCTTCCTCTACCTCGACTACTTGAGTCATGCCTCTTTTTGAGCTTCTCTTCTACCTTAAGAGCCAACTGATAGCATTGATGAACTATTTTGAGGCTTAATAGGCTTATTTCTTCTTGGATGTTCCATCTCAGGCCATTTAGGTATATAGCCACCTTTAGGCAATCTTCTTCCACTGCATGTGATCTAAGGCACAATTTTTGGAATTCCTCAGTGTAGACACTAACTTCTAAATCCTTTTGTCTCCAATTTTGCCTCTTTTTATGCAACTACACTTCATAGTCATCTGGTAGGTATGCTTCCCTAACCTTTACCACCATACCTTTCAAATTGGTTATGGGGTTCTTTCCTTCTTTCATCCTTTCATCTTGCACAAACTTCCACCAAGCGAGGGCATCCCCCCTCATCCTTGATTTTTCTACTTTGACTCTCTGAGCTTCACTAATGCTCTCACATTCAAAGTGGTTTTCCATACCCTCAATCAACTCCATAACCATCTCGACTTCCATCTTTCCACTAAAAAGTGGTATTCCTTCTAATGAATTTCCAATCATAGCTTTGAGTGCCTTCAAGAAGGGTTATTCAACTAATAAAGGGTCTGGTTCAAGGATCTTATCTTCCTCTGCCACCACTTTACCCTTTCCTTCATCTTCTTTTAGCTTCTCCCTCATCAATTTAGCCTTTTCTTCCACCTCTCCTAGCTTATCTCTAAGAGCTTCCATTTCCTCCCGGAGTAACCTATTCTCCTCTCTATGCTCTGTCACTTCTCTAGCCAACTCATAATTGGTTACCATGGATGACTCACCCACTGACTCTTCAATATACTTTAGCCCAAACCTTGTTAGGATCTGATACCAATATGATAGGATCACACTAGGTGCTAAATAGACTTAGGTTAAGATCACTAAGAATCCTAAATCTCCAACCTCCCAATAGCTTGATCAGGGGTCTTACAAGGCTTCACCTTTTCTTCTAAGGACTCTCTCAAGGTCCTCAACTTCAACAATCTACTCTTCAACTCCTAGGTGATCCATCACTGATTGAAGGTTCTTGTACCTTCATATCCTATACTTCTTCCAAATGCTCTTTACCTCCTTACTAAGTTGGTGATTCTTGTAGGGGTGTGGAGGTAGTCAATTTCTATACTTGTTTCACTTCTTGACCCATTTGGTCAATCTCTTTACCATTCCTCCTTACCGATCTCTTCAAAATATCTGATTGAATCTTATAGCCCTAGAGCCCCCAATTAGGTCTCCTAGTCTAGGTTTTTAGGAATTTTTGCAAAATCTTCCCAAAGGGCCTCCCAAAAAAACTTTGGATTCTTGGTTCATATGGTATGATCTCATTTATTTTGTGAGTCTTAGGGTCCCAGCCTCCGTACAATGCCCTAACTCAATAAGGAAGGTTTTACAAGGGTTTTAGTGGCTTCTAGGAGCCCACTGCACAAAGTAAGGTTTGGCTTGTTAAATGGATTGATCAAGCCCTATGATCTCCATCAGAGTATTGCCTGATCTTCTTATTGGTCTCCAAAGTCTTGGAATGTGTCTCTTGAGTCACCCCTGCAAGAAAAACAACTATCTCACCTCCTTGTCCCTAGCCGAGCAATGACTGTGCTTGCCTAGGGAAAGGTCTTAAAATTGGCCATGCTTGTTTCCAAACCTCCACAAGATCTATACATTGTACATAGGCTCCTCTTCCATGCCCCAACTGGTCATGATGAACACACAGTGGGGTTTCATGGGGGAGCCATATTTCTACACCAAACTATACACATGCTAATGAACTAGCTAAGACAAAAGAAATAAAATTAAGCTATCAAAACACCTAAGAAACAAACAAAATGGTACATAATGGAAATGAAACACTAAATATGGATTGAATCCTTCTTCACAAGAAAAACTATTACATTAGATGCTACTATTGCATGAAAACCTCGGACTGTGTCCACAAAAGCATGTAACAATGTTTTGAATTCTTAAAACTAGAAATTGAAAAAAATGATAACCTTGGGATTTGGGCCTTTTAGGGCATATATAGCCTCTAGCCTCAAGGTCTTGGGTGTTTAGGACCCCTATTAACCTAAAAACCTAGGTCGGTCCTTTTAGGATAAAAGTTGTCATGGAACAAAATTGCAAAAGTTGTCACGACAACTTTTACAAAGTTGCTTATTTCCTTGCTCAAACCACACAAAGACTCATACAATGCTATTAAAAATCATCTAAGTCCATTTTGGGTCATTTTAGACCAAAATCAAACATTTGGCTCACATTTCCACTCTTGTGCCCTTTTCCCAACTTTTAGGACCAAGCTAGGTCCTAAGGACACCTTAGTCTAATGACTTAACCTAACTAACACAACCCTAAGCTAATTCAAACCACTACTCTCCTATCACACCTAACCCCTCTTGGAGCCCTTTATTAACCCCTAGTTTGGCTAGGACCAGTACAAGCCAAAATTGAAGTAGGACTTTCCTTTAGCTAGATCTAACTGTGATGTAGCTTGTACAATTGGAGAAAATCTTACATGCTATTAGAGCACATGTGCTAGAAGGAAGAAGTACATTGAAATTTACTTTGTAGATATTGCAGATCAAGAGCTACTAGATAAAATGAAAAAATTTCATTAGTTTGGGGGTTGACTCTAATGTGGTTTTTTTTTGTAATCATGAACTGAGACAAAGTTCCATTTATGGGGAGGGGGGGTTAATCATGTTTGGATATTATTTTCATCCTTCTTTTGTCAAGATAACCTCAGAGAGTTATATGTCATGGAAGAAAGGGATAAAGAATCACTACCTTGAGCATGATCTATTGCCCTATCTCCTTGAACATGTTTTTGAGCCAAGAAATTATGAACATTGAATGGTTGAATAGTAATGACATTGTCTATGGATTTATATGCATTACTATTTTGAGGATATTTTACATCATATAGAGCACACTGAGTGCCCTTTCATTTCTTGGACCATCATTTGGCAATTGTATGGAGACATTGATTCTTCATCTGAAAGTGATGACTCCTTGGATAGCCAGGCTTCTATGGATGATACTAAGATTTTTGCTGCCCCATCTTGTTTGGACACATCCTTCTTGGATGATCAATTTATTGATAACTTGTATGCACTTGTTGTTTCTTCAGAATTCAAAGCTACTTCATTGAAAGCTCCTAGTGATTCTTTGCAACAAGATATACATCATCTTTCAGATATGCCTTCATGGGATGAATTTTTTATATGTGTTTCAGACTTCTTTGTGGATTCTCATATTGTAGATTTGTATGACAGTATTGAAACCATACATCTTCTCTTTGATGAAGGTGATTATTCTTCGATTGTTGTGAGGGAACCTTCTAACCCTCTTCTTCGTTATCTACATGATCATCCCTCACAGATTAATATGAGCTTGTATACATTTGCATGACATTTTGAGGAGATCTATTTACCTTCTGAGGAGATACATGAGTCTTTTGATTGTGCTCTACATCAATTTCTAAGAGCTTCTAGATTGTCATATTTAGTAGTGCCTGATTTGATTATGAAAAGTTTCAGGATCAACATGGAAACTATGGAGCAAGTTTCAAAGACATCATACATCTAGAGTTTTCTTCGTACATACTCTTTTCGAGATTGGGGAGACTCCATTCATACATCTTTGGTTTTTTTCTTCTTAAGGGGAAGAATGATGTTCAAAGATCATGGTCCACCTTCTACATCCAGTTTTGAGCATCTACCATTGACTACACATTACAGAGGGATCTATCTTCTCTTCTATTTCACTTTCTCTAGGATCTTCTTGGGGTGAAAGGAACTGTAGTATGATAGTCCTCTTACTTTATTAGCATCTAATTTGAGGGGGGGGGGGGGGTGTTTGTTCCCAATGGGTTTTCCCTCTTTCCTCTTTATATTTTTTTATTGTCCCTGGTTAGCCTTAAGGGAGGGTGTTGACATAGAACTTTATATTAGCTCCATAATTTATGGATTGATCTCAGAATCATTGTTCTGTCCACTCCCTTTTGGGATTTGCAGATCTGGAGTAATTAGTGTTAGTCTTCGTTCTATTAGAAACGGTGATCTAGTTTATGATTTGAGTCCAGTCCTTCGCATGTATATGCCTAAGGAAACTTGTGGTGTGCTCATGCATTCACCACAATTTTCTCTTTCAAACAGTGGTTATCTTTGTATAAATCTACATGCCTTGTAATTAGTGATCTATGATTAATAGAATTTCATTGTTCAACAACTCTTTTTTTTCCTCTGTTTTATTTCTCTGCAAGTTTTGCTTGTTTCTTTTAATTAGATATAATTGTGTTGTAGCTTACAATTACAAAAAATCTTACATATTTATGCAAAAGAATGTGAAGCACCATGATTTTTGACAAAATCATTTTGTTTTGTTTCATTTTAAGAAAAAGCATTCACGAACAAAAAACAAAAATTCTATGACAAAACAATTTAAATAAAAATAATAACTATCCTTATTTGAGCTTCCATTCTAAGCTATAGATTTTTCTTGTCAATTAAAAATATATATTTTTCCTTATTTATTGATTTGTAATTAAATTTTTCTTTTTTTACATATATGTGATTTGATTTAACTATTATTTCTTGGCCTTCCTATCTTAAATTCTTATACTATTTATATTTATAAAATTTAAATAATGATATCTTATACATTAGATTATCATCTCAATATAATATCAAATATCATTGATATGAATTTTCAAACTTCCTTTCTTGAATTCTTACATCAATTATATGTTAATGCATTAAAAAAAAATATACTTTAAATTATCATCTCAATACAACATTATATCGTTTGTTGATCAATAGATTAAAAAGTGCAACACTGCAGATTATAAAGTATATAAAAAATATACAATACTAAATCTTATCATATTTAAAAGATATGAAATAAAATTATAAATTTAATATCATCATCCTAATATCATTAATAATGGCATTATATTTCCACTATCTATTATGTTGATAATTTACTGTTTCTGACTCTGACTTTGTGAGAATTTTTGTATTATTTTTTTATTATCTTAGACTCTTTCACCATTGCAAATTCTTTTTCTCAATTTATTTGGAAACATACTTAAGATGGAGTCCTAGGGGGCTTCTTTAAAAAATTAGTGGGTGTTGTTGAGATGTTGATGCAGGAGCATCCTGGGGTAGTTGGCAATCCTGTATCACCAAAAATATGTTATTGTTTGGTTTATGGTTTTGGTAGTTACTCGGTGGATGAGTTCAGTGTTCGGTTGCTGCTTGGTGGTGTTCTTCATTGAATGGGTCTCGGTGTCATGTCACCAACTGGTGTTGACTGCTCGTTGTTCTTGTTCACCGACTGGTTTGTTTGATTTGTTTGGGCTTGGCCATTTGGTGCATTTAATTTGGGTCGTGTTCCTCATCATGTGGATTGACCGTTGGGCATGTGAGGACCTATATTTGGATTGATGCTTTCTCCTATGCAGATTTAACGCTTGTTGCAAGCCGACTAATGGATCACAGATTTCACGAAGCCGACTGATGTTTTGTATTTAATTCTTATTGTAAAGCTGACTTGTGGCTGAGTAGTATATGAGGGTGTGGATAGTTGATTAGTTGATTATGTGAGGGTGTGGATAGTTAGATTAAGTGAAAAACTAATCTCCCAAGAACACCTGCATGCATAACCCTGTCACATGGAAGAAGCAAATAACAGAAAGCAAGAAAAGGCTATGGAGGCCAAAAAGCCAGAGGCATCATATGCACATGAAAACAATCTTTCATTATGATCCAATATGTGAATGAATAAAATACAAAGAGGGAATCCTTATAAAAGGATATCAAAACCCTAAAGGTGAAAACCTTAAAGAATAATGAGATGCCTAAGTCTAACTTAAGTGTAGAGAATAATAGACTAATAATTAATTATTAGCTATAATATGACTACTCTAACACCCCCCCCTTAAGTGTAACTTAGGGAGAAGGTAAACAATTAAGGACTAAAAGATGCATGAAAACAAAAAATGCATGAAAGAGGAATGGGTCCCGGCAACAAGGCCTGATCAGGTACCCAAGTACAAGAAATAAACTAGATGAAGGAAACAAAGCCTCCAATCTAGGGAATGTCCCAAAGAAAGGAACAAGAAAGAGCATGAAGCATCTCCGAAGCATGAAGTTGCAAACACTGTCAGAAGAAACTACTGGAACCCCCACTGAAATAGTGCATGACCAGGTAGAGAAGACAAAGTCTGAAGAGCTGATCAATCGAAGAGGTGGCCTCCAAAAGAAGGAATGAATGAGTGTCTATATAGTAGATGATCCATCTCACCGAAATGCATAGGTGCCTAGCCACTGCATCCGCCTAGTACATAGGAACAAAAACTGTATACGTAGATCACTCAATCAAACCAAGGAAGAAATAGAACCAATAGGTGAACCCCCCCATAATGTTGAACAGGGAGAGGGGTGACAGGAACACTGAAATGCAATGCCAGAAACATCTGCAAGAAGAAGAATCAGGAACACCAACAGTGCAACAGAAGTACAAGCACAGGATAAAGGGCGGTGTCATAGACACATAGCATGGGCTAATGTCATGGAAGGTACACTCACTTGACAAAGGTGGATGAGCACAAAAGGCAAAACATCATAACCCCCCATGGCACTTTATAACTGAGTGCGAGTACAAACAAACACAAGGAGTACAAGATCCCAGATATGCAAAAGTAGGCACTTTATCTCAATGCGTTTATAGAAAAAAGGAATGCAACAAAAGAGAAGCATACAATGCTCAGAAGTCAGAAAGAAGAGTGAGCTAGAAGAACAGAAGAAGAGATCCCAGGACCTGTAGAACCCAAGTAATCCGCCAGAGTGTGAAAGTGCAAAACTCAGAGGAGAGAAAACCTAGAGTAGAATCTGGATAAAATACCCCTACAACTGAAAAACTCACTGAACCAGCTTTCTGACGATATCTGGTGAGCCCAAAAATGAGTCCGGATGAGCGAGATATGGCTCCCGGAAGGCAAAAAATAAACATCACCTTTGACAGAAAAAAAATACTATCAAAACAATAGAGCCAAAAAATTTAACCTCCATAATCAGAAAGAGCTTTCTGACGATATAAAGAAGTCCAAAAAAGACCTCTGTATGCTCCAGATAGAGCAAAAAAGGCCCAGGTACCCTTAAAAGGCTTCAAAACAAATTTTTAAGCCCCTGGGGCTGGAAAAAACAAAGCCCCTGGGCGCATGGCACGCGCAGGGGCTAAAATTGAAATTCCTGGTCACCCATGTGACCACCACGGGGCTTAAAACCCACCGGGCCGGCAGGGCGGAGCGGAGCGGGGCTGAGAGGTGGCGCACAGTGCAGCAGAGCTGGGAGGGGCCGGCGGAGGAGGCCAGCGGGGCGACGGAGGAGCCGGCGGCGGCTCTGCAGCGGAGCGGGGGCCGCGGAGGGTGGCAACGAGTCTGTAGCGAAGCGGAGCGGGGGCGGCGGTGAGTCTACAGTGGAGGCAGAGCACGTGGTGGCCGATGTCGGTGCCGGTGCCGGTGGAGGTCACGGCTGGGCACGGGGTGGCTGCTCGGTGGTGCACTGGTGGCCACTAGGCGGTGCCTTTTAAAAACAAAGGCTGCATTATTTTTAACGCAAAAATCAATTAAAATTTGATTTTTTTTGTAATTTTTTTTTGTTTTCCGTGCCAGTACGGCCCTAAGAGGCTGAAAAATTCAGCCAGAAGTCCCAAAGGTCAAAAATAACAAATTTTATATGCGAGCAACAAGATGGCTCTGATAACATGTTAGATTAGGTGAAAAACTAATCTCCCAAGAACACCTGCATGCATAACCCTGTCACATGGAAGAAGCAAATAACAGAAAGCAAGAAAAGGCTATGGAGGCCAAAAAGCCAGAGGCATCATATGCACATGAAAACAATCTTTCATTATGATCCAATATGTGAATGAATAAAATACAAAGAGGGAATCCTTATAAAAGGATACCAAAACCCTAAAGGTGAAAACCCTAAAGAATAATGAGATGCCTAAGTCTAACTTAAGTGTAGAGAATAATAGACTAATAATTAAATAAATAAATTATTAGCTATAATATGACTACTCTAACATGAGGGTGTGGATAGTTGATTAGGAGAGAGGAGATTGGGTAGTGATCAGATAGTTGATCTGAAAGATCTGATATTGTATTAGCAGAGCTAGTGGCTAAGTGTTTTGGCTTAGGAGACAAGGAGATTGCTTGGCAGTTTGTGAGCACAAGTTTAGATTTGCCTTGGTGTTTCTACTAGTTCATGTGGTTGTGTAGATCTGGGCTAGCTAGGTGATAGTTGGATCCTGCAAGATATATGTTGTATTTGCTGATGTAATTGGTCGTAACCAAGAAGGCCTTACAACTCGACATGTTGCATGTAATGCTTAGTTATTGATAAATGATAGTTGAATTATGGTTATATCTTGTTGTGTTGTGTATTTTCTATTGTGTTGATGTTGGTTGCAAGGTTTGGACTATCCATTATTGGATCCTCCATCCTTGACTGTGTCGGGTGGTATCAGAGCAATGGTTTGACTAGTTGGCAAAGGTTGATCTAGTTGATCCAAGTTGCAGATCCATGTTCTTGGACTTGTGAAACCCTGCTTGGTTGTTCATGTGAAGTAGCAGGTTGCGATCTAACTTGCAAACAACTTAGAGGTTGTCACAAGGTGGTTGGGTTTGGGGTTTGTTGCAGAGGTTTATCAAAGATCTTGGAAGATGCCTCCAAGATGATTGGAACCTAGGGCGATTGTAGATCTCTGTGATGCGGTGGAGATGAAGATAACATAAAAGATTAGATTAGATGTCAGATTTGAAATGGCGGCAATGAAGAATGAGATGGTCTCCGAGATCATGAGAGCTATAGTTGGTATACTGAGGAACCTTGGAACCGAAGATGGTTATGAAGAAGTTGCTGAAGATTTTGAGGTTGTTGGATCGAGTGGAGAAGATAGAGCCGATCAGGTGGAGAGATATGTGGAAGAAAAAGCTGATCAGTTAGAGAGATCTATGGCTCAGTTGAGTACAAGTCATCGAATGAAGGTTTCTAATTTCTTAGGAACATTGAAACCCGAGGAATTGATTGGTTGGATCGGTGAGTTAGAAGACTACTTTGAGCTAGAAGACATTGGAGATCCTCTTAGAGTAAGGTTAGCACAGACTAAATTGAAGGGACGTGTTTCATTATGGTGGAAAGAATTGTGGAGATATTGAGAAGAAGAAGGTGAGATGAAAATCGCTCGGTGGAAGTTGATGGTGGAAAAATTGAAGGCTAAGTTCATTCCTGCCGACTATGAACTTGAGTTATTCAAGAAGTTACAGAACCTAAAATAGAAGGAGATGACTATGGAAGACTATACCGAGGATTTTTACAAGTTGACCATTCGGTCTGGACATAGAGAACTTTCTAAAGAAAAGGTGGCAAGGTATGTTAATGGTTTGAGATTCAATATCCAAGATGAGATTAGTATGTTTAAGATTGTTTCAGTAGAGGATCCTTACCAGTATGTCCTGAAGGCAGAAGATAAGCTGAAGAGAAGACATCATGGTAACCCCAGAGGTAAGGAGAGACAAGAGCATTTGATAAGAGATAAACCGATAGTTGAGGATGAACCGAGGAGATGAACAAGAAGAGGTGGATTCAAAGGTACTTGTTATAACTGAGGAGAAGGACATAGATCTTTTGAGTGTCCACATGCAGATAGGAAGGTCGGTAGTAGCATGAATGTTATGGTGAATGAGGAAGTACCGAATGAGCCCAAGAAAGAAGAGAACTTGCTGGTTTGGAGAACATTGCTCGGTAATCAGGTGATGGAACCTTCTCAGAGAAGGAATTTGTTCAGGACTTGGTGCAAGTCTCTGGGTAAGATTTGTAGTGTGATTGTGAATGGTGGTAGTACCGAAACCTTGTTGCTGAGGAGATGGTACAGAAACTTGGTTTGAAGAGAGTGAGACATTCTTGTCCTTATAAGATAAGTTGGGTACAAGATGAACATGCTTTGGAGGTGAGGGAACAATGTTTTGTTGATTTTTAAATTGTGCAGTATATAGATCAAGTGTTGTGTGATATTGTGGACATGAGTACCTATCACATGTTGCTTGGTAGACCTTGGCAATATGATTGTAAGGCTATACATGATTGTGTCAAGAATGTATTCATTGTTGAGAAGTGTGATAGAAAGTTTTCCCCAATTCCTTTGCAGGATACAAAACTTGGTGGACTGAACTTGAGCTTCGGTAGAAGGACTGAGTCGAAGGATTCTAAAAGGGTTAGAGATCAACAAGGAGGACAGAGTTGTAGCTTGTCGAGGAAGGATTTAAGAATGCAAAGAAAAGAGAAGTGGATCCAAGGAAATAGTGTGTTGGTTGAGGACTCAAAAGACATGTATTTCAAGAATTAGTTTGGGATCTATGTGTTGAGTCCCAAAAGATGTTAGTTGATCTTCTGAGAACATCTTTTTTGTACCTAGGGTGTCTGACGCAAGAGCATCCTGGGGTATTTGGCAATCCTGTATCACCAAAAATATGTTAGTGTTTGGTTTCTAGTTTTGGTAGTTACTCGATGGGTGAGTTCGGTGTTCGATTGCTGCTTGGTGGTGTTCTTCACCGAATGGGTCTCGGTGTCCTGTCACCGACTGGTGCATTTAATTTGGGTTGTGTTCCTCGTGATGTGGATTGACCGTTGGACGTGTGAGGACCTATATTTGGATTGATGCTTTCTCCTATATGGATTTAATGCTTGTTGCAAATTGGTTGATGGATTCCACATTTCATGAGTTTGTTTCTTGAAGCCGACTATTGTTTTGTATTTAATTCTTGTCGTAAAGCCGACTTGTGGTTGAGTAGTATATAAGGAGGGTGTGGGTAGTTGATTAGGAGTGAGGAGATTAGGTAGTGATCAGATAGTCGATCTGAAAGATCTGATATTGTATTAGCAAAGCTAGTGGCTAAGTGTTTCTTCTTAGGAGATAAGAAGATTGTTTGGTGACTTGCGAGCACAAGTTTAGATATGCCTTGGTGTTTCTACCATTTCCTATGGTTGTGCAGATCTGGACTAGCTAGGTGATAGTTGGATCTTGCGAGATCTATGTTGTATTTGCTAATGTAATTGGTCGTAACTGAGAAGACCTTACAACTTGACATGTAGCATGTAATGCTCGGTTATTGATGAATGACGGTTGAATTCTGGTTATATCTTGTTGTGTTGTGTATTTTCCGTTGTGTTGATGTTGGTTGCAAAGTTTGGACTGTCCATTCTTAGATCCTCCATCCTTGACTACGTCAGATGTTTTAGGATTTTTTTTAAGCGGGTGGTTCCATGAATTTTGTTATTAGTATAATCAATTGAAGTTGCAGCAAAAAAACTGAGCTAATGGGCCAATTTCTAGCCGGTATCATTTCCATCCTCTCAAATATGCAGCCCTAAAAATAGGGGCTGCTATTTTTCAAGAAAAGATTTTAAGTAACCCTGTAGCAATTTTTATTTTACTTTACAAGACCTACTTGCTGTTTAAAAATAGATCCCAAAGCCCCCCTCAATTATTATAACTACAACTCTTTATTTATTTATTTCAAACTAAGGTAGATAAATGTTTTGAAGTATGCTTATAAGTTATAACATAATGAAAATGATTTTATTTGAATAACCAACTTTAACAGAGACCTCAAATTGCCAAGGTCCTGAGTAATTTGCACTTAGGGTTTCAACTCTGAGTCTTATTTTGCATAAATATTCCAGCTCTTTATTTGAAGATGTAGCACACAGTATGATGGGAAGCTTTGATTATTCCAACTCTTTATTCTGATGATGGATCAGGGAACATAATCTGAAAAGTTGACCACTCGAACTTTCTATAGGTCATAGAATGATCAGAAACTTTAATTTTAAAATAGCTGTAATACTTATACAAAATAAAACTTACAAATTTAAATCTAAAAATCATATATATTTAACTGCTTGTAATTTTTATTCAAACTAAAGGTGGATAAATACTTTGAAGTATGCATATAACATAATGAAATTTTTTTTTTTAATGAAAATTAGCTTACCATTAATTATTTACAAATATAAGTACATAGAGTCAAAAAATAATAGTTTGGATTCAAAGAAGTTTTATTTTGTATCAATGTTCCAGCTATTTATTCTGATGATGGAAAATGTTGATAACTACAACTCTTTATCTAGATGATGAATCACAGAGCAGGCTTTGAAACCTTGACCACTCCAGCTCTTTATCCTGATCACAGAATATGCTCCTAAATATTGATTGAAAAGAGCTAAAATGTTGATTCAAAACAAAATTTACACATTAAAATCCAGAAACCATATATACAAAATAATCAATTTCAAGTCTATGATGATGGATCACCTAATATGATCTGAAATATTGATTGAAAAGAGCTGAATTGTTGATTCAAAACAAAATTTACACATTAAATCCAGAAATCATATATACAAAATAACCAACTTCAACTCTATGATGATAGATCACCTAATATGATCAGAAATATTAATTGAAAAGAGCTGAAATGCTGATACAAAACAGAACCTACAGATTTAAATCCAGAAACCATATATATACAAAAATAACCAACTTCAATTCTATAAGTTTTATTTTGCATCAATGCTCCAGCTCTTTATCTGGTGACTTATTGCAGAGATTATCAGAAATATTGAGAATTCCAGTTCTTTATTCTGATGATAGATCACAGAATATGATCTGAAACCTTGATCACTCCAAATTTTATTCTGATGACGAAACAAAAAATATGATCCAAAATATTGATTAAAAAATTCTGAAATGTTGATACAAAATAAAACTTACACATTTAAATAAAAAACCATATATATAAAACAATCAACTTCAACAAAACCTACTTATCCAAACAAACAGAAATAAGAACGCGGAAGCACTACATAAACATGCAAAACAGCATTGAATCAACAGTTCAACATTAAGTTGAAATTATTTTCTCAAGAATATCATTTGGGTACATGACTTTTGAGCCACCCACAAACCTCAGATCAAAAAAACAGATTAATGAAGAAGAAGAATGCTCTGTGCCTTGGCCATTATCAGGCTGAGGTGGAGGCTCTCCGTGTTTTGGACCCTTTGTTAGGCTTAAATGGAGCCTCTTCTTCAGTGATCTCTGAGCAGCTAGTTGATGGATTTCCCTTTCCCTTGTCTGTCTGAGACTCTGAACCAGGATTAGGATCAGTATCTTCCTCCACAGATGCTTCTTCAACACTATGCCGAGCCTGAGGTACAGAGGAAACGCGAGGGTCTTCAAGATCAATATTTCCCTCTGGATGACATTGGAAAATAGGATCTGGCAGTGGTCGTCCAGAGGGTGAGGAACCCATCCATGACCAGCACTTGTCTTCAAAAAAATCCTCCATACGCTGAATAACAAAGCAGCCTATAAACACAGAAATGACACCCAAAACAGCAATCACACACAAAACTATTATCACAGGGGTGAATGATCCACTTGAATTGGAAGCCTCCATGGGGGAGTTAATGTGTGGAAACTCCGCCCCTGGTGGAGGTAATAAAAAAGGCATTGACATTTTACTGCAGCACTTCTCAATATGGGTATAACAAAGCAAATTACCCAACAGAAAAGAACAAGGAATGGTTGCTTGAACTCTTATAATTGCAGAGCTCAAACTACTTCCCTAATAGATTAGGGGAGAGGATTCAGTAGTTGAGCATCTGGAAAAAAAGAGATGATTTGCATCTTTTAATGACAGAACCACCGTTTCTCTCATTTATCCGCGTGGAGTTTAAAATTATGTTTCCGCGTTATAGGTTAGGGTTAGTGGAGAGGAGAGGATCCAGTAGTTGAGCATCCTACTCAACCAGTTACCTTGGGTGCTGATTGAAATTTTATAGGATCTTGGTTTTCATTTACGAGGTTATAAATGAAGATTTAAAAAATAAATTAATGGTTTGGACTCTTATAATGGCAGAACCCAAGTCACTCGCATCACTTGCTTTATCCTACACTTTTATCAAGGTAGAACCCAAAACATTTCTTTATCACAGATTAGGAGAGAGGAACCCAAAACACTTTTATCATGCATTTGGGGAGAGGATTCACTCGTCTAGCATGTGGAAAAGAAAGAAATGATTTGAATCTTATGGTAACAAAACCCACAGGCTACCCTCATTTACCGGCGTGGATTTTTATATTTATGTTTCCGCGTTTTAAAAACTTGTTAGGGTTAGATAAGAGGAGAGGATCCAATAGTTGAGCATCTCAATTAATGATTTACCTTGGGTGCCAATTGAAATTTTATAGGATCGAAGTTTTGATTTAAGGGGTTATAAATGAAGATTTTTTTTTTAAAAAAAAATTAATGATTTGGATTCTAATAATGGCAGAACCCAAAACACTTGCTTTATCACTGATTAGGAGAGAACAATATGTTTCCTGATTTACTAGTGTGAGATTTCATTTTATATTTACAGTGTTTTGGAAATTGTGTGGGATTTCGTATTAATGTTTTCTTGATTTGAAAATTTATTTTGAGAGGCCTAAAATCAGGTTGCTCAACTATTGGATTCAACCTGTTTGTTCATATAAAAATTACATTATCATACAATGTTGTTTTTTACTTTTTATTTTAAAATAATAAATAATGCATTTCTTTATTTCTAATTGTATTTAATGATTTGTCTTAGGTGACAACTAAAATTTTATAAGATCTTTATGGTACATTCATTTTTTTATTTAAAAGGTTAAATGAACCTTCTTTACTCAGTAAATTTAATGATTTATATTGAGCGTCAATCAAAAGTTTATAAGATCTTTATAGTAGGTGAAGCTCTTTTATTTTTAAATTATTTAGTGATTTATCATGAGTGTCAATTAAAATTTTCACTTCAAAAAAAAAAAAACTAAAATTGTGTGTAATGATAGAACCCAACTTGCTTCATCATTGATTAGGGGGTGATTCAATAGTTGAACAAATTAGTTCATAGAAAAGAAGAAGAAATGATTTACACTCTTTATCATGACAAAATTAGTGGTTAGTTTAATATTTATGTTTCCCTGTTTTGAAACTTATTATTTTATGGGTTAGGGGGAAAATCTAATAGTTGAGCATGAGTCTACTTATACCACAATTTTAATTCACAAAATTAAAAATCTATACCATAAATTGATTCCACAATTTTATTCCTATAAAAATTGCATTATAGTTTTTACTTTAAAAATTGAATTATTTTTTATTTTAAAATAATAAAAAATATAATTCTTTATTGTTAACCACATTTAATATTTATCTTTAAGTATCAATTAAAGTTTTATAAGATCTTCATAATGAATTAGGTTTTGAATTTTAAGTTTATAAATTTAGATTTTAAAAAAATGGTTTGTAGTCCTATAATGGCACAAGCAATTTTCTTGCTTAAAAAATAACACCTAAAATAACTATCACAAACAAAACAATTATGAAAGAAATAGTTTGCACTTCTATAATGATATAAGTTTTATTTAAAAAAAGGAAGATATAAGTTTTGTTTAAAAAAAAGGAAGAAATGTTTTGCATCTTATAATGAGAGAACCTACAATTTTCCTTATTTCTCTATGTAGTATTTAATATTTAGAATTTTCTATTTTAGAACTTGCTTTATTATGTTAAGGAGAGGGTTCTAGTTGAGAATCCTAATTTTGCATCTTTCAAAATCTTACATGATATAATGAAATTGTCAAATGATCTTATTCATATGAAAATTGCATTATCATATTATAAATATATATTATTGGCTTCCCTATATATTAAATATATATATTCTAGTGGTGTCCGTGAGAGGGCTTTATGCTGGTGTTGTGGGTCATTTGTCGTGGTTGGAGGGTTTTTTGCAAGATTCTTGTGGAAGTTCTATGTTTTGTGAAGGGATTGATGTTGTGCAAAGTTAGGCAGTTGTTCGAATGAAAGAGGGGTTTGAGTTTGGTTTTTTTGGGGTGGCCTGGTATTGTGGAGTTGTGATTGTTTCTTGTTCTCTCCTACTTGGAGAGTGCATTCTAGTTATTTTGCCTCCTTGTTGGCATTGGCTTTGAGTGCTAGTTTGTAGGGATTTTTGTGGGGGTGGGGGCGGCGGGGGTGTTGTGCATGACAACTTAGAGAAGGTTCCTAAATGAATCGGGTAAGTTGTTTAAAGATGTTATGACTAGAAGTGGATCTCCTACATGCATATGAGAAAACCCAATATATGGTGAGAGTGTTTAACCATTAGGGAACATCTTTCTCAAGATGGAACTTTTAAGCCCATGAAGGTCAATGGGTGTCCGTCCAAAAGGGAGGATAGACCAGTTTTGGTGATCCCTCTTGATTCTATGGAGGAGGATATCGAGTATTTGTTGGATCATGCTCTAATCTACAAGTTCATGGGAATTTGGGTTTCCTTGCCTTTTTTGGAGTCATGGGATAGGAACACATGGAGTCTAGAGGGAGAAATGGAAGTAATGTTGGCTACAAATGGGTATTTTTTGGTAGTTTTCTCATGTATGTCAGACAAAAATAGGGCCTTCAAAGGGGGCCATATTTTTATAATCAAGTTGGGTTATTCATTAAGCCATGACATGTTGGATCCAACCCTACAAAGGAGCTTTCGTCACATGTTCCAATATGGGTAAGACTCCTATAGTTTCCCTTGGAATTCTGGAGAGAGGACCTATTCAACTTGATTGTTGCACAACTTGGCGAACCAGTAGGCCCTTCTCAACAAGTTATGGAGAAAAAGGTAATCGCTTGTGCTCTAACTTGTGTTCAAATTGATTTGAGCAAGCCTTTACCCAATTCTATAGAAATTAAGCTGGGTCCAACCTCTTGTATCCAACAAAAACACTATGAAACTTTGTTGTTCCATTGTCGGATCTATCATGAATATGGGCACCTGCAAAGAATGTTTCCTAAATATAAATCTACATGGAACTCTAGAGGGGGGCTAATTAACTTACCTCCTAAGACAGACAATGAGAAGGCTCCAGCGATGGAAGATCGAGAAGGTTTCATTCTAGTGAGAACTTGTAACAAGGGAAGAGGGAAAAAGAGGACCTTCAATGAAAGACAATTGACATAAATCTTTAACAGATTTGAGGCTTGGGATGGTCTAGAGGGATTTTATGGGGCTATTGCTAATATGTCGAATGGTAAGAATATATTGACTACATGAGTTAGAGATAAGGAACATGATATCAATATTCAGGAAGGGACATAGCTAGTAGGATGGCTTAGGTTCACAGGTGGATACAAATGCACTATTAAGGGTTTCAAAGGTGTTGGATCCAAGTGGAGGTATTTAAATACATGATGGAATAGGTTTGGCAAGCTCTGAGTCACCTAGGAGGAAATATTTTCAAGGGGGAAAAAAATTCAAGGATACCTCGTCTGTGTTGGGTATTCATCAAAAGCCTCTAAAAAAGGAGGTCCCTGAGAAGATTACAAAGGTGGGCAGGAAGAAGGATTAGGAGAAAGTTAAGTAGGTTAGAGAGACATTGGTGGAGTCTGGCTTTGTGAAGACTACTGACTTGCACTTTTTTACTCCTAAAAAATTATTTTCCTTTCATGGAATGTAAGGGTGTTGAATAACATCCCCAAACAAAAGGTTATTCAAGAATTGATTGGTTCTTTCTCTCCTGAAGTGGTTTTATCTAGAAGACCAAATTGTCTATTGATGGCATGCTTAGTAAGGTGACTAAAGTTTGACCTAGATGTGTTTGTCAACGCATCGGGGCTTAGGGTAATTCTGGAGCTATGGATTTATTTTGGGGCCCACATAGGCTTGTCCCAATTTTGTGGATTTGTAGTAGGTCTTCTATCTCTTTGGTGGCCAAAAGTTGTAATATTGGGGAGAATATTCTCTTAACTAATGTTTATGCTCCAATGGATCTTTTGGGAAAATACTTGCTTTGGTCTCATATTCAGTTGGTTCACTCTCTTTCTCCTCTACTACCTTGGATACTAGTTGGTGATTTTAATGCTATCTCTAACCTAGAAGAGAAAAGGGGAGGAAATCTCAGACTTGACCCTTCTGCAAAGCTTCTAAGGAATAATATTGAGTTTATGAAATTATTATATGTCAATCCCAACAATAGGACATTTACTTAGAATAATCAAAGATGTGGAGAAGAGACCATAACTGTGAGATTAGAGCAGGATGGTGGTCTGGGTCTAAGTCAAGAAGACATCAATGGTCGTGTTATGGCTACTAATCTTTACTGGAAATGGTGCACCAATCAAATCAGGGTTGGGCCAAAATCCTCAATGTTAAAAATTTGGGGGGGGGGGGGGGGGGGGGGTGGATGGAAAGGATGTTCCTCGGTGCAATTTGACAGGTAGCGGTTTTATGATTTGGGACACTATGAAGAGATGGGCACAATTGATAAAGCAAGGCATTTTTTGGATTTGCAACAAGGGTGCTAAAGCCTTGTTCTGGGGGGTCTCTTGGATAGGTTTCCCCCTATTCTTTCCCAATTTCCTCACCTTTAGGAACTTAGTAATATTTTTCTTCATGTAGGTTGGAGTCAGGTTGAAGACTTCAAGGTTACTCTATAGTTGGATCAAGGGGAGGTGTCTAGATAGAAAGATACACATGAGTGGCCCACTGGAGGTTTGGTAGTAGACAAGAAGGATCTTGCCAGAATCTGGCAAGATAGAATGTGCAACTCACTCAAAGGAGATATTCTAGCTTGGGACCCTGACCCAAAGGGAAAGTTTACAGTGACTTTAGGTTATCATGAGCTTGATAATGTGACTTTTAGTGAGGTGCATATCCCTTGGTGGAAGCAGGTTTGGAATATATTTGCTTGGCCTAAATGTAAATTTTTCTTGTGGTTGGTGGTTTAGAATAAATGTCTTACTTGGGGGAATCTTCAAAAGAGAGGTTTCTAGGGACCTTTTTGTGTTTTGTGTGGTAAAAATGAGGAGACTTTTTGTTTTCCATTGGTGGTGGGTAGTTTGGAAACAAACTTGTCTCCGTGCCAACTCTTTGGCTAATTTTTGGAACAATCTCGACAGACGCCTTGCTAAGACTTGATTTCTTAAGGTGGCTTGGGATATTGGGCCTAGCTTCATTCTTTGGAATTTATGGCTTGAAAGAAACTAGAGGTTTTTTCAAGATAGGAAGATGTTGGTGGAGCAAGTTTGTTTATGTATTATGCATATGGTACAAGAAACTTTGATTGCTAGATGTGATCTTTCTATGGAAGTTGATCTTGGAGATGTGCAAGTTGTTCAGAATCTAAATATTTTGGGTATGAGCTTAGGAGATAGTTTTTTAGGAGAAAACAAGCAAGGTGTTGCCAGGTTAAGTAGAAGTCTCAATGTGATGGTAAGTGCTTTCCTCATCCTCTGGAAACACTTAAGGTTAATACTATGGGTCTTCTAGGGGAAATCTAGGACATGCAGGAGTTGGAGGAGTTGGCAGAGATAACTCTGGTAATATTATTTTCTTATTCTCGGTGTATAATAGCCATTATACCAATAACTAAATGGAGCTTCTTGTTATCCTCTTAGCTCTTGAGAAAGGGTGTGCTCTTGGATGGATCAAGATTATTTGTGAGTCATATTCTTAGGTGGTGGTGGATATGTTGAATAGGCAGTAGATGGATGATGTGGATTGTCATTTGGCTATGGTGGGTTTGTCAGATCCTCAATTTGAGAGACTCGTTAGATTCTATTTCCTTTCACTATGTTCCCTGTGAATGGAGTAGGGTTGCTAATTGTTTGGCCAAGTGTGCCTTTGAAGGATTGTATGGTTGAAATGTATGAGAATAGGGTCAGTTGTCCCTAGAATATACTCAAGATTTGGAGAGGTTGATTAGGGAGGACATGATGGGATAGTGTTATTTTCTCTCCTAGGGGCTTGTTGGCCCTTTGTCTTGTACTGTTATATATATATATATATATATATGTCATTTATAGTGGCAAGGCCCAAGAATTATTAATTTTCTTAGTTTTATTTAATTATTTTATTTTATTTTATTTTTTAATTTTATTTAAGCTTTTATCTTAATTTAATTTGTAGGGTTCAATTTAGTTTAGTTTAGGGATTTGTTTAATGTTCAATTGAGTTTTATGGTTAGGTTCAACTTAGGTTTACATTTTTTTATCATTTTTGGTATGGGGTTATGGTTGAATTAAATATAGTGTTCAATTAGGTGTAGAGTTATGTGTCAACTTAGCTCAATATTCAGAGTAGTGTTTAATGAGGCTCACAATAATATTTCAATTTACCTTATTGCTAGACTTAGGGTTCAATTTGATTTTAGGATTCATTTAGGTTCATGGTAAGGGTTCAATTTAGTTTAGTGTCAGTGTGTAATTTTGTTTAGAGGAAGGCTTCAATTTGGTTTGGTGTGAGTGTTAGTGTATAATTTTCTTTAGAGTAAGGGTTAAATTTGGTTGAATATTTAATTACATTTTGGGTTAGGATTTAATTTAGTTTAGGATCTGGGTTTAATTTTCTTTAGGTTATGGATTCAATTCGGTTTAGTGTTCAATTAGGCTTATGGCTAGGGCTTAATTTAGTTTAATGTTAGGGTTTAAGTTGGTTTGATGTTAGTAAGAGGGTTCGATTTGGTTTCAATTTGGCATGGGTATAGGGTTTATACTTGTGATTCAATTGCTTTAGTGTTTATTTAATTCATTTTTCTTTACAAGGATATAAATGAAGAACTTATTTTAGCTTTTCAAAAAACACATATTAAGTAGCTAAAAATGACTGTGGCTGAAAAATCAGGTACATCAAATTTTTTTGTGAAGTTTAATTTACAAGATTATAAATGAAAATTGTGTTTTCACTTTTTAAAAAATAATATAAAATTGTATTTAAATTTTAGCAACTTGCAGTATAGTATCTATCTATATAAAAGACAGTTTAATTGATTTTAGTTTGTGAGGTTCTTCATTTTTTTTAAAAATGAAAATTGTGTTTAAATTATGAAAATTCATCATTAAATTGCTTTCTTATATAAAATACGTGGTGTATAACAATTACACTTATCTTAAAACATCTATCTAAATCAGCTTGATTGGTTTTTTTATAAGGCTATAAATGAATATCTTATTTTAACTAAAAAAAAATCACTTTAAAATATGAAAACTTGTCAAATGTTATATTACCTATCTATATAGAGGACACATTAATTGGTTTTGATTTAAAAGATTTCTTATTTTAGCTTTTAAAAATAAATAAATTAATGTTTAAGTTATGAGAGCTTCTCATTACATTATATACATAAAGAATATGTTATATAATAATTATATTAAAATTAGTATAAATATCTGGCCTATGAATGGGCTTGGTTGGGTTAAGCTAATGTCTATGGCGTTAGATCCAGTTGTGTGGACTAACCCAAAGGATGGGTGGTGGAAAGTAAACTTCCAGGGGGCTTCAAAGGGAAATTCTAGCCCATATGGTGTAGGGTTTATTATTCAAACTGGACATGTAACACTATAGCCTTAGGTGGTAAGAGACTAGAAGATGGAACCAACAATGTGGCAAGTTTTTGTGGCAATCAAGGTGACAAGAAGTTTAGGGGCATCAAAACTACATCTTGAAGAGGATTCACAAATTATTATTAATGCAATTATCAAAGGTGCATTGAATGCTCGGCATTTGCAGAATTAAGTAGATCTTATTGGCATTGAATTGACTTCTATGAATGACTTTAGAATTTCACATGTGAAAAGGGGTGGTAATAAGGAAGCAGACACCCTATCGAGCTGGACCCTACCCTTTGCAATGAAAGGGGAAATTTGAATTAAAGACTTTGAAGAAATTTGAATCTATAAAATAGTGAAGTAACTGTTGAAAAATTAAAAAAGAAAGGAAATTTATAAAAGATGGCAGGTTGGTTAGCGACACTATATGGGTGCAGAGAATTAATTTTGATGGGTTGGCCGAAATGATAGTGGGTGTAACAAGCTCAAACATGACATTTATTACGAGGGATGTCTCAAAAATTTAATAAATCTCTCCAAAGTTTCTCATAATTTTTCATTACACATAAAGTGGCTTGAAGATGGAAACATCAATCACCTTTACTACAACAAAATAACAAAATCCATTTTTTGGGCCAATGTAAAAGAGGAGATTAGATGGTAGGTTTTTGTCTAAAGATGCCAGGTTGGTAGGTAATGTGTCATTGATTTTGGGAGACATGTTTAGCCAGGTTAAAAACTGACATATGATGAACACAAATGTCTACTCCATGATCATGGCATGGGGTTTATAATTGGGTGAGCCAGTGGAGAATGTTCAGATGATAATTTGAGCCATAGTGCTTGCAAAATTCCTTGGAGACTTGGACTCCATTCTTGCAAGAGCGGTACCTGGATTGGGAATGAATTTTAGTTATGAACTAGTGAGTGTTGATATGGTGGAGGACACCCAATTTACCCCTTTCATTTGGACATTTGAGGAGAAGAAGCACAAATGCCACTTTAAAGAAGCTCGCAAGGGGTGGACGGATCTGAAACTAGTGTTAATGATAAGGCAATTGGATGAAGAGATTGAAGCACAGTATTGGGACATTTGAGGTGGAGATTACTCAAAGGAGACGTTTGTTGAGAAATGGATGAAGGGGAGGTGAGGCTAGATGCAAGGCGATGCAAGGCAATTGATGGAGTGAGTGGTCACAAAGAAGAACATGAGCCAACAAGCCAGAACCTAGGTGCTCTTTAGCCTTTTTGATGTCATAATTTTTTGTTTAATATTTTTACTATAATTATGCCATTAAAATTGTAATAAGGGTGGTTGTGGTGAGTGATGAGATTAATTCCTGCAGCTTTGTTGTTGATAACTGATGAAGAAACTTCCGGAGGTTATAACTTTTGACTCGGATCTGGGTTTTTGCTCAATTTTTTCGGGTGCATGCCTCAAGAGGTGGCATATGTTTTTCCAATGATCATAGATCGATCAAGGTCCATAGTAGCACTTTTTCAAGAGCTGAAAGTTTCATTTAGGGCTCCAAAATCAGCTTTTAGTGTTTTTTTCTAGTTTCTTAGAAAGTTCTATTTTATAATAAATCTGAAATTATGTTTCTAATCTCAGATATTAGTTGGAAATTCATTCTAACTTAGTCGAGGGCATGTTTAGGAAAAAACTCAGCTTTTTAGGTGTTGTTTTGGAAATCACCAAAAATGGCAAAAAATTGTTTTGTGAAAAACTGCCAAAAAGGGTAATTTTTAGTTTTCTTGTTTTTTGTGTTTTTTTGGTTACTTAAGAGTTTGCAAAGAATTGTAGAAGCAGTGAATGATGAATGAAAAATATTGTGGGTTTGAAAATCTATTTATTTGTCTTATAATTGAGTTTGTTAAATTAACAGAGAGTTGTGTGCTACATAACAAGGGTAAGGAGTTTTCATGGATTAGCAACCTTCTATAGAAAGTTTATTCAAAATTTCAGCAGTATTGTAGCACCCATAACAGATTGTACAAAAGGAAGAGAATTCACATGGACAACAAATCCTGAAGAGAGTTTCAAGTTCTTGAATAAAAAGGTAATAGAAGCTCCTATATTGGCACTTCCAAATTTTGATAAAGTATTTGAAGTAGAGTATGATGCTTCCCATGTTGGAATAGGTGTTGTTCTTAGCCAGGCAGGTAAACCAATAGCCTTTTTCAGTAAAAATTTAAATGATGTGAGGAAGAACTATTATACCTATGATTTAGAATTTTATGCTATTGTTGAAGCCTTAAGGCATTTGAGGCATTATTTGGTCCCACAAGAATTTGTATTGTTTACATGTCATTTGGCCTTGAAATATGTGAACACACAAAATAAATTGAATAGTAGGCATGCTAAATGGGTGTCTTTCTTGCAAGGGTATAATTTTGTTTTGAAGCATAAGTCCGGAAAGTAGAATCAGGTTGATGATGCCCTAAGTCGGCGTGTTACACTCATAACTACAATGGAAACTGAGGTCATTGGTTTTGATTCTATTAAAGTTTTGTATGAGGCTAATGATGATTTTTGGGAAATTATAGAGAAGATTAAAGAGCTAGCAACTAGTCTTTCAGATCACATGAGAGGAGAATACTTTCTGTAGGATGGTTACCTCTTTAGAGGAAAACAACTTTGTATACCAGCTGGTTCCATGAGGTAAAATATTATCCAAGAATTTCATAGTGGTGGTTTGGTTGGTCACTTTGGGAAAGACAAGACGATAGCCTTGGTTGGAGATAAATACTACTAGCCGAAACTGAAAAGGGACATTAACAAGTATGTGGCAAGATGTAGAATTTGTCAAGTGGCTAAGGGTCACTCCCAAAAAATAGGCTTGTATACACCTCTACCTGTACCCATCGAGCCAAGGATACATGTGAGTATGGATTTTGTATTGGGGCTTCCCCACACCCAGTGAGGTACAGATTCTATTTTTGTAGTTGTTGATAGATTCTCAAAAATGGCTCATTTTATTGCTTGTAAAAAAACCAGTGATGCAACAAGGATAGCCAACTTATTTTTCTTAGAAGTTGTTAGACTCCATGACATTCCAAAGACTATCACATCTGACAGGGATACTAAATTTTTTAGTCATTTTTGGAGGACCTTATGGAAGAAGATGGGAAAACAGTTACAGTTTAGTAGTGCCTATCATCCCCAAACTGATGGAAAATTTGAGGTGGTCAATCGGAGTTTGGGAAATCTATTATGGTGCATTGTTGGTGAAAAGCCCAAGCAGTGGGACTTGGCATTGCCTCAAGTAGAGTTTTCTTACAATAGTTCTCTCAGCAGATCCACTAGAAAATCTCATTTTCAAATTGTATATGGTAAGAATCCTTAGGGTGTTTTGGACCTGGTACAACTTCCTGTGCAAGATAGAATTAGTGATGATGGGGAAGCATTTGTTGAACACCTTTAACAACTTCAATAAGATGTGAGGAGTAAATTACAGGATAGCAATGAGAGATAAATGGTTGTTGCAGATGTCAGTAGAAGGAGACAAATATTTAATACAGGTGATTTGGTGATGGTGTACTTGAGGCGTGAGAGATTTCCTACTGGCACATATCATAAGCTAAAATACAAAAAGATAGGTCCTTGCTGAATTCTGAAGAAGATCAATGATAATGCTTATGAGGTTTGTTTACCAGATGATTTGGATATTTCTCCTATGTTTAATGTTTCTGATTTGGATGCATTTCATGGAAATCCATCTAATCCAGATAGTAAAGATGAGGTGGATTGGCATCACCACCTTCCAAGTAAAAAGAAGGAAAAGATTGCCCACATTCTGGATAAGCAGTCTATAGTCACACGGAATGGTCATTACAATAGGTACTTGATTCAGTTGGAGGGATTACCAGTGAAAGATAGCACCTAGATCTCAGAGTGGGAAGTGATGAAGTTGGACCCCACAAAGTTGCAGCAATTCACAGACAACCACTTGTAGGAGCTGTGCTCCTTTAAAGAAGGGGAAAATGATGCAGAAACTTCCAGAGGTCATAAATTTTGACTCAGATCTAGGTTTTTGCACAATTTTTTCAGGTGCATGCCTTAGGTGGTGGCATATGGTTTGCTGATGATCTCAAATCAATAAGGGTATGTTTTAGTGTTGGAAAATTGACTATACTAAGGTATATGACTAGATATAAT
This sequence comes from Chamaecyparis obtusa, assembly GCA_027943335.1. Taxonomy (NCBI): domain Eukaryota; kingdom Viridiplantae; phylum Streptophyta; class Pinopsida; order Cupressales; family Cupressaceae; genus Chamaecyparis; species Chamaecyparis obtusa. The sequence goes on from BSBK01002950.1 coordinate 479,243, forward strand.
GTTGTCATTATGGCAAAAAAGTCATATAGCAATTTGGAGTCAGCGCACTTGATGTAAAGATCAGAATTCGGTTAAGTGTTGAAGACTGGATAGTGTATAGAGCTCCTGTAGCTCAGAGAATTAGCGCACGTGTGTACAGATAAATTATGGTATGCACCCTAGAAGTTGAGTTGGTTAGACTATATTCTTGCCTAGTCTATGAGCGCATGATCAGATGTGCAAGGATGAGAAAGTTACAGTCAGTTGAAGTTGCAAAGCCAGTGTGTGCCAGCAGAGAACAGAGCATGGAGCCGACAGTCAATATTTTGGTTTGAGATTGTAATGTAATATTGTAAAGGCTATGCACCCATTGTATTTAGGTTGCTGACATGTTTATATGTATAATTGTAAGCATGCTTAAGCTAATTCATTTGGAAGCGTTGTTTGTAATTAGTTATAAGGCCGACCTAATTATGTATTTTGTATGAGCACATAAATATAAGGTGCGCCCATTGTATTCGGTATGGAAGTTGATAGAGAGTTGTAATAAGCAGAGTAGAAGTGTGCAAAGACACTAGAAGATGTATTAGAGCTTTGCTAGAGATCAAAGCATGAGCGCATAAAAGGAATTGATCTGATAAGTAGTGTCATAGTGACAATTCATCCTGTAGATATAGTGTGTATTTGAGATCAGAAGGTTGTAGCCTTCACCACTTGAGTAGTGATCTCTTGGACAGTGTGTCCTCTCCCCTAACAGGGATGATTGTAAAAGACTCCTAACAGGGTCTGACCCTTAACAAGGTCTACTGTACTTAAAGCATTGTAAAACTACTCCTAACAGGGTAAAGGATCTTCTAACAAGGATCACAAAAAACTAGTGCAAAATATTAGTGGGTATCAATTCCCACCGGGGTTTTACCTATTTGGGTTTCCCCGTAATCATATTGGTGTCATTTGTTGATTTCATGTTTCATGTTTATGTGAATGTTTATTTCATTACTTAAGCATTTAAGTTCAGAATAAAGATTAAAGAGAAAAGTTAAAATATAGTGAACACTGATTCACCCCCCCCACCCCCCCCCTCCCCCCTCTTAGTGTTCCCATTCCTAACAATTGGTATCAAAGCTCTGGTCCTCAACATAGAAGTTTAACCACTTGAGGAGATCATGGACAAAGTTGAAATGAAACATCTGAAAAGAAATCTTGAAGCTTCTCTTGAATACCTGGACAAGTCAGAAAGAGAATCTAAAGAATTAAAGGATAAACTCAGTGATGCTCAATTAGTCATCAAAAAGCTAAGGAAAGATTTGAAAGAATGCTCTACCAGTGATCTAGGGACAATGGTCAAGAAACTGAATGAAGAAAATAAATCCTTAAAAGAATAACTTGAAGAGTTTGATGATAAGCTGACTAATAATCAGAAAGTCTGTGATGAACATATCAAAGAGAACCTTCAACTAAATGAAGAACTAAGGCAAGCAAACATGGAAATCTTGGAGCTAAGGAATAGCAAAGAAAGCTTGGAGTCTGAATTGAAAGTAGAAAAGAATCATATTGACAAGCTACACACCAGTTCTGATTTGGTAGAATCTCAGTTATGTTAGCACTGGTAAAAATTTTCATGGCTGCATCCCCCTTTTCCTGGCCTCTGCTTCCTTTTTCCTATTTTCTGGCAAAACCCTAGGCAAAAATTCAAAATATAGTCGTTGCCATGAAAAAAACCTTGTTTTGTCTTGCCCTGTTCTAATTTTGTGTTACCTTTTTGCACCACTTAAGAATCCCTTAGTGCACGTGGTTATTTTTCTCTCCCAGTGTTCGCTGAATTGGGTAATACTTTTTCATGCCTTATAAACTTTTCGGTGGTTTAGCGAACAATGTTCGCATAATCTCTAAATGCCTAGCGGTCTTATCTTTTTATCCAGTGACTTGGCAAACACTGTTATCTTTTTCCCTTAGTCACTCATTCATGAAGTGGAGGTGCCATGTAGTGAGATTCTTCATCCGACGGTTGGCGTATAAATGCATAGAATCTTTAAAGCCCTTCAAATTATGCACCATCTGTTCGATCCTCCAGGTGTTCGTGTTAGAGATAGAAGCGGGTCCACTTGCCAGGTGTGCTGATTTGGCGGTATCTGATTGGTCCATGAGGTGTTGAGTCAACTTTCGTTAGAAAGTCTGTAGAACAGTATAAAAAGTTGATCCAACGGTTCTCGTAAGATCTAATAGAATGTGTCAGAGGTATGCGAAGATGAGACAATCGTTGATCTCATTTCAGGCGGGCCCAATTTTTGGTCTAAGGTTTTGGCGGAGCGGTTAAATCTTTGGCGGTCTTGATAAAAGTCTTTGGTGTTCGCGCATTCTCGTAATTATTTGGCAAAGTTCTAAACTTTCAACGAATGGGCGAATAGGTGTATTCACTGAATCTCTACATAATGTAGCAGTGTTTCAAATTATTCTACGAATTGGTGAAAAGTCTTTGGTCGCTAATTCGCTAGATCATCAGTGGACCCTCAAATTTTTTATGTGTTCACCAGTTCGCGAAGAGTAACCTGAGGTTAAGAAAGGACTTCACAATTCAATGAAAAGCTTTGTTCGCTAAATAATTTGATCTAACATGGGTTAAGTATTTTATTCTGTGACTTGGAGTTTCCCTGCAGTCGCGTATTCACCGAGTGGTCAAAGGGTTAAGTGATTGTTGAGAATGGTGGGACCGAATGCCATGTGTTGCTGAGGTGTCAGGTTTTGGTTGGCCGTGGATTATAGGTATGCAGACACGTCAGTGGGGCCAGGTTTTTCAAGTTTAGTGGATTCTGATAGTGGCAGAGCATCGACAGATGGTGTATGATCTTAAGCATTTTCTCTTACACTTGTGATCTTACGCCCATCATTGATTTCATATCTTGTTAGAGGGTTGTCAGGGCAGGGAGAGATTCTCCATCCGATGGTTGTCTTATAATCTAAAAGAATCTTTTGGCTCTATGCAAACTTCAGACAATCGTCGATCTTCTTGATGCAGGCCTAGTAAGTCTCTCAGTCTTTTTAGTGGATCTATTAAAGGGTTTGTGGCACCGACAAAGTCCAAAGGTTTTTCTCTTTCACGTAATAAAATGGTGAAGTGCTAAAAGGTCTGGCGATTTGGCAAACAAGCATTTGCGTGGTAGCTAGATAAACTGGCAGAGAGGAAAAGTGTTATGCGAACTGGTGAAATTCCTTCAGTCGCCCGTTTGCCAGTTATGAACTGAGGTTAAGTGTTTTCTTTTGTTCGCTGATTCACTGGAGTTGAACATGACTTAGGGGTTTCATCTCGTGAATGAGATTTCTCAGTTGCATGGCCGCTAAATGTAAACCAGGATTCCTATAAAAGGTAAATCATAAGGCCCGCGAAATATCAGGATCGAACAGTCATGATATAAAGTTGATTCAAGTTTGAATGTCGACCGTTGATTTGTTGCTAGAGCCCTAAAGTAACCGTTGCAGTTTGAATTTAAATTTCAAGAGGGTTTCCAGGTGACATAAAGGACTAGTTTTTAATGCTTTCACGACCGGATTTGATTAGTTTGGTGGTGTCGATTGTTGCAGTGTGGTCCAACGAGTGTGATGATTTACTGCAGGGAGTTTTATGTTGTGGGGAGAATGAATAACAATGCTCAAGGTGTGTTGCAAGGGTCAAATCAGATGAATTTGCAAGAGTGTCTTGATCTTCAGTACTTTCCTAGAGGATTTACCATAAGTGAAGATTGAGTTTTGGATCTGATTGCTCAGGGTTGCTTGGTTTTCCCTCCAGTGTATTAATTTTTGATTTGTTTGAATTTGTTTGGTGGGTGGAAACCCTAACCCTTACCCTGGTTATCCATAGCTTGTTGCATCCTAACCTATTTAGGATTCCAAGGTAACCAATGGTATATAGTGTTGAATTTTTTTATTTTGTAGGGGTTCCAATTTCAAAGTTAAAACTCAGTCCTGAGTTTCTGGTCCCAGGGTTTTGTAATAGTGTTTGACTCAGTGTTTGTTAATGAAAGAAGAAAGTTGCAGGTCTAAGGTGTAGTTTGCAAGCAGGGTGCCTTGTGGTTCATTTTATACACAGAAGGAATTCATCACACTTAATATAAATATCTGGTTCTTATCTCTCCTTTGTGTCAAGTCAAGTAAGCTTTGAGTTTTCTGGCTCATTACATATTATTTGTATGTATGTATCTTCATTCTTGAGTTCCAATCTAGGATTGTATTAAATTATGCTCTAGGTGGGATATGGGTTTTCCCTTGTCTATGTAAGGATGTCTTGTAAGCAGTAAAGATTAGGATAAATATATTTATGGCTATGAATTCTTGGATATTTTCAAGTTTGTGTGTCTTTGTATCTAAGGACTCTTGCCCAATGGATGAGGCACTGGCCTAAATGAGTATCTCTCTTATTAGCATACACTGATTGAAGTTATTGCATCCCAGAAATATTGAAATCAATAACCTTTTTAAGCTTTAAGTCTTTGGTTGTGTGATTTTGTTACCCTATAGTAATGGAGAGTCAATGAATGTGGTGTTAGCATTTAGCACTTTCTTACTATCAGTCTGTTGTTTAGACCCAGTCTTTGGTGTGTGAAGTATAGTTTTCACTGGGTTAGGTGCACCCGCCTTGATTTTGCACAGCCAGAAGTGAAGAGGGCAGTCTTGTCCCTATAGTTGGTCTAGTTACCCTAAGATCCTTATACATTTTGGAACTAACCACTCCTAAAATCTATCTGAGGGTATATTGGTGGCCTAAGAGCATAAGCATCCATTTTGAACACCAACAAGATGGTGACTCTACTGGGGAAGTGTTACACAAGTCTATAGTACCCAGTAGGTCATCATTGGAAAAAATAGGGTTATTCTTGTCCCTTGTCTTGTCATCTCATTTGAATATTTGTTAAGTGGTATTGTAAGATTCCCAATATACTTGGGTGGTGACTCAAAATATCTTTGCAGCAGTGCTGGTCAATAGATTTTTATCAAATGAGTTACAGAGGTACTAGGTCCCGGAGAAAGGAGCATCCTGAAAACATAATGGAAGAAGGTATTCCAAGAACTTCCAGGCCTAGTCAAACAAGGGGAGGAAAGAAGAAAAGGAATGTTTCTCATACTTGGAGAAATAAAAAGGATACAAGGCAAGAAACTCAAACCAGGCTTAGTCAGGGGGAAAATATTTCAGAATATGAAGAGGCTGTTGATTTGGGACTAAACCAGTATGAGGATGAATTTCAAGTGGGAGATGATGAGTCTAAAACTACTCTCCCGAAATCAGAGGAGATCTATGAACTGGAAAGAAGAGTCCAAGAACAAGTTGCTATCAGGCAGCAAAGAGAAAAGGACAAAGAAGATAGAGTAAGACAAGCCATGATAAGGGTTGATCAGCTAAAGAGGCAGTTGTTAGATTTGGAGGCAATTAATTTTGTCCCAGAGCCGGAAAGAGCAGAGGAACAACCTATTGTGTATAAAACACATGAGATAACTAGGCCTAGAGATAAAGGCAAACAGAAAGCTGTTGGAGTTCAGATTAATGAACAAGTTCATGTTGAAAACCCATTAGAGCAAGGGTTGAGATTAGATGCAGACCTTGAGAAGGCTAGAAAAGAGAAAGAAATGTGGGCTAAAGAACTAGAGAAAGTAGAGTTGGAGGCTACTGCTGCAGAAATGAGGAAGAAGATTGATTTTCTCAAGCATACCTCAGGACCTTCAAATGCTGTTGATTCCTTTTTGGGACAAGGTGGAAATCATGGTAACCTTGCAAATCAGACAAATGGCATTCTGGGTACTGCTAAAATTCCCGCTAATTCAAACACAAGGACATCTACATCTCAAGGAATGGATCCACCACATGGAGTTCCTGTTCATGAAAGGTACAAACAACTTATCTTTTTTGGTATTCCTGGTTATCCTAATGTAATTCCTAATTAGATTAGAAAGAAGCTCCCTAAGTTTACTGGGAACAATGTCATTACATGTGAAGAACATCTGAAATTTTTTATGGATGTAATAGATGATTATAATGTTGAGCCTGATGATGTTGTAGTGAAGTTATTTGTACAATCTCTGACCAAGGATGCTAGGGATTGGTTTAGAGAATTACCCCATGCTAGTATAGGATCTTGGAGTGAATTTAAGAATTTTTTCAAGGAGCATTATGGAGATAAAACAAATGAGGGTTTTATTTTGAATGAATTCAATAACATAAAGAAAAATCAGAATGAAGAGGTCCTTGAATTTAATATAAGATTCCAAAAGGCTATGCATAGGCTCCTGCAAGTTATCAGGTTAGATGACAGAGTATGTCTTGTGACATACTTGAATGATTTTGATGCAAAGATGGGTTACCTTTTAAGGGACAAGAACCCTAGAAATCTTGGGGAGGCTTACAAGTTGGCTATCAACATAGAAAGTAATAGAAGAATATCAAGAAAATTAGGGAGAAGAGATGATTATAGGCCTCAAGTGCAAAATAAGAAAGAGATGGGAAGGTCTGCTAATTTTAAGCCAAAGGAGGAGGATAATCTAAAGCAGATTCTAAATGCTTTAGAAGATCTAAAACCTAATGAAAAAAGAAACAATAGGGTTGCAACAAATGACCGGCCTGTTTCAAGTAATTTTAGCAGGCAACCAAGAATGCAGAATTACCCATACAATACTCAGTGGAAGGATGGCAAGCCCATTTTTCCAGTTAAAAGGGATAGGCCTGATGATCGGATTCCTGATCCTTTACAAAGAAATTCAGTCAACATGAATGATGATGTCCCATGGTGTGTTGTTTGTCAGTCTCCTCATAGTCCAGAGCATTATGTTATTGCTCTGAATTTATCTGAGAATCAAGAACATGATGAACAATATGATCAGAGTGGTTGTGCAATGACTTCTTCACATGCATGGGATGAGGTTGACTCTACTGATGATGAGGAAGAAGATTTTGATGATGTTGGATGTGGTACAGTGAAGTGTGAGGAACATGTTTCCTTGAGGAGATCCTCTGATGAAGAAATTGCTCAAATCACTGCAGACATGGTCACTCAAGCTAGGAGTAATTTCAATTTGAGAAATAGGACAGTTGGAAGCACAAATGGTAAACCTGGTAGCATGTTTATCAAGAAATCAGAAATGAGTACACAATAGCATGAGGAAAAGGAGAAAGATGTTGGTGTTGTCAGTAAGGTTAAAGTTAAAAAGAAGATGGGACCTGCTGCAATACCTCAAGGTAAAGAAAAGACACTAGAGATAGTTGTTCCCATACCTCAGAAGGATGATGAGTTTCTACATAAAGGTAAATTTGACTTGACTGTCAAAGTAGAAGATAAAGATGTCACTATGATTAAGGGTGACATGGGTAACCATACATATGTTCCCATTGATATGACTAAATTGCTCTCACAAATAACTGTCAAGGTTCCATTGTTAGAAATGATGAGAATAGAAGAGCACAAGGTCAAGGCCTTGGATTGGGTAAATGGTGCCTCTTCTATAAAGGTCCAAGAAATGAACAGAGGTGACAAGCATGTGGCTTCTTTAGATGACACACTTTACAGTAAAAATGAAGAAATTATCTCTGAGATTCCTCAGAAGTATTTGGATGCAAACGTTGTAAATATTGCATCAGGGACAGTGGATCCTTTTTTCTTGTCCCTTATGATAAATGGAAAATTGCTGAAGAATTGCATGATTGATTCAGGAGCATCAAACATTGTCATGCCTGCAGAGATCATGAAGTCATTGGGACTAAAGGTTGATACACCTCATGGGAGATGCCAAGCTATGGACTCAAGAGAAGTGCCAGTTATTGGTACCATTAAGGTTTTGCCTTATAAATTAGTAGCATTTCCTGACAAGCAACTAACTATGAGTGTTCTTGTAGTTGACATTCCTCCTCAATATGGAATGTTGTTATCTAGAAAATGGAGTTCCTCTATGGGAGGAAGTATTCAATGTGACTTGTCTTTTGCTACTTTTAACATTGAAGGAGAAAGTGTGAAAGTATCAAGGGAAGCTAGAACTCCACATATGATTGAGGAGGATAAAGAGGACAACATGAATTGCTTTGTTGACACTGACATTGGTTCTTTCCAAGTTTAGGAGAGAGAGGTGTAGGAAAAGGTCAAGCCTGTCCTTCTGGTTGATGATGAAAATAACATGGCAGAAGGTAATGTTTTATGGACCCTATATTTTGATGGAGCAAGTTCTAAGGAAGGTGCTGGAGCAGGAGTGCTGTTGATATCCCCAAGTGATAAGACTTTTAAGTTTTCTTTCACTCTCTTGTTCCCATGCACAAATAATGTTGCCGAATATGAGGCCCTACTGATTGGTTTGAGACAAGCATCAAAACATGGGATCAAACACCTTAGGGTGATTGGTGATTTTGAATTAATAGTTTCTTAGATTAGATCAAAGTATGCATCAAAGAATCAAAGGCTAAAACAATATAGAAATGTTGTTTGGGATGAAATTGAAGGTTTTAGTGCCTTTGGTATTGATTGGGTGGATAGAAGCCAAAATAGGATGGCTGACTTACTAGCAAACATAGCATTAAGGCCAGAGGATATTACCTTTGTAGGGATATCCAAGATTGAGTGTAAGTCTCGGCCTTCTATCCCAGACAATGTTGAGAATTGGCAAGTATTTTCTGATGATCAAGATATACTAAGGTTTTTGCAGTGTGAATCTCATTTTGATGGTCAGGAGATGGATTTCAGCACTTATGTTGACATCAAAAATGGAAAAGAAAATGTTCTTGGGAAGGAAGTTTTGCAACTAAAATCAAATAGGATCCCAAGGGGATTGGTTGCTCTTGAGAGGGCATTTGATGATAAAGAAAGGACTTGTTTTCCTAAAGTTGTTGATAAGATAAATGATTTGGAAGAAATAAATTTAGGAACAAGTCAAGTACCCAAAAATGTTTACATAGGTAAATGTTTGTCCAAAAGAACTAGGAACAATTTGATTGATCTTCTCAAAAAATTTAGACATGTCTTTGCATGGTCTTATGATGATTTGAAAGCCTATAGAGAAGATCTATTCCAACATGAAATACCATTGAAGGAAGGTACTAAACCTTTTAGGAGAAAATTAAGGCCTGTGAACCCTACCTTGGCACCAAAAATGCAAGATGAACTAAAAAAGATGATGGATGCTGGCATCATCAAGCCTGTCAGACATTCTACATGGGTGTCAAAATTGGTTCCAGTCAGAAAAAATAATGGTGACATTAGGTTATGTGTTGATTTTAGGAATTTGAATGTCAATTCTTTGAAGGACAATTATGCTTTGCCTAATATGGAGAATATGCTACAAAGGGTTATTGGATCAGAGTTAATGTCCATGATGGATGGTTTCTCTGGATATAATCAGGTCATGGTCAAGGAGTCAAAATAGTTTAAGACTGCATTCACTACCCCTTGGGGAACATATGTTTATGTTAGAATGCCTTTTGGTTTGACAAATGCGGGAGCTACTTTTCAGAGAGCTATGGATGTGGCCATTGCAAACTTCATAAAAAAATTCCTAGTGGTGTATCAGGATGATCTCACAGCATATTTAGAAAAGGAAGATCAACATTGTGAGCATCTTGAGAAGATTTTTATTAGGGCTTTGGAGTATGGGATTTCTTTGAATCCAAAGAAGTGTTCTTTTGGTGTTGTGGAAGGCAAGCTCTTAGGACATATTGTGTCCAAGGATGGAGTGAGAATTGACCCTAAAAGGGTTATGGCTATAGATGAGCTTTCACCACCTAGAAATGTTACAGGAATACAGTCTTTCTTTGGGCAGGTAAACTTTCTATTGAGATTTGTTACAAATTTTGCAAAAATCAGCCTCCCTATCTCTAGGATGTTGAAAAAAGAGGTGAAGATTGAATGGAAGGAAGAAGCAGATGAATCTTTCAGAAGTATCAAAAAGGCCATCAAGGATGCTCCAGTTTTAAGGACACCTGATTATGGTAAGCCCATGCAGATATTTTCTTTTGCTTCTTGTCATACAGTTGCAGCTGTTTTATTGCAAAAGAATTCAGATGGATATGAACAACCCATATCATTTTTTAGCAAATCCCTACAAGCAACAGAATTTAAATATGATATTACTGAGTAATAGGCTTATGCCTGAGTCAAAGTAGTCAAGGCTTTTAGATGTTATCTGGTAGGAGCTAAGGTGGTTGCTTATGTTCCTAGTGCTGTGATTAAGGATATATTGGTGCAACAAGAAGTTTCAGGGAAGAGATGTAGATGGATCAATAGGATCCAAGAATTTAATATTGATATCTAGATTAAAAAATTGGTAAGATGCTTAGGTCTTGCAAAATTAATGGCACAAAGCAATTTAGTTGCAAATCATGTGAATGTGTTAGAAGAAGAGCAAGGACCATACATTTGTGATATGGATTATTGTGATTGGTACAAAGATGTTATTGGTTACTTGCAGAAATTGGTCCTTCCCCCTGAGATGGATGAAAATAAAAGGAGAACTGTCAAGTTGCAATCAGCAAGATATGTCATTATACATGGTGAGTTGTGGTGGAGAAGCAATGAAGGAGTATTGGTAAAATGTATAGACCATGAGAGGTCTGAGGCTCTATTAAAGGAAATGCACCAAGGTGTGTGTGGAGGACACTATATGGCAAAGACCACAACTCACAAGATCCTTAGGTCTAGATTTTGGTGGCCTACAGTTTTTAAAGATACACATTAGTTTGTAAGAAAGTGTGATGCATGTCAGAGATTTTCCAGAAAGTTGAAATTTAATGGAAATTTGCCACTCAGACCTGTTGCAGTTCAGGCTCCTTTCCAGAAGTGGGGTATTGACTTTATTGGAGAAATTCCAAACAAGTCTAGTGGTGGACATTCTTACATATTGGTGGCAATAGACTATTTTACCAAGTGGGTTGAAGCTATCCCTACTAGAAAGGCTACTAGCAAAGTGGTGGCAGATTTTATGATGCAGAACATCCTTACCAGGTTTGGTTGCCCAGAGGTAATTGTGGTTGATAATGCAATGTGTTTTAGATCACAGGAATTTAGTGATTTTTGTCAGCAATATGGGATACACATTTCATTTTCCTCCCCATATCATCCACAAGGAAATGGTCAGGCTGAGTCCTAATAAAAGTCTAATTAAGATTCTCAAGAGAGTGTTAGACAAGAATAAGAAAGCCTAGGACTCAAAGTTATGGTGGGCACTATGGGCTAACAGGGTAACTATTAAGAAGGCCATAGGTTGTGCTCCATTTGATTTGGTGTATGGAATAAGTGCTAGATTACCTCAAAATAATTTATTGCAAATGTATAAGTTCATCCAGGCATATGATGAAGATTTGAATGATGAGATGAGAGTAAGAATGGATGAGTTGATCTAGTTGGAGCAGGTGAGGAGAAATGCACATGAAAGAAATGAGACATTGCAAAGACAATGTAAGAATTTGTTTGATAGGAGAGCTACTCAAAGGAGTTTTGAGGTTGATGACCTTGTCTTGATGTGGAATGCAAGGTTAGAAGATAAGGGGAAGCATGGAAAATTTGATCCAATTTGGTTGGGCCCTTATCTTATTGAAAGCAAATGGGGGACAGATTCTTATGTCCTGAAGGATTTAACTGGTGGTACTTTGGAATTGCCTGTTCATGGACAATTCTTAAAGTTTTACTTCTCCTGAAGTATCTTTTCCATGAATAGTAGTTTAGGTTTTCCCCTATACAGTCATCTATTTTTGCTTTTTGGGTCAAAATTTTGAGTTGGTCTACTCTTCCAGGAGATTCTAGCTTGCTCATTGTATCTGCAGGAGATACACGTCCCCGAGTATGAGCCACTGTTAGCACTAGTAAAAAATTTCATGGCCGCATCCCCCTTTTCCTGGCCTTTGCTTCCTTTTTCCTATTTTTTGGAAAAACCCTAGGCAAAAATTCAAAATATAGCTGTTGCCATGAAAAAACCCTTGTTTTGTCTCGCCCTGTTCTAATTTTGTGTTACCTTTTTGCACCACTTAAGAATCCCTTAGTGCACGTGGTTATTTTTCTCTCCCGGTGTTCGCTGAACCGGGTAATACTTTTTCATGCCTTATAAACTTTTCGGCTGTTCAGCGAATAGTGTTCGCGTAATCTCTAAATGCCTGGCGGTCTTATCTTTTTATCCAGCGACCTGGTGAACACTATTATCTTTTTCCCTTAGTCACTCATTCACGAAGTGGAGGTGCCCTGCAGTGAGATTCTTCATCCGACGGTTGGTGTATAAGCACATAGAATCTTTAAAGCCCTTCAAATTATACGTCATCCATTCGATCCTCCAGGTGTTCATGTCAAAGATAGAAGCGGGTCCACTTGCCAAGTGTGCTGATTTGGCAGTATTTGATTGGTCCACGAGGTGTTGAGTCAACTTTTGTCAGAAAGTCTACAGAATAGTATAAAAAGTTGATCCAACGGTTGTCATAAGATCTGATAGAATGTGTCAGAGGTATGCGAAGATGAGACAACTGTTGATGATCTCATTTCAGGTGTGCCCAATTTTTGGTCTAAGGTTTTGGCGGAGTGGTTAAATCTTTGGTGGTCTTGATAAAAGTCTTTGGTGTTCGTGCATTCTTGTAATTATTTGGTGAAGTTCTAAACTTTCAACTAATGGGTGAATAGGTGTATTCGCTGAATCTCTAGATAATGTAGCAGTGTTTCAAATTATTCTGCGAATTGGTGAAAAGTCTTTGGTCGCTAATTCGCTAGATCATCAGTGGACCCTCAAAAATTTTGTGTTCACCAATTCGCGAAGAGTAACCTGAGGTTAAGAAAGGACTTCGTGATTCAGCGAAAAGCTTTGTTCACTGAATCATTTGATCTAACATGGGTTAAGTATTTTATTCTGTGACTTGGAGTTTCCCTGCAGTCACGTATTCACCGAGTGGTCAAAGGGTTAAGTGATTGTTGAGAATGGTGGGACCGAATGCCATGTGTTGCTGAGGTGTCAGGTTTTGGTTGGTCGTGGATTACAGGTATGTAGACACATCAGTGGGGCCAGGTTTTTTGAGTTCAGTGGGTTCTGACAGTGGCAGAGCATCAACGGCCAGCGTATGATCTTGTTGGTGTTCAAAATGGACGCTTATGCTCTTAGGCTGCCAATATACCCTCAAATAGATTTTAGGAGTGGTTAGTTCCAAAATGTATAAGGATCTTAGGGTAACTGGACCAGCTATAGGGAAAAGATTACCCTCTTCACTTCTGGCTCTGCAAAACCAAGGCGGGTGCACCTAACCCAGTGAAAACTATACTTCACACACCAAAGACTAGGTCTAAACAACAAATTGATAGTAAGAAAGTGTTAAGATCATACGTCGGCCATCAATGTTCTACCACTATTAGAACCCACTGAACTCAAAAAACCTAGCCCCACTGACGTGTCTGCATACCTATAATCCACGGCCAACCAAAACCTGACACCTCAACAACACATGGCTTTCGGTCCCACCATTCTCAACAATCACTTAACCCTTTGACCACTCGGCGAATACACAACTACAGGGAAACTCCAAGTTGCAGAATAAAATACTTAACCCATGTTAGATCAAATGATTGAGTGAACAAAGCTTTTCGCCAAATCATGAAGTCCTTTCTTAACCTCAAGTTACTCTTCATGAACTGGTGAGCACATAAAAATTTTGAGGGTCCACTAATGATCTAGCGAATTAGCGACCAAAGAATTTTCACCAATTCGTAGAATAATTTGAAACACAGCTACATTATGTAGAGATTCAGCAAATACACCTATTCGCCCATTCGCTAAAATTTTAGAACTTCACCAAATAATTACGAGAATGCGCAAACACTAAAGACTTTTATCAAGACCACCAAAGATTTAACCGCTCCGCCAAAACCTTAGACCAGAAACTGGGCCTGCCTGAAATGAGATCAATAGTTGTCTCATCTTCGCATACCTCTGACACATTCTATCAGATCTTATGACAACTGTTGGATCAAATTTTTATACTGTTCTATAGACTTTCTGACAAAAGTTGACTCAGCACCTTGTGGACCAATTAGATACCGCCAAATCAGCACACCTGGCAAGTGGACCCACTTCTATCTCTGACACGAACACATAGAGGATTGAACATATGACGCATAATTTGAAGGGCTTTAAAGAGTCTATGCGCTTATACGCCAACCGTCGAATGAAGAATCTCACTGCGGGGCACCTCCACTTCGTGAATGAGCAACTAAGGGAAAAAGATAATAGTGTTCACCAGGTCACTAGATAAAAAGATAAGACCACCAGGCATTTAGAGATTACGCGAACACTGTTTGCTGAAACGCCAAAAAGTTTATAAGGCATGAAAAAGTATTACCTGATTCAGCGAACACCAGGAGAGAAAAATAACCACGTGCACTAAGGGATTCTTAAGTGGTGCAAAAAGGTAACACAAAATTAGAATAGGGTGAGACAAAACAAGGGTTTTTTCATGGCAACGGCTATATTTTGAATTTTTGCCTAGGGTTTTGCCAAAAAATAGGAAAAAGGAAGTAGAGGCCAGGAAAAGGGGGATGCAACCATGAAAATTTTTACTAGTGCTAACAAGTTGTATGCAAGAATAGCCAAAGGAGACACTAGTTGTATTGGATACAATGAAGCACAAAATCAGATTGACAATATGCGAGCAAGAAAGGATTCAGAAAAGAACTCTACTAATGTTGAGAAGACTTAAGATCAAACCAAAGATAATGGTGGGCCACCTAAGAATGAGTGCAAGCAAGTAGAACACACTTGTTTTGCATGTAACAAGCATGTACACATTGCAAGGAACTGTACAGAGGTAAGACCTTTTTATTGGTTACTGTTACTCATGCAACAAGTTTGGTCATAGAGCTATGAATTGCAAAACTAGCAAGAAGAATAGGATTCAGCAAGATCAAAGAAATCATAATCAAAAAAATGTAAGAAGTTCTCAGAATGTTACATGCCAGATATGTAACTATAATGGTCACACAACAAAACAATGCAGAATGGTGACCCATGTCAATGTGCTGAGGAATATAAGACCTCCAGTCATTTGTCACTCTTGTAATAAGGTTGGACATATCTCAAGGTTCTGTAGATTAAGGACGCAAGGTCAAGGAAGCCCTAAAAAGGTCAAAGAACCAGTTTTGGATCCCATAGGAGAAGTTAATTTTGTCAAAGCCTTAGATGATGCAAGCATGATTTGGTTAGAGAAAAAGGACACAACTAATGAGAATGTATTGGATGCATCCATAGTGGACGCACCCTCTACATTTGGATGAATGGCCCTCACGGTCATAGGGGGAGCTAATTTAGCTCTAGACCCTTCTGTGGCTGGTATACTCATCCTTAGAATATGCACCTTTGGACTTAAGCTTTTGGAGTATAAAGGTACCTATGTACAAGAGCACACATGCTGATTGTGAATGGAACTCGAGTTGCAAATTTTGAAGTGACAGCCTGGTTTACGCGACTTGCATTAATGGCAGAATTTTCACTTTTAAGTACACAAAAAGTTATTTGATTGCTCATTGCATTCAAATTTAGAGTGATAGAGAGTAGAAAGAGCCTTGGAAGTTGTTGTGGAGACTTGGAGATTGAACTGCCAGTGTTTACAGTGCATTTGGTCAGTTGCAGAAACCCTAGCTCGTTGCGCCAATTCGGAAGCCGTCAGATTTTCTTGGAGTTTAGTTGGAAAGCAATTAACAAGTAAGTCATGGCCACTCCCATTGTTTATGATGTCGTTGAGAAGAAAAGATATGTTTTCAAGAGGTACCCATTTAAATCAACCCTAGATGATTTAGAGGGAGCTTTCTCCTACACGCCTATGGGTGTCATGCATGTGGAAGACATTAGGGCTTACATTTGCTGTAAGAAGGAACCAGTTGGATTGGATAGGTTAAGGGTGCACATGGATACCATGCTAAAACTTGACAAGACATTCATGGATGAATATGTGAAATGGAATGATCACCCTATTGTTGAGTATGCTATGGCATATGAATTCTATGAGACGGAATGGATAAAGATCTTATTGAGTAGAATTCATGATGATCTATTTTGGATTGGTGATGTGCTGGTAAGAATCACAGGTGACTTGATACATGAGATGACATGCCTTTCTAGGACAGACGTTGTCCTTCCTATGGGAAAGGATGTCAGAAAGATAGTTGAGCAGACTTGTAAGTCTAGGAGTGATAGGCACAGCATGACAATCGAGCCTATTGAGCAAGCAGACATCAAATTGATGTCAATGATACTAGGATATAGGTTTCATCACACCAGTAGGGTGAATAGTGTGTCTACGGGAACTATTCTAGCAGCCATCAGACTAGTAAAGGAAGATGGAGAGTTCAACTTGTGTGAGATCTTCCATGCACAGTTGATAGATAACATGGAAGCTATCAAGCATGATAAGACAAAGATATTCAGGTTTGGAACATTAATCATCTATATGTACCTTCATATAGTTGGAAAAGTTTCAGATATGTATTTGGACAAGTCCATTCCAACCATGCCTCAGATATCCAACAAAGCATCCATTGAAAGTACATTGAGAGACTATGTAACATTGGAATTGAAGACCTTTAGGGTTAAGATGCAAATGAGGTACAGGATTCTAGAGAGCATTGTGGAAAAGTACAAAGATACAATTTTCTTTATGGTGGAAACAGATACAACTTGTATGGAAGTTGTTGAGCCTAGAACTAAGTGGATTCATCCACTTGGTTATGAAGTAGAGGAACAAGTCCTTGAAGCTTATGCACAAGTACTTCTATCAGCCCCCAAAGATCCTAATGAGCCTAGGTGGGGAACATATGAAGAGAAAACTAGAGAAGTAGATGCAAAGCTTAATAGCGTAGCAACAAAAAGAAAGGTTTCTAAACTCACATCAAAGATCTTAAGGATTCATGGTGTATCCCAAGCAGACCTTGACAAGGCAAGGGAAGAGAAGATTGCTTTGGAAATGAAAAGCACAGCAGTAGAAGAAGGACAAGAAGATCCTAAGATAAAGAAGATAAAAATTGAAAAAGATGACAGTCAGAAGGATATAACTGATGACACTCCTTCTACGCCCAAAGAAACCAGTGATTCTAATGCTCCTCCAGAGTATAAGACAATAATCAAAAGGAAGAAAGAAACCATCACTAGTCATTGATCCTTGTGAGCTACAAGGAGCAAGAAAAACATTCAAGCACCTCCTAAGGAAGGATTCAAACCTAGCCTTAAAGTATTGAGCACAAGAATTGTTGATGAGAGCAGAATTGATCAAGTAGGGAATTTTTATGAAACTTACAGTGAGATTGACAAATCAGAAATACATGATATGATTGTCAAACAGATGATAAAGTTCAAGAAAATAGTACTTGAATTGAAAACAACAATTCCAGATAAAATTTGGGAGATAATGGATTCCTTGAAGAGACAAGCCACTAAAGAAGACTTTAGAATAAGGGAAAAAATTCTTGATTCCACTCTTCCAGTATATTCTATTGAAGAAAAGTCACTATTGTTGAATTTGGTGAAGCCACACTTAAGGTCAAAAATGAGAACACTACACCTCATGAACAAAGACTATGAGATGATCTCTAAGGAAATGGAAAAGGCCTTTGGGAAGGTATTCTTAGAATAGCACATGAAACCTATGTCTGTGCCCATCTCTCAAGTACCTAGCAAGAAAGACAAAGTAGTAGAGACTATCAAGGTACAATCTATAGGTCCTCAAGATTCAGCGCATACAGTGGAAGTACAAACAAAGTTAGATAAGTCTGCACCCATATCAAAATCACTCAAGGAAAGCACCATTATCATTGATAATCTGGAGATAGCCATGGCGGCCACTGACACAAAATTGGACAAGTTTGAGGAAGCTTTTGTGAGCACACAAGAAGCTAAGATTTTATGCAACAACACACCTCCCACTTAGCAAGAAGAGGTATTGATTGAAAACATATCAGATGAGAAAGAAGAAGAGAAAATGGAAGAGGAACAAAAGAAAGAAGAAGAAGAAGGAAAACAAGAGAAAGATGAAACTTCTATTGATCTATCCAAGGTAAAACTAGAAGTGATGGATAGCACTCCCATCACTCCTTCCTTAGCATTGTTGTCAAGTTTGACACCTGACACATCTAGTTTGGACTCATGGAGAGAAGAAGACTTGATTAAGTTTAGTGTCCTAGCTATGGAGAAGGCAAAGGAGAAACCAGTAATGAGAAATCCTCTCCTTGTGGAATCAGTGAACATACTGAACAGTTTGTTTCTTGCAGACATGAAAGTGAGTAAGGTACACTTGGTTGATGATGTGAGTACAGTTATCTCATAGTTCAAAAGTAATTTTTCTAGCCTTGAAGAATCTGCATCCAAAGTTGCAGAAGAAAAGTACCTAAAAAAGAGATTGAATGAGTTGATGAGCAACTTTGCTCTAGATCTGAATTCACTCAAGACAGGACAAGCATCATCAAAAGAATTTACTGATCAAGGAAGGAAATTCATTGCAGACTACATGAATCAGGATAAGCTTACTTATGTCCATCTTAAGACAATACAAGATGCAGAAGCTATGATTGAACAGGTAAAGAGTTCAATGAAAGACACATCCACTGATGTGAACACGTGCAACAATGTCTACCAAGGTCAGTTGGACAAAATTGAGAAGACAGAGAAAGAAATGGCAAAAATAAGGTCTAGACAGACTCAGTTGAGGAATGCTCTTACGCCCTCACTAGACATTCTCAATCAAAACATAAAGGAGATTGATGCCACCATGATAACCTATGATCAAGGTCTGAGCATAGATTTTAAGAAGATGGAGAAGCTTCAATATGCTTTATGCGCCCATCTCCAGATAGTTAACTCTTTGATAACTTTTTGGAAGAAGGAGATCCAGAATCTCAAGATAGCATATCCGGATGTTTTCCCTAAGTAAGTATGTGCAGATACAAGTTTTTGCTACACCTTTGTCATTAATGTCAAAGGGGGAGTTGTGTATAGAATATGGAGTATAATATGTATAGGGAGATACAAGATTATGTATAAAAAATGTATAGAAGACAAAATTTGTTTGTGTTAAGGGACAGTTAGCAACTTGGCCATATTCCTTTGTTGCCATCAATGACAAAGGGGGAGATTGTTGGCAAGTTGACTATACTGAGGTATATGACTAGATATAGTGTTGTCATTATGGCAACAAAGTCATATAGCAATTTGGAGTCAATGCACTTGATGTAAAGATCAAAATTCGGTTAAGTGTTGAAGACTGGACAGTGTACAAAGTTCCTGCAACTCAGAGCATCAATGCACGTGTGTACGGATGAATTATGGTATGCGCCCTAGAATTTAAGTTGGTTAGACTATATTC
This sequence comes from Chamaecyparis obtusa, assembly GCA_027943335.1. Lineage (NCBI taxonomy): Eukaryota > Viridiplantae > Streptophyta > Pinopsida > Cupressales > Cupressaceae > Chamaecyparis > Chamaecyparis obtusa. The sequence goes on from BSBK01002950.1 coordinate 498,552, forward strand.
TTGCCTAGTCTATGAGCGCATGATCAGATGTGCAAGGATGAGAAAGTTATAGTCAGTTGAAGTTGCACAACTAGTGTGTGCTAGCAGAGAACAGAGCATGGAGCCGACAGTCAATATTTTGGTTTGTGATTGTAATGTAATATTGTAAAGGCTATGTGCCCATTGTATTTAGGTTTTCGACATGTTTATATGTATAATTGTAAGCACGCTTAAGCCAATTCATTTGGAAGCGTTGTTTGTAATTAGTTATAGGGCCGACCTAATTATGTATTTTGTATGAGTGCATAAATATAAGGTGCGCCCATTGTATTCAGCATGGAAGTTGATAGAGAGTTGTAATAAGCAAAGTAGAAGTGTGCGAAGACACTAGAAGATGTATTAGAGCTTTGCTAGAGGTTAAAGCATCAGTGCATAAAAGGAACTGATCTGACAAGAAGTGTCATAGTGACAGTTCATCTTGCAAATATAGTGTGTATCTGAGATTAGAAGGTTGTAGCCTTCACCACTTGGCAGTGAGCTCTTGGACAGTGCGTCCTCTCCCCTAATAGGGACAATTGTAAAAGACTCCTAACAGGGTCTGACCCTTAACAAGGTCTATTGTACTTAAAGCATTATAAAGCTACTCCTAACAGGGTAAAGGATCTTCTAACAAGGATCACAAAACACTAGTGTAGAATATTAGTGAGTATCAATTCCCACCGGGGTTTTACCTATTTGGGTTTCCCCGTAATCATATTGGTGTCATGTGTTGATTTCATGTTTCATGTTTATGTGAATGTTTATTTCAGTACTTAAGCATTTAAGTTCAAAATAAAGATTAAAGAGAAAAGTTAAGATACAGTGAACACTGATTCACCCCCCCCCCCCCCCCAGTGTTCCCATTCCTAACATTTAGCACTTTTTCGAGAGCTGAAAGTTTCATTTAGGGCTCCAAAATCAGCTTTTAGTGTTTTTTTCTAGTTTTTTTTAAAGTTTCATTTTGTAATAAATCTGAAATTATGTTTCTAATCTTGGATATTAGTTGGCAATCCATTCTAACTTAGTCGAGGGCATGTTTAGGCAAAAACTCAGCTTTTTAGGTGTTGCTTTGGAAATTACCAAAAATGGCAAAAAATAGTTTTGTGAAAAATTACCAAAAAGGGTAATTTTTAGTTTTCTTATTTTTGGGGATTTTTTTGGTTACTTAAGAGTTTGCAGAGAATTGTAGAAGCGGTGAGTGATGAATGAAAAATATTGTGGGTTCAAAATTTTGTGTTTATTTGTCTTATAATTGAGTTTGTTATTAATAGAGAGTTGTGTGCTACATCAATAACTTGATGCAATCTTTGTAATTATCAAGGAAATGATGGTGTAGGGATAGGGTTACAGACTATAAATCTGGTTAAAAAATGATCTTAGCTAATAGGGGTGGTTCAACGGATGTTAATGGGTTTTTGGCGAGATGTTAGATCATAAATTTTTTATGTAAAGCTACTTTAATTTTGTTAATAAAACTATAAAAAATTTACCAAGAAAAAAAAAACTACTATAAATATTTTAAACACATTTGTCTAAATCCTTTTGATTTATGAAATTGAAATGAAGATCTTTTTTTTTTAAATTGCAAATTCGTGCTTAAATTATAACAACTTATTATTGCATTATCTATCTATATAGATGATACAATATATAACAATTATATTAAAATTAGTATAATTGTTTTAATACACATATCTAATTTGACTTATGGTTTGATTTGATTGGCAAGAGCTTTTATAAGATCATCATGAGGTTTGGTCTTCCCTCAATCTAGTGTGTTGCACTGTAATGCCCCTCTTACGATATTTATAAATCTCTAACTAAAAATCATATAATTAAAAAATAAGTTAAAATATTTTTACTAGACCATTTTATATAAAAATTAATCCTCATAAATTTAGTGTTATATATATATATATAATTTTTTTATGATTATAGAATTTTTAGATTATTATTATTTTTAATATAAATTAAAAATAGTACTTTAAAAATTATTCTTTCATTGATATTTTAAATGATAAGTAAAAGAATTTTTATTTTAATATATTTTATAAAATATCTTATGCTTTTATTTCAATTATGTTAAAAATAGAAAAATATAATCTAAATATTTTATAATAATCTTCTTAATATAATCTAAATATTTTATGATAAATTTATAAAAATATTTAGAGAGAAAAATATCTTTTAAGGAATTTTTTTAAAATTATTCAAATAATATTTATTAATTTAACTTTTTAGCTTTGTACTATGAATATTTGTTTAATTTTAAAGTGGAAACTAATTAATAAATTAAAACATAATAATTTTATTCTTTAGCATCCATCAATAAATTAATAAAAATATTTTAATGTGTACAGACAATAATTTTAAACGTGTACATGTACATGTATGTGTACATGTGTATGTGTATGTGTAGACATAGAGGTATATGTATACATTTGAACATATTTTTTATTATTATATAGAGGGAGGAACCTTCATCTATGAAACTTAAATATGAAAATAGTATAGAAGAAGTATCAAGGTCTACTAACTACAAGACTGAATTCTTAGGAGTATGAAGGAATAAAAATAGTTGCACCTTAAAATATTTACATTGGTTTCAATATTATTATATCTTTCCATCTATGGCTTATGTTTTAATATGTGAGCTTCATTCTTACCTACTCTACCCATCTTTTGATACCTCATTACGGTTTCATTTTTTAGACAAAACAAATTGCTATTTTTTTATATTTTTAAATCTAAACTTTTTGTTATACATGTCTTCTTATTTTTCATAAGTTCTATATTTCCTTGTTTATATATCAACTACTCAAGGTCCTATATTTCTTTTAAGGAGAAGTTCTTGTATAAACTTCAATGTCACTTCACACTTTAATTATATGAAATTCCTTTGTAATAATAATGTTGAGAATAATGAGGATGATTATGATCATGTTGTCTATATGTGGAGCAATAGAGCTTTAAAATTTTAAAATTTTTGATTTAGTTGGTGTTAAAAAAAATTGTACTACTATATAAGATATGGTTCATCAATAAGATACAAGATTTGAGGTATTAAAAGTTATTAGTGTCAAATTGATTCATCTACATCTTTCCTTAATACATTGAATCCTTCCCTTTCTTTACATGTATGTAATTCCACCAATACTCCTTCCTACGACATTACTATGTCTGCCACCATTATTTCATCTCATAGCATTACCCCTCCTATCATTATATTATAACATCGTATAATATTTATATCTTCTCCACTTTTTACCCTTATATGGACTACCTCCTATCATACCCACACCCCAAATGAAATTATATACATCTACCCCTTTCTCATCCATCACTAACCAAATCTATTATATCTACCACAATCCTCTCATTTTTTCACTTCCTACTTTAACCAATCTTTTTTTATTATCTCCATCCATGTCTAGGCATCATGCCATTCATTATCTTCCCTTCTAAATGCCTCTTTCTCAACTCACTGCCTCTTCTCCCCCTCATACTAATCATGCCTTGTCATCCTTCTCTCCTCTACTCTAGATGCACTAATTCACATAATTTTAAAGATTTAGTAGAGAAAATGTAGATGTGAGACCAAATGGACAAAGATAATGTTGAATGTAAGGACATTAGGCATACACCATTATTATATGAGATCAGTATATATCATTTACCATAGGATTTTTTGAGCCTTACTATGAGATGTATAGTAAAAAGGTGAACCAAATACACACTTGATTTTTTGTTGCAACAAGTGTATAATTTTTACATAAGAATAAATTATTGGTTGGGTTATTTTCAATAACTCTAAAGGATTATGCAATTGAATTATATTTCCCCCTATATCATGGTTTTATTCATGCATATTGTGATTTGAAAAGGGTAGTTTAAAGTTGTGTTAATATGGGCCTTAGAGTTACTATTTTATTTATTTATTTTAAGTGTCCTCATGAACCAAGTGAGTGAATTAATGATTATGGAAAAAGTTATTAGTTGTTTTTTCAACATGATCTTGAATTAATGATATTGGATTTCCTTAATCCATAGAAATTATTATAGTTCTTTGTTCCCTTATGCTCTATTGTATCATCTTTACAAGGGATCACATAGTGTGATCCAAAACAATGATGGAAAAACCTATAACGAATTACAATGATCTTGAATTGTAAAATATTTTTAATAGTTGTTAGTGTCCACCTAAATAGATTTGTGTCTTTCATGGATCTATGTGCACATGCAATATAATCGAATCAAAGCTATTAGCAAGAAAATTATTTCAATTAAGGTTCATCAACTTCAAATAATTTATCATGATACTCGAAATACTGAAACTCAAATAACTTCTCAAAAGGAATGATTATAAGGAAAATGATAAAATCCTAGATTCTTAGAATTATATTTTTTCCTCTTTTGAAGAGAAACATCTTAGAAAGTTTACAAGACTAGACAAATATTTGGATGATGTACTTCAAAATTCACTACGAAATAATTTAATTACTCCTAAGCTCTAACATGTCCATTAGAATTAAATAAAACACTTTCAAGAAGTTATAGTGATTAAGAGTTTTATAACTTACACAGAGTCAAAGGGTGTAATACATAATAAAGTACGAGTCTAAACCATAAGGTAGGAGATCTCATAAATAATAACATGATCCATGTCGAATGGGTTAATGATGGTGGGAATCCTTTGGTAAAACTTCTAAATAAGTGCCTAGAAATTTATATAAAGCCACCCTCCTCTCATGTGAGTCATATTATGAACATCATATAATGGTGTATGAGATAATGGTACCATGGTTTATTATCATATTGAATTTGGAGATATATTTCATTTGTAGTTTTTAATGGGAGTAGTTAAAACTATATCTACATCTTCTCTCCTCCTATTCTATCGATTCTATTTCATAATGATGAAATCATGTAAAATAACTATGATAGCCCATTGAATATTGTTAAGAGGATAAAGAATACCATCATTAATGATATACTCTTAGATCCCACTAATTATTACAATATACATGCAAGAGAATTTCTAGCAACTAATTATAGAAAACCAACATCCTACTGACGGAGTGTAAGGTGGAAAATCCAAGAATGGATAATCCAAAACTACACTAGCAATAACAATACAATAGAAACACACCAAGAGAATACTCAAATAGAATTTTCATTCAACATGCCCGGTTGTAAGGCCTTTCGGGTTAGGGCCAAATACAAACAATTACAACAATAATTTTGCAATCCTTTAGCTAGTCCAACTCTATGATATATCAACAATTGGTAGAAACACTAAGGCAGATCTAAATTTGAGCTCGCAAGCCACCAAGAAATCTCCTTGTCTCCAAGCATGCAAACCACTAGCTCTTCTATTACCAATATCAGACAAACAATCTGATCTGCAAGATCTCGCGGGATCCAATCACTATTTTCTGGCCTTCTTAAACAACTACCCAAACCTTCCTTAAATACATTTCTTCAACCATAAGTCGGATGGAAGAAAGAAATAATTCTAAGCCCAAGTCGGCTCCTAAAATAAACAAATATTAAATGCAATACAAGTCGGCTCTCATATAGCCTTACAAACAATTAATTCTCCATGTCGGCATCTAGATCCACATAGGAGAATACAACATAAGCTACTCACATTAAATACATCAAGTTGGCCCACCAAATCTCCAAGAACTCCAGTCGGTAAGCCAAACTACCGAGCAACAGTAAAACAACTGAGCAAGCTAGACATCGTCGAGCAAGCCCATCGACCGAGCACCACAAACATCATCGAGCACAGGTTCTATTGAACACCAGAAGTTTACCGAGTTCCTTCAGCGACCAAGTTCCCTTCAATGACCGAGCCCTTCGGTCAAAGTTGCAACCGAGTAACATAGAAACACTCCAACATAACACACCAACATACAGGATTGCCAACTACCCTAGGATGCTTTTGCATCACCTACACACATTCAAGAGTATCATTAAAGATGAATAAAGATTTTGATCCATACATGGGGTTCTTATGGTACCAATAATAGTTGGACCCAATGAAGTACCTATGGTATGCCATGTTGTATAGGTTCTTTTAATTGACTTTGTATTTCACTTTGCAGACCTTGGTTCAAATGGATGAAAGTTTAAATTTAATTTTCATTCACAAACATAGAGCTATTGAGATTAATAAATATGTACAAAGACCTCTTGCAAAGTTAAGCCATTTTAGATTGAAAACTTATATTACTACTCTCAAGAAATATTAATGTAAAAGTGAATGAGATCTTTATGATATTTGTCAAATCAACTTTTCTAAAGAACAAATAGAAATAATCAAAACAATATAAACTACATAAGTACATCTTAATTGATATAAGCATGTTTTACAATAATAGTAATCACGAGTCAAAGAATAAAATAATAGAAAAGATAAAGTTGATAGAAAATTATAGAATTCCATGGTCATGTTTTTATATTCAATTATATGAGATTCTTTTATATCAATATTTTGTATCACACTATGTGATCCTTATGAGAATGAAATTAAAGAGTTGAAAGAGATAAATAGAATTTTCAACACAAAATACTATAAATCCATTTTCATTTCTTATATCTTATGTTACCTATATTACAATATCATAATTTTACTACCACTTTATTACATTCGAAAACAACACATACCTTCGTTATCCTATCTCAAGTTTCTATAACATCTTGTTCTTTCCACTCACTACTGTACTATCATGATTTATCCCCTCTCATGTTTCCCTCTATAGCATTGTATTTGTGATCATCATATTTTCTAATATTAGTTTATCACATTGGAAGCTAACATATCATCTACTTTCCTATTATATATGATCCAATACCTAAGCAGACTTTTAAACTATATATATGACCAAGTTCAAATACTATTTGCAGTATGTCAATATTTAAAGTCTATATAGAACCAAGTTGAAATACTATATAGAATCTCTCAATATTTAAAGTCTATATAGAGCCAAGTTGAATTACTATCTTAATCATGGATCGTGGAATTCATGTCTTTTGGGATACCTTTTGACAGTGAAGTGTCCATAAAAAAGATAATGAACTGGAAGGAATTTCTGCAAGCGAGTGCTAATGTTGGGAAACAAACAAGTCTTGATTTACCCATGTAGAAAGATTTAAATAAAGTACTCTCACCTCCTATTTAAATATTTTTGACTAGTTGAACAGTCAAAATGATTTAGTTTCCTCAAGTAATATGATATCACAGCCTGGCTAAGCGGATATAATATGATACGATTGATCTCTTTGTGTAATAGTCTTCTGGAGCTGCAGACTGCTGAAGCAGATTTTGTTTTAAGTCAAGTATCAATCGATTTGTATATAATTGATGGAAACGGTGAGATCACATAGATATAAGTGTATCTATCTTTAAGTAGCTGATTTTAACATTATATCCGAATAAAAAAGTTCTCCTTTGACTAAAAAGTCTCATGCAGTGGAGGTCTCGTCTCTAAAAAAAATTCACTGTACATTCAGAGATTTTGTGCCTTCTTTTTTCCTTATATTTGGAATCAGGAAAAATATTCTAGAAAATAGTTTTTTTTCTTAATTCTTTTTATATAAATATAAATACACTCAGATGGTAGTGAGTCAAGTCCAATGATAAGAAACAACCAAGGGTTTAAATAACAAGAGTTACATTTTTAGGAGGAAATCACAATAATCTAATTTACTTAATACATTAGCAAGAATTGAACTATCAATAATGAATTCCCAATTAGTGAGAGCGTCCTTTTCTTCTTGATCTACATCATTATCTTCATGTTTCTAAGCATGAATTGGATGAAACTTACCAAAAATCAACTAGCCATGAGCACCAAACCCTTGTGAAGAGAAAAATGGTAGGCTATAAGGTTGCAACCAACCATGGGCATCATAATCCCTAGAAAGTCAAGGGGACAATTGAGTCATGTGACCAAGAATCGTGATCTCTCCTACTACGTTGACTACACCCATGTGGATGCCCATATGGAGAGGAATAGCTTTGATGAGAGGTAGATGAAGATGGAACTCTAGCAACTATACAAGGAATAAACCCTCGGTCATCTAAGAGCAGCTACAAATGAGCAACTTCAAGCCAACTTTTTCACTTGCACCTAAATCCATGTAAACACATTGGGGTAAATCATTGTTTTACTATAAAGAAAAAAAATCAACAATACAACTAGTAAAAATAGTAGAATTTCTATCTTTTCAAAGGCTAAAAAGAATATCAATCCTAGAAGCATCTCAAATTTGTGTAAATTTGAAAGTAAGGCCAAACCAATAACACAACAAAACTTTATACATTGTGAATTCCTCAACTTTCAAAGGTAGCTAGAAAATATGCTTGAGAGTCTCACTTTATCCAAAAATCAGTCAATAAGTAGTAAGTAATCCTAAATGACCCAAGCAATATCCAAGAAGAAAACGTTGATAAATAATACACCAAGTAAAGTGAGCTAGTTCTAGTTTTAGAATAGTTGACCAAATAGTATTAAATGTATAGTGTTAAGAATCAAGAAAGATATTATAATGGTGGGAAATGAATCATTTAGCCTAAGAATGCAAATTAGGAACCATTTCCAAACATCATTACATTAGGAGACAATCAATTAGGTCCAACTTGAGACCCTTGTGATAGTTGGGCACTTGTAATTTGATTGTCCTCTTTTGATTGAACTGATTTGATATGATTTAGATTTAAAAATGCAAGAACAAGTCTAAATGAGGAAAATTTGATTATAATCAGCATAAATAGAGAAATCCAAAACAAGAAATCTATTGAGATGTATAGAAGTGGAAAGAGGATACAAAGAGGAACCTGTGTTTGGAATCAAAGCTCAAAAAGGATGGACATTATGGCTAGGTGTCGTATTCCTAACAAGTTTTTAGAATCAAAATAAGGGCCAAATTGGTTTCAAGAGCCCCCAAACTAATTGTTGGTCAAATATTAGGTCAAACTAGGAGGACACTAGTGTTAATTCAAGACACTAGTAATAGTTCTAGACATAGACAATAGTTATAAACAATGTTGCTAATTGACATAGTCTAGACCTTTTGTGGTGGAATTTTTGGGAACCATTCTCTCAACCTACACTATGCTCTAGTATCTTTAAATTTTCCTTGGACTTATTCCTACGCCTCCAAATGTACAAAAGAAGATTAAAATGGTGCTATCTTGTATAGGGGCTTACCTAACTCAAACTTTGGGTAGGTGTTAACCTCTGCTAAAAGGATGATGATGAGAAAGAGAGCTTGTCAATGTAGGGAAGAGGCTAAATCTAAAATTAAATGTTGATTAAATGAATTGCTAAAATGAAATGATTATACATTCAATTGATGATGCAATTCTCTTTAATTAATTTTTCCAAGTGTTCATGCAATGACATGATAAATTGATCATCAAAAAATACATCATGAAAGAATAATTAAAGACAACTTATCATAGCTTGATGCTCCTTGTACTCAAATTTGTTGTTGAGGAAGAATATTTGTTCTTGAATTGGAATTATGACATGAGATATGGGATGAATTAAAGGTGATGACATATATAGGGTTCTCAAGGTATTTTTGCAATTTGGTCAGCTTACAACAATAATATCCCAATTTCAAGACTAGATCTAGTAATGTTAAGGCCCAAAAAATGCAACTACAAAATGGGTGCTATAGCATGAACCAAATAAAAATATTACAAATTAAAACCTTTTGTTTCAAAGTAATTTGAAAATGCAACTACAAAATGGGTGTTACACTGTGCACCAAGGAACAATTTGATATAAAACTATAAAATGGGTGTTGCAATGATGTCAAGCACAAACAACAAGGACATATATGCCCCCCTTTAAGATATCAACATACTCCCATGTTGTACATATCCACATCGAGAATAAACACCTTCAATGCCAAGGAGCTATCCTCAAAAAAATGTGTTCTAAACTAGGAAGAAGATCTGTTAAAGAATGATTCTTTAAGAAAGAAAGAAAGAAATAGATAGTTGTAAAAGAGATGCCTTGAAACAAGTGTAAAGAGATCCTTATTAAGGATACATGAATATAAAAGAGGGAGGAAGAGAAATTTTCCTAAAGATATCTCCCTCTAAAAAGTGAAAGAGATCTTTAATAGAGATGACATCTCCAGCTAAAAGGGGAAGGAGATCAAGGATGCATACCTTCCTTATTTTTAGGAGGGGGGATTCTTGATGAAGGATTGCACACTTTATATCACAAGGAGATATCAATATAAATATATATGTTTTCAATCAAGGATGAGGTCCTCAATTCTATGTAAGTAAGGTAAACCACCACAAAAGATACAACTCAACAAAGGGGAAGTAGAAATTGTACCACCATAAATGACAACGAGATCCCAAGAGGTAAGCCACAAGTGTCACATAATGAGGAGTAACATAATAGGGAGCAAGTGTTAGTTATAAGGGACATGACAAAGATGCCAATCATTGTCACTTGTCATTTGAACAAACTAGAATCAATAAAATTGTTGGATTTTACTCTTCAAAGATTCACATCTATTTGTGGAATGACCATATATCTAATGATATACACACAAAAAAAAAATTCATGATTTTATTTTCTCCTTCAATTTGGCCCAAGAAAAGTAATCAATTTGGCTTGAATAAGGTTGAAAAGGCATTCTCTTGTTTAAATGAAAATTTAGGAGAGGAAGACATAGATGATTTAGGCAATGGGGGAGAGGACATCAAAGGATGAAGTTGGAAACCTAAACCCTCTTTAGAAAAGTGTGTTGTATATTTCTTGTGACTCTCAATACTTTTTTATGCACATGATTAACTATGTCCATTGTATCTACGTTTATATAGGATTCTAAAAGAAACTGCATAATATTTACCAAATAAAATGTAGGAGTTCCAATAGATTTTGAAATGTCAAGAGGAGAGGTCTCACACTTAGTTTCAAATTATAAAGAACCCTAGTCATCTTCAATTCATGTATTGGAAGAAGAGGTTCGAATAGATTTATAAGAATTTTGGGTAAATGAAATACAAGGCTCCTTTAAGGTTTCGTATTTGGATTAGGAGACCTTATATTCTCCATTAAAGGAATGTGTAAAGTCTGATGGACTTTAATTTTCCCTAATAAAGCATCATTAGTAGGATGTCGTATTATAGAAGGAAAAAAAATATGCATCCTAATTTGTCTTGAACACCATTATGAGGATTAGGATCATCATTGATTGTGTGGAGTTGATTATCATGTCTAATTTTGATTGTATATTGAATGGTAGAAGGGAATAATTTAATAGCATGAATCCATGGTCTACCTAGAATACTATTATAATTGAGAGTATTTGACATGACATGGATAAGTGTGAGTAAATTTATAGGTCCTAGTATGACGGGGAATATGATTACTATTGGAGATTTCATGCATATATGTGATGGCATCAATGTTTTGTCATTAATGTCAACATATTTCTTTATTCACTAGTTTGTTCAGTGAGAAGTTGTGAATGGTATGGACAATATATTGAAGATCAGTTGTTGTGAAGTTGTATAAATGTTGTGGAATGTTTTTACTTGATCTTTTTCAAGTTGCATATGTTCACATTGAGAATTGTAGAAGTTATGAGTGATTTATTAGAGGATAGTTTTCTGGTTATTCTGGAGATAATAGTGTTGCATTTTATCGATGAGGATCAGTTATGCAATATTTTTTATTTCTAAGTTGGTGGTGAGTTAAGGACATGGATGTGTGTTCTCAGCTCAAATGGCTCATGATTTGGATTCTGGAAAGCTATTTTTCTTGAGTGACAAAGGTTGATGTTTAGTGTTCCTAATGAACAATGCAGAGACAATTGTGAATTTTTAGATAGAGATGTTTGTGTTGTTGTGGTAATTCATGTTGCTTGCTAATATTTCTAGACCATATCCTCTCTTTTTTGGTGTATAGTATTGGATTATGTGATTGTATTTAGTGATTTTCCTATGATATGTTGGTGTTCTTGGCCTACTTGATGGATAGCATGTTGCGAAGAATTGCTGAATGATCTATGGATTAAAGCATGTTTGTGAATGAAGGTTTGGGTCCTAGTTACATGTCTTTGTTGACATTTCTTGGATTGCATCAAGGATTGTGTATTACTCTTTGTAATATTTTTTAATTAGGTCCCTGATCAACCTTGTTGTAATATGTTTCAATGTAGTGTATCTAAAGATGTAATATTTACTATTGTGGAAGAGAGAGGGTGAGTGGAATGATAGATATTAGTGATGTGTGAAGAGGTATGAGTGGAATCTAAAATAAAGTCAAAACATAGTTTTACTTCATTGGGGTTGTATTGGCATATCAAAGATTCTATCAATTAGTTCATAAATCAGTGGATTGTTGTCCATAGTGGATTTTAGTCCACCTTGGGTTGTTTCCCTTATTGTAATCTCAGGGTTGTTTCCCTCATTTTTATTTAAGAAATGAGCTCTAGGTAGTGATTCTAAATGCATGTGAATTCCCCTAGTGTACCTTTAACAAGGTTATATGTGCTAGTACATCATCTAGTGGTTTTGATCTCCACTGTGGTTTCTACACAAAAAATTTGGTGTTATGTGTTCTTGTGATTGTGGTTCAATTCTCCAATGTTCATATCAAGTTAAATAAGTTAAGCATTAATAATTTTTTATTTTGACACAACTCTTTTAAACACAACTTATTCACTGCCCCCCTCTCAGTTATGCATGTTGCCTTATTTATAACAATTACACAAAGTGACTCTATACCAACATTATCAGAGCCATGAACATAGAGGAAATTAGGTTGAATGAAGGAAATATCCCACCTGATCTTTTGTAATAAGTCAATGATACAAACATTAGGGCATGATCCATTGTCAATTAAGGTATGCCTTATCTTATGTTCATGAATGTTAGGTGTGATCATGAGATGATCATTTTGATTTTCAACTACAAAACAAAGAAATTCATCTTGTACAAAAAAAAATATATCATTTGGTCTAATAGAAGGAGAGGAAACTACCTTTTGTAAGGCTTCTTGAATAAAACCATAGAATGAAGGTTCTTACCTAAAGTTGCATGACATAGTTCTAGAATATTAAGTTCCCTATCAACATGTTGAGGAAGAACTTTGTTAGGATGGTTATATGTGTGAACCCCTGTATGATAACTATGTTGTTGTGACATTATTTGATTCATCTTATATCTTTGAATGATATTTTACAAAGTTTAATATGTATCCAAGAGGTCTAGTTGGCTTCTTAGAAACAATCACATTTTTTTTGAGATGGAGGGTATCTTAACAAAGATGAACAACAATTTTAGGCTTCACATGTTTAGTTTTATGATTAGAAACATGAATATTATTGACTTGATTGGTCTCTTTGTTGTCCAAGGATTTGTCTTTAAAAGGAGAGTGTTAATTATGTCATCCTCTTGCTCTAAGGTATCATTATGCTCATAATAAAAAAATTTTAGAGAAGGATTAGCAATACCCATCAATGCTTCATCTCTAGAAGAAATGTCATTTAGGTGCATGGAAGTTAGATTGACTTTAAAGAAGGTGTTTGTATTATCATCCTCTTCTACTAAAATATCTTCATGGTGGAGGTACATTTTTGGAGAAGGATCAAAATCATTCCTGAAATCTTTATCCCCTAGAGTGAGCTTTTTGTAAGAAGTGTTAATACTCTCTTCTTGCACAAAAATGTCATTATGCGGAGGAGTTTCTTTAGAGGAGGGATAGAGTGATACAAGGGAGGCTAGGATACTATCAAATCTATGAAATATACATATCATGAAACTAACTAATTGAGAACACAATGAAAATAATTTTATTTTTTAAATGATAACATATGCTCATGATTTAAATGATAATAATGTGAAATTTTATAATGTTTAACTAATGAAAGTACATAAACAATGAGTTTAAGAAATGAACAAATCTAATCTGATAATTTCATGAAAAATCGGATATGAAACTAAAAATAAAAATTTACCCAAGTGTAAGACATGTTTGGTTCACCAAAATGTAATTTTTTCTAAATAAGCTCTCTAAATGCATATAATTTACCTTAGCAATGATTGAAAATATGAATCAATCAGATACTTAAAAATTAGATTTGAAAATTAAAATCCAAAGATATACAAGTGTAAGATACATCAGGTTTACCAAACTGTAATGTAGGAAATTGGATTATCTAGCCTAATTGGTGCAGGAGCACCTAGGCTATCCCTAAAAGCCTTACTTTATTTTGGCTTGTAACTAACTCTAGCGAAGTCGGTAAACTTTTGGTTTGGACCTTAGAATGTCTTGTTTGATGTGTGCCTAGATGGATTAGTAGTTAGTACTATCCAATCTAGTCTAGCTTAGTTTATTTTCAAAGTTAGTCCTTAGGGGTAGTCCTAAAAGTTGGGAAGTGAAATCTAAATGTGTCTTGATCTCGAGAAAAGTGTGGGAGATGCCTAAAAAGGCCTTAAAGAGGTTATTTCATCAAGATAAGTGGGATAGAGGTCCTAAAAATTAGTTGGCATCATAAATGAAAAAAATGCTAAAAAGTTGTCATGGCAACATGAGCAATTTTTGCAAATGTTGCATGTGTATGCACCCTAAAATGGTCGCCTAGACTTTGGGCCCCATTTATTCAATTTATTTATCCTGAATCAATTTTATCAATAATCAATATTTTCAACATTATCAATTTCTTGATCAAATCTTAATTTCGATCATGTATTGGATTTTTATCCTTGGGCTAACCATTTATTCTAAACCTTTATTTGATTAAAAGGAATATTTCCTCCCTTTTTAATTAAATAAAAAGCCCCCACTTTCCTCTTATCCTAAGTTGCACAAATAAAGTATTATTCATATTTTATAAAAAGGAGAAAAGCACTTTTTGTCTCATATGGACATAAAGTCAACTCTTATTTTCCTATTGAAGGATACTTGTGCACATGGATTGCTCCTCTTTCAAGCTCCATCGCCGATTAAGACTTTTTGCCTCTTAATCTTCATGGTCCATTTCACCTCATTTCTTATAAAAGGAGAGCTCTCTCCTTCATTTGGAGATACCATGTTTTGATGCTAATGTTATGCTGCAGGTTTTAGGTGCATTTGGAGCTTTTGAAGATATTGAAGACTTGTTGCTCTCATCATTTAGTTGCATATTTTCTTTCTTAGTTGCATGATAATGGCATTCTTAGTGTAGATTTCCTTTTATGCAAATAGAATAAGCTCACATAGTCTAAATAGGAGGCATTGTAATCCATTGCTATTTCCTTTCATAGATTAGTTGCATTGTACTTTCCTTTCATAGCTTAGATTGCATCATCATTTAGATTTGCATTGCATTGCATATTTGATTCTTGGAGATATTGGCATTGTTGCCCTTGTCTTCACTTGAATCTCTCATTGTATGGTTGACTAGCAAGGTCATATGCTTCATAGCTCTAGCTGAGAGCAAACTTGTAATTTCCTTGCAACTCCATGCATAGAGAGCTATGAGCCGCTTTGTGAGGCCTCATTCTTGAGCAACCTTGCATGTAATGGTTCATAGAAGTGCACCATTTTAGTGTGTACATTTCTGGCACCCACCGTGGGGCAGAGTAGACTAGCTTTGTCCCTTCTTTTTCTGCATTTTCGTCATTTTTCGTCAATTTTTTGGCAAGTTTTTAGCGTAATTTTCATTGTCTGGTTTTCTATCTCAAAATATCGCGCAATACTTCTCAGTATATCACGCGATACTCTCAGTATATCGCGCGATATACCTTATAATACCCGTGTGACACTTCGTGTCTCAGAAGAATTGCACGGTAGTATTGAGGTATATCGCCTGGTGTCATCCGAAGTATCGCCCGCCTATTCTGTAGTATATCACCCGGACAGAGAGCTATTTTTGGGCTATTTTATCTATCTTGCAAGTTTCGGGTTGCCATTTTTTTTGAAATTTTGCAAATGGTATCAAAATTTTAAGTGTGATATATCGTTGGAAAGGTCTTTCTGAGCCTAATCCAACCATGATGGTTTCATTTTCAGATTTTATCATTTGATCAGTTATTTTTGCAGATTATCTAATTTTTCATGTACTAATCATTGGTAGATTTTAGATTTTGATTCTCCTAACTCTTGTTGGTCTAACAAGTTGTGGTTGTAGGTGCTCTCATTACTTGAAATTTGTCAAAAGAACGCATGTCAAAGAGGGCTACTAATAGTTTTTGCAGGGTTGCCCAAGCATAAAATTAAAAAAAAAAAATTCTTGCTTGTTTATTTGCTTTCCTTTCAAGTGTGGCATTCACTAATTGTATTAGGAATCTTTAAAACCTTGTGAAAGAGATTTTGAGGTGGTAGGAGAAGTATGCTCTTCACCTTTAGGTGAATCAGAAAATCTTGACCCATCTTAAGGTTTTGGAAGTAAGGGAGTAATTGAATCTCTTTGCTTGGTGTGTTTGGGAGAAGTTTTTGAGATAGGGGAGTATGCTCTTCACCCTTGAGGTGAACCAAAAACCTTGAACCTCATAAATTATCCATTTTTGTTTAGTTTAGGAATCCTCACTAATACATTTTGGGTCATTTTGCGACGGCTATGTGTCGCAATTGCGACAGCTATGTGTCGCAATAGCAACACCCATAGACGTCGCTATTTTTTAGTCACAAATTGCGACGTCTATGGGTATCCGTCGCAATTGCGACACCTATCCGTCGCAATGTGGCTAAGATTTAAGAAGCGGCATGGCCGTCGCCCCCCCATCGCATGGCTTCGGAGGGCCGTCGCAATCGCGACGGACCTCCCAAGCAATTGCGACGGGCGCCTGCATCGCATTGCGACGGGTTTCCGTCGCAATTGCGACGCCCGTGGGTGGATTAAAAAAAAAAAATTAATTTAATACATTGCTTATGAACCACATTAATGCTTTTTTCCTTCAACAAATGAGGACAGCCACTGTAAAGACAACATGATAATGTACACTCACTGTAAGGACAGTCACAAATGAGGACATCTCACAGTGACTGTCCCTAGTGTAATTGCCACTTGAATGTATTGCTATTCAGCCACATTAATGCTTTTCTTCTTCAAAAAATGAGGATAGTCACTGTAAAGACAACATGATAATGTACACTCACTGAGTGTACATTATCATGTTGTCTTTACAGTGACTATCCTCATTTGTTGAAGAAGAAAAGCATTAATGTGGCTGAATAGCAATACATTCAAGTGGCAATTACACTAGGGACAGTCACTATGAGATGTCCTCATTTGTGACTGTCCTTACAGTGAGTGTACATTATCATGTTGTCTTTATAGTGAGTGTACATTATCATGTTGTCTTTACAGTGTCAATATATGCATTATTACTTAAACTGAAGAGTACTCTAAATAATATGTCATTGTGGAGTTCTGATTGCTTCCAATTTGATATACACTTGTTCTACTTATGTATCCAGCATCATGTAAGAAAAGTTGATGCTTTTAAATAGATTCATTTAGCCATGAAATGCCTGTGCATGTTACATACAAGATTCCAAGGCCCAAAACTGATTACTCATTATAATTCATGTACAGAATGATAATCAACCACAACGAGGCATGCGTAGGCGCTGCTTAGATTTTGAGGCATCAGAAGCTCGTAGAAGAAACTTGACCAATGGCTCATGGAATGCAACAAACTTATTGCCTAAAACAGGAGCATTGGTAACCACAAATGATGGTTTTGAAAAGAACACTTCACCATCAATGTCACGTGAGGGAACTGCAATTTCTGATGGCAAGTAACTTGTAGTATATAAGAGAGATGCAGGTACAGATGCTGGGAATACATTGCTAATGAACCACATTAATGCTTTTTTCCTTCAACAAATGAGGACAGTCACTTTAAAGACAACATGATAATGTACACTCACTGTAAGGATAGTCACAAATGACGACATCTCACAGTGACTGTCCCTTGTGTAATTGCCACTTGAATGTATTGCTATTCAGCCACATTAATGCTTTTCTTCTTCAACAAATGAGGATAGTCACTCTAAAGACAACATGATAATGTACACGGGCTGTAAGTGTACATTATCATGTTGTCTTTACAGTGACTGTCCTCCTTCAAGTGGCAATTACACAAGGGACAGTCACTGTAAAGGCAACATGATAATGTAGAGAAACGTTGTCATTTGTATTTTCAACAGTGCCGAGAGAGATTCCCTCCGCGAAATCACAGCTACAATTTCTGAGTACGTTGGGTTTATTTTTCTTTTTCCATTATTATGTAATCTGGTATTCAGCTGTTACAGAGCTAAAATACCCAGAAATGAGGACATATCTGTGTTGAATTTATTGTTAGCGGCTCTGGTTATTTAGAAGTTTAATTTTATTTGTTCATCTTTCAAGCACAAACATTTTCTGGACCGTAACATCTTCATTGTTTCGGGTATGCAATGAAACAGCCGTAACTTACAACTACCTTCACGGTACTTGTGTACATTATCATGTTGTCTTTACAGTGACTATCCTCATTCAAGTGGCAATTACACAAGGGACAGTCACTGTGAGATGTCCTCATTTGTGACAAGGACAGTCACACGAGGACATCTCACAGTGACTGTCCCTTGTGTAATTGCCACTTGAATGTATTGCTATTCAACCACATTTATGGGCCCGTTTGGACCCCAGCACACAGTAGCATCTACAGAGAAGAATATCCCAGGTGTAACAAGTTGTAAGAATATACCAACAGTTCTAAGAAGTTCCCTAGCACATAGTAGCATCTACAGAGAAGAATATGGGTCAACGAGGTTGACTTCAAAGCCATGCAATCTAATGGTAATAGTAATATCATAATTTGACATACTATCAGAAATACTTCCTAAATAGACTATTCAATCTTATAAGAGATGGATTCATGAGAACTATTATTTATGAAATATGAGTCAATGACTTTAATTAAAAAAATTACACAATCTAATTCTTGTAAAAATATCAAAATTTGACACATTGAAAATACCTTCCAAAAGTATCGTTAATTGATTAATATGAATCACTACTCATGAAATATAATTTTATAAACCTAATCTAAAAACTACACAATAAAAATCTTAATAGCAATATTGTAAGAAACTATTCCCAAAAGCAAGCCTAATAAAATTTGATGAAAATAATTTTTGTTTCACTCAACTTTGACATTCACAACTTCCTCTTTTATTATAATAAGAAAAAAAATGTCTTTTTAGATATACCTCATGAACCATACTCGAATAATCTATCATTTTTCTTCTCAAAAACATTTTTGCAGAGCCTGCTTCTTTTACTTGTTTGTACTTTTATCTCTCTGATGGAAAGGGTTCCTTCAGGACACATTTTTCCAAGTTCACTGCTTGAGATATTTGAGGAGGGTTCCCCTGCTTGAGTATCCATCCAACCCATATTCGAGTAGTTCTACAATTGCACAGTCTAAATTAATAATACTGACAATTGAATGACGAATGATGATACATAGAATTGATATAAACTAATCCTAAAAACACTAAAACATTATTAATATATTTATATTTCATAAATAAAATTGATATAAAAGATTTGGAAAGATACATTAAAAAATAGAAAAACAGTAATTTATAATAGAAGGAAACTTAAATTGCTATTTAAAAAAAAAACAAGAGTCTTAAATCTTATCATTTTGTTTCATTATCATCCATAAGTACACACCTCTAGCATAATAATTATATTTTACCACCCATAAAATGAAAAAAAGATTTTCACAAGAGAAATTGAAGCTAGATTATAAAAATGAACCATCTTATTGGAAACTGGAACTGTTATCATACCCAAAAGGACTACAAAATTTCACCTTATCATACCCAGATTGTTTCTTTGCCTGGCGGAGGGAAATTTGATCAGTAAAATTGACACAGAGTATGTTGTCTCCATTGTCATGCTGGATAACAAAACACCAACTTTAATGGGCATGTACTGTCCCTTGTGTAATTGCCACTTGAATGCATTGCTATTTGATGCAGGGGCATCCCTAATGCAAGCCAAAGACACCATGATTGAAGGAAGTTGCCATGAAGCCAAGGAGTCAAATCCTATCAATTGGAACATAAGATTTTCACCTTGGAGCTTTGAAGGATTGACTGGTGAAAGGTCCTTTTGATTGACAAATCAGAGTCTTTTTGAATGACAAATCAGAGTCTTTTTGAATGACAATAAATTAGAATAGGAGTTTTAGATGTTTTCTTGGTTTGTAATAAATATTAAGGATTGATCTTATCTCCTTATAAACATCCACTTGTTGGACACAAGACCCCTTGGTGACTTATAAACCTTGGGCATCTTTTGAGTCCTTGGATGAAATGAGCATAGTAAGTGTTTATTAGGTGTCTTTTAGATGTTGTTAAGAAGTTTGAAGGTCCAAAATAACTTTAATAAGGTTCCTAAAGTTTCACAACACATTTTTAACCTTCTCGGCAAAGTTGTTCGCAAAGTTGTAATGCAACTTTAAAAGTTGCTTAGCAAAGTTGACATTTGTTGGATAAACTGTTCTAACCACCTAGATGGTTGAACCAACATTTGGAGAGCCTATTTTAGGCTTCAAATGGTCGAAGACAGACAGAGAACCAGTATTGTAATCATTTTGCTTTCATAAAAAATAAAAATAACCCTGTTTTAGTGCATTTCTGGTGAAAAACGAACTCTGTACGGCTGTACGGATGGTGGTTGGATGATAAAATTTGCCTGGAAGTTGTAATAGTGACATCTGATGCTTTGGAAGTTGGTTTGATTGATTCTCTTTGTTTTATATCTAAGTTATTTCAAATTTTCTGTGCATTGTTTACAAACCCTCATTTTCAGGGTTTGACTGATGTAAAGACCTTAACTCACGTTTCAACCATTGGAATTCCTTCTTCCTTGGTGGAATGAGAGTTAAGGATGTATATTTGTATATTCTAAAAGCCCTGACTACTCTGCATCACTATTGAACCACATTAATGCTTTTTTCCTTCAACAAATGAGGACAGTCACTGTAAAGACAACATGATAATGTACACTCACTATAAGGATAGTCACAAATGAGGAAATCTCAGAGTGATTATCCCTTGTGTAATTGCCGCTTGAATACATTGCTATTGAACCACATTAATGCTTTTTTCCTTCAAGTGGCAATTACACAAGGGACAGTCACTGTGAGATGTCCTCATTTGTGACAAGGACAGTCACACATGAGGACATCTCACAGTGACTGTCCCTTGTGTAATTGCCACTTGAATGTATTGCTATTCAACCACATTTATGGGCCTGTTTGGACCATGGCACACAATAGCATCTACAGAGAAGAATATCCCAGGTGTAACAAGTTGTAAGAATATACCAACAGTTCTAAGAAGTTCCCTAGCACATAGTAGCATCTACAGAGAAGAATATACAACATGAGGGCAGCCACTGTAAAGACAACATGATAATGTACACTCATTGTATGTGTACATTATCATGTTGTCTTTACAAGGATAGTCATTTTTGACAAGGATAGTCACACATGAGGACATCTCACAGTGATCGATTGTCCCTTGTGTAATTGCCACTTGAATGTATTGCTATTGAACCACATTAATGCTTTTCTTCTTCAACAAATGAGGACAATCACTCTAAAGACAACATGATAATGTACACTCACTGTAAGGACAGTCACAAATGAGGACATCTCACAGTGACTGTCCCTTGTGTGATTGCCACTTGAATGTATTGCTATTCAGCCACATTAATGCTTTTCTTCTTCAACAAATGAGGATAGTCACTCTAAAGACACAATGATAATGTACACGGGCTGTAAGTGTACATTATCATGTTGTCTTTACAGTGACTGTCCTCCTTCAAGTGGCAATTACACAAGGGATTTGTGTTTTCATTTGTGTTTTCAACAGCGCCGTAACCCTTCGCGAAATCACATCGGGATATAAGGGCAAAACAAACAAGAACGTTGTCATTTGTATTTTCAACAGCGCCGAGAGAGATAAACAAACTTAAAACTCAGACTTAAGAAAGATGAAGGCAATGCTTCAAAAGGCCGATGCCCTAAATACGGGAAAACACAATACCACCATTAAACGATGCCCTAGTCACCGTATCAATGCTGCCAGCTCCGTACCAGTATGCTGACTGCTCACTTTCATCCTGTGATAAAGGTAACTTCATTAATCATACTTGAAATGGCAGCATATGAACTAAAGCTGATGAACATTTATAAACTAAAAGTTTAAAACTACAGATTACAAATGTAGTAGTTTCATACGAAAAGAACTTGATGTCTGAAATTTACCATTAGAAGTATCCAAAGGAATACCACAGTACTGTTGAACTTGGAGAATCGGAGATGATCTACACAGCAAGGTTCAATAGCTGTAAGGACTGTTACACCATCTTTAGCATTTGAATACATTTTCTCCTTGGCTTCTGGTGGATCCTCAAAGACCCCCAATGACGTTTTCCCTACAATTATCAATTGTTTGTCAGTATGAGATATTAATAAATAAACATTAATCACAATATTAGGCAAACAATGTTCTTGATGTCTGAATCTAAATCACAGAAAGCTCTAATAAAGCAGTTCTCAGTTTCACATTAAACTAAGTTTCAATTTCAAATGGTTATAATAATTTTTGCAAGTTATAAGTAGCTGGTTACAGTATATGACATAAAAAGAAAAAAAATCATTTCTATTCTTTTCTTCTTTTTCTCTTTCAACGAAGCTTTTGCACCACACAAATGCATACCAAGAATTTCTCAGGAGGTTTCAAGACCATTGCATACCAAACTTCTTCTCTGTAGATGCTACTGTGTGTCGTGGCCCAAACGGGTCCAAATAGACCTAGTGACTCTAGTAGGTCTCCAAAACCTGTTCTGCAGCAATAACTCTTCAATTTGACAAAGGACCTTATGAACTTATATGTTTTTTGAGTACCCTTTTTGATGTTCTAACAATCCTCCAACTCCCAGACCTTGACTACACTCCAGAGCATATCAATGTCCTTATTGAGTCCGCAGACCTAATGCATGCCTTTGGGTGTGGGTTCCAAAACAAGGCATTGAAAATGGGTGCATGAAACCAAGATCAGAGTTTGAAGATGTCCACCATGCTCTAAAGATCTAGATTCAACAAGGTTTGAGGTCCTTTACTTGCCGCTACCCTCTGATCTTGCATAATCCATCAACTCCTAGTCAAGAACATTGAGATTCTTGACCTAGGGCTTGCTCTTGAAATTCTCTGGCTTAGTATCCTGTTCCAAAGCTTTTAAAATATGAAAATAAACCCCCTTAACTTGCATTTTACAAAGAACAGAGGATATCCTATGGTTTATTTGCAAGTTAAGGCCATTTGAATGCAATAACCCAAAAAATGAGGGTTTGACAGAACAACAGATAAGAAAAAGGAATAACTTTGATATAAGGTGTCTTGAATCTACCAAATAAACTCTCAAAGCATAAGATATAAATACTCTAACTTCCACACTGGTCTGCCCTCCCTTTCACATCCGTACACTGTACAGTGCTTGAAGGAAATGCACAAAAAAGGCTCTGAAATAGTGGCTCTATCTGACAGAGAGTCCATGCTAGGCTTCATGACTAACCTAGAGCACATTCCTTGTTATGGAGGAAGTTTGAATGGTGAAGAACTTATGGAATGGATAGAGGACCTAGATAACCATTTTGACTACAAGTATCTTATTAATAACCATTTTGACTACAAGTATCTTATGGATAGAGGACCTTGATAACCATTTTGACTCATTTAGTATCTTATTGAGCTTCACTTTGTTTCGAGAATATAGTTTAATATTCTCTACTAAATAGGGCCAACCACGTGAAGGTGGAAGCTCATTTGGCCCCACCCCCCTCCCCCTAACATCACTCTACATTCCCCGTTAACATCTAACATTCATTCATTCTTTCAATTATTAATAAAATGTAACATTCAATCAATATCACATGATAACATTCATTAACACATTAGATTCGTTAACACACAACATTCATCAATATGAAAATAAACACATAATTCATGAACATTCATTAGCACATAATTAAATTCATTGAGACATAAAATTTAGTCATTATCAATTAAGGTATTTAGATGACAATCATTTCTTTTTTCTCTTTCTAATTTTTTTTTCTATGTAAGCTCTAAGAGGAGCATCAGTGTTATCATCAATACCCCCCTCATCAGTTGTTTTGTTCTTTGTTCTTGATGATCTCAAATTCCTATGCTGCTGCAAAGGGGGGTCCTCTACAATAACAAATAAAAGAGTTAAATTTAAAATATTTAATTATAATTGTTACAAGTATTTAATTATTTTAAAGAACATAACTGTGGCGCTCTTTAATTACCTGATCTGGCCACATCATTTTGTCTAGACTCAACCTCAACATGCTCATGAGCACCGACCCCTCAATCCTCTACAGTTGCTATACAAAATGTTACATTAATCTAAATACCAATTGTAATTACATATAAAAATTTTAATAGCAAATGTATACCTCCACCACTAGGATGCACATCATGCGAACCTTCATTATGCATAGATTGTGTAGAAGGATTGTCAGGCTGCATTCCAATATCCTACACATTGTTATCATTGCTTTCTTAAAATAGATATACTCACTTTATATTAGAACTTAACATCAAATAGACTAATTGGTAAAGTATTCAATTTGAAATAAATTTCATTTAGCTTATTTACCTGTGGCTCAGATGCATCATTATTTGAACCTTGCACACTGATTTCAGCTCGTAGCCGTTCAGCCACGGCTCTATAGCCTTGTTGGAAGCCAATTCTCTTGTCCTCTTCTGTGAGGCATCTATTGAACTCTGACCCCTACATTTTTTCTTGGTATGGTGAATTTTACTTGCATTGTTTGATCAAAAAAAATTTCCTTGCAATATATAAAAAAATTGATACAAGTTTTCATTTACTAATACTTACAACTCGTGCTTGAAGTTTGGAAAAACCACCAGAGCTGAGCTTGTGTGTCCCGTGCTTTTCTAATCTTGCCTTTGTTGCCTTTGATGTGTCAGGCAATCTATGAAAAGTTTGAAATATGTTAGAGACCAATATAGGGAAAATTTAGAGGTTAATTAGTACATAATTACATTCTCAAAAGTATCACATACCTTGCTCTACTCTCTACTGGTGTAATTCCTTTTTTCATGTCGGCTTTATACTTTCCATCCAAAATCAAACCTTGCCACTCAGCCTCAAGAACACAGGGCGGATGCTCATGCCTTGGGTTAACCTCTAAATATTTCCTGTACTGGTCCCTAATATACTTCAAACATAAACCAGCTCTTTCAAGGAGCTTGTTTCTCTCGAATGCACGAGGTCCAAAAAGCTGGGTCATACTATCTACAAGATCATCCTTCAACTTTTTATCTTGGTTATTCCACCTTTTAAGTAAAAAAAAACATGTTAGACTCATAAATGAAGAGAAGCTACCTTTAATATAGTTCAAGAAATTGATGAAAAGGAAAACTATTCTAGCAATGATATGAAATCAAAATAGTGGTTTGGGGTTTTAGTTAGGATATGATGTTCCACCATGTACGTATGGTGGGCCCGAATATCCGCAAACACTCATCACCAAGTTTTCGCCAAAAAATATCATTCCCTACAAAATAATCATGGGATCATTAGTCGATGAAGAGTGATCAAAAACTAAATTACTATTATATCACTATAGAATAATAATAACTTTAAAGTACCTGGAAGTTTGGATACTTTTAAGGGAACGCCTTCATCGTCGCTGATGATCAATACGTAATCCTTCACCGTTCCCGTACTAGGAACACAGGAACATCCAGGAAATGATGTTGCATCGGGACTTGTTGCATCTCCTATTGCAAAAAATGAAAACCATTATCAAATGCCTCCAAGAAATAATACTTCAAGGGAAATAAATTGGTACAGAGCACCCATGGCACAAACACAATCAAGGGATCTACATCGTAAACACATAACACTTAAACACATAACAAAAGAGAGAAAAAGAGGGATTTGTGTACCAGTAGATGGTGCAACAGTTGGTGCATTTAGGCTGTGTGTTGTTGACATGGCAGTCGGCAAGACATTTGTGGCTGTCCTGGATGGAGGTGGCGTTGTCATATCATCATGGAAAGGAGCTGAAGAATAAAATTGTTAGAGCATGCATAAATATAGAACGCGTGGACTAGCATGGACAAGATTGTTAGAGCATTAAAAAAAAAGATTGTTCGAGCATGTATTGTCAATGATTATGATCATTCCTATATATATTCAGTGGAAAACACAAGTGGGGAATGGAACATGTGATCTACCTGAACCACTTGCAATACCGGCCTCATCATGGGAATGGGGTTCAAAATTACGCAAATAACTCTGTAAAGACAATGCATCCATATTTTAATTAATGTCATAAAAGAGCATAACATAAAAACCATTATTGAACTCTTGTAATAATTAAAAATTTCATTAATACTTACTTTAAAGTTTTCAGAAGTGCGCAACAACTCAGCTGCCCTGTCTTTTATTTCCTGAGTCTGAGGATGTATGGATACCAAACGTAGAAGTTCTTTCCCAATTTTCTTTAGCAGCTTTTTAATGGAACCGATCGGGTCATCGGTCTCTGCTAAATCAATAAAAAAAGGGTCCACAAGGGGGGACTCCTGAGGGACTGCAGGTTGCTTTCCCTCTCTCCGACCACCGGCCCTCTATGACAACAATAATATTAGTATTATCAAAATTACTCCAAAACAATGAAGAAAATAACATTAAAAAAAATAACATTTTGCTTCTATCTAGTTTGCACAATTATAATGAATTTTACCTGCTCATGTGTAGATGAGCTAGGAATATCGTCACCATCACCTTCGGGCGGTCGCTCCATATTGTGCCCCTATGTCAAAGATCAAGTAAAAAAATGTTAGCCAAAAATTTAATAACTAAATGGTATGTTGGAGTCATTGATTAGAAGTTGGTTTAATAGTATGTACCACCCCCATGATAGTAGCCTCGTTTGTATCTATGCGGTTCAAATTGTAATCAATAAGCAGCTCTTCCCCTGCACGTATTAATTTTATCGCACAGATGAATACACGATTTCCCTTGCGCGCCTCAAATATGCAATTGGGTTGCTTTATAGTTGACCCAGGTCGTGTACTATTTATAAAACCCGCAATATTCCCTGTTGCTTTTGGCCTTCCATCAATGTATATAGCCACACTTTTACTTTGATTATTGTCTTGCTGTTGTATATAATTTGCCGAGAGTGCATACCTACGCATACTTTTTTTATATTGAACAATATGCATCCAACTTTTGTAATCGTAACATGGTCCAACATACTCCATCAATTCAGAAACTTTTTTGTAAGACACCTTTATGCCATCCATAGAAAATAGGCCCAAACCATGTAATGATGATGGTGCTATGCGATATATCCTCTCATTAACACAAAAATCAATGTTTATTGGAGGAAGTTCCTTGGGTACCCAATGTTTCTGTAGATGTTGGTACCTCAAGGGCACCTCGATGTCGCCTTTCATCTCATCATCATAAGAACATGACCCCCCTTGAGCAAGGAAAAATTTCATGTGTTTATTGAATTTCCTTCTAGTCCTTTGACCTCTAGTTAATCTCCCTATTCTAGATAAACTGCATGTCTCACTTTCCTCTTCTATTCCTATATTTCCCTCACTCGAGGAAGACACTTCTGACAAATACCTATTTGCTAGTACCTGCGAATGGGAGAGATCTTAGAAGACATCAATCTTACTATTGATAAGTGTATTAAATAGACTTTCTATAAGGTGTATTGACTTATACCTGTCGATCCATGAGACTGTGCGGGATGCTCTTGAAAGGGGTTCAATTTCCTACAAATGTAATTCAATTATCGTGAGCATAATCACATCATAATCATAATCACATCCATCATAAGCATCACATAAAAATTAAAAACATTAAAACGTACACATTATAACACTTATAGCTTTTAAATAGATAATGAATAAACTATGTAACCATTTAAGACAAATATATTTCTATCAAGAAATGAATATTAAATACATTAAGGATTGATGGCATACCTTTAAATTTCATCATCATCATCCTCATCATCATCATCATCATCATCATCATCATCATCCTCGTCATCATCGTCATCATCATCGTCCTCGTCGTCCTCGTCGTTGTCGTCATCATCAACATCATCATCATCAACATCAACATCATCTTCATCATCATCATCAGTAGCAGCATCATCTTCTTCTTCTTCTTCATGAAAATTTGTCTCAGAAACATCATCCAATAATTTTCGATCGTGATCATCATCTACATCATCTTCTACTTCTTCGGTATCTTCTTCTTCCATCGCATTATACTTTATCGGCCTTCCTCTCGGTTCATGTCTAACAACAAATGACCAACCCGGTTTATGTGAAACCTCTGAGTAAAATACATGTTCACATTGGCTTGGAAGAACATAGGGCTCATCCCCAACTGGCTCAAACGACCTTGTATTAACCATTGTAAATCCATTATCATGTTCAATAACAGTTCTATTAGGATCATTTGGATTAAGTCGTAGCCTGTACCATTTGACAACGAAGAGTACTAATTTGAAGGAACTAAAGTCGCACTCAAATATATCATCCAAAATGCCATAGTATTGATTTTTAGACTCTTGAGGATCTAAGTCATTTCTAGATGAAATATTAGTCACTTGAAAGACTGCAGTTATTCCAGAATCACAAGTTTTCTTCGTGTCATCCAACACTTTGACGCGAAATTTTTGACCATTACAGAACATACCCTTGTGGTGTTTAACCTACAATAATATGTGAAACATGTCAAAATTATTATATCGTGAGTTGATAAACATACGGGTGATTAATAATTTTGTACGTACCTGGAAATCTCTTAAACCATATGCTAAATCTATTTCCCTTTGCGTAACATTAGAATCTCCATTACGATGAGCTTCTTTAACCAATGAAGATACACCTTCCCATGTTAATGTGTGACCAGAATGTTGACATCGTTCAATCCATACCGTCATCCAATCAAGATTGTTTGCAATATACAAATGTAGTGCATCCCACTCTCGAGCAACTGTACAAAAAAAAAATAGACGACTTACAACCGATTTATTTTGAAGATTAAGAAATAATTTATTACAATAACATCTTATAATTTATTACCTGCCACTTTCCTCAATCTACCTTTCCCCATCAAGTACTCCCCTTTGAATTTTTTAAAAGGGTCGAGATCCCAAATGCGATCTACATGGATATTTGAAGCAAACTTAGGAAGATATTCAGTAATGTACACCATAGTCTGGTATACCATGTATCCCTCTACCATAGAACCCTCAGGATGTGCTCTTTGTCGAACCAAAGCCTTCAAAGATTTCAAGTGCCTCTCAACCATCCACATTGACCTAGTGTGTGCAAGTCCACACAATTCAATCTCCTCAACTTGGTGTATGAGGTAGTGTTCTTGTGCATTGAAAAAAGTTGGAGGTAGACACTTTTGCATTTCACACAATAAATGAGGAATTCTTCTCTTCCAATAGTTTATATCTTCTTTATGGATTTCTTTAGATGACAACCACCTACATTAAGAGATTCAAGTCACAAAAAATATATAAATACGAGACTTTACAAAATAATATACAATAGATTACATAGCAAGAAAAACAAATCGCGAATATAATAAATATATACAACAAATTGAACAGATATTACTGCTTACCTCATGTATTTTCCAAGATCATATATCACTTGTTTGATGTTATTGTTGAAGTGCTCTGGGAGAGATAGAGGTAGCACGTACTGCAGTAATTATAAACCAATCATTTCATTATTTTCTAACATAACATAATGAATAGTACACGTAGTTTATGAATATATTGTAAATACAGAAGAACATAACTTACCTTGATGAAAGTATGCCAATCATGTGTTTTGAGCCCTGGCCCAAATTCACTTTTCTTTGATATGAGATTGCTTATGTTCCCAGCAAATCCTGTGGGAAATCGAATTTTTCGTATGACTTCTTTTATGGCATCACTTTGCTGCTCCGTTAATAACCAAGGAAGGGCACTTATATTAATCTGATCTCTATTGCTATTTGAGTGAATGAAATTCTTCAGTGCATGATTGGATTCATGAATGTCATTACAAATTTTGACAATTTTTTCTTTGTCACGCCTTCCATCTAGTATTTTTCACAATGTCTCTGTTATATTCTTTCCAACATGCATAAGATCAAACAAATGCACAATTTGTAGGTCCTCGTAGTAGGGCAACCTACTAAATTGTCTGGGATAGCTTTTTAGTCCCTTTGGAAGGTTGTCAGTAGTGCCTTGACGACCTTCACGATCATCAATTACATAATTAGTAAACAAAAATCACAATAGAAATATATAAATTACAAACATAAACCATTAAGTGGAACGACATTACCTCGACAATTAATTCTATTATATTCCAACTTCCATAGGCGAGGTGTCATTCTTCGTGGCTTTGATGTAGTCTCTTCTTTCCCATTGAAAAGATGTTTTTCCATACTTCGATACTTATGATTCCTGTGGAGGAAGTGTCTGTACTCATCAAACACATGCTTTGCTAAACTTTTTGAATGACGAGATTTCATCTTTGGACCACAAACTGGACATGTAAATTTTCCCTTTGTTTGAAGACCTACAAGATAATGATATAATTGGATTATTAAATATGTTGATTTTTATAATTAGAATTATCATGTGCAACTTGAATTCACTATAACATACCACAAAAATGTGTTAGCCCTGGGGCATCATGTATTGTCCATACAAGTATTGCATGGAATTGAAATTGTCTTTGTCCTATTGGTCTAGACACGTCATACATAGTGACACCGTTCCATAACTCCACCAACTCGTCAATAAGAGGCTCAATATATACATTCATATCTTTAACTTGATATTTACCTACTTGAATGAACAGTAACATTACATAATTATTGTGACCATTTTACTGTAAGATTTGTAAGTACATGTAAATTAATAACTATCAAATGATAAAATACCTGGAACAATCATTGCCAACATAATGTGCTCCCTCTTTATTGACATCCACGGAGGAATGTTATTGTTGATAACAAAAACAGGCCACACCGAGCAAACAGATCTCATCTCTCCAAATGGATTGACACCATCCGCTGCCAATGAAAGCCTGAGATTACGAGGTTCTTCTTTGAAGTGTTGCCACTTTTCCTCTATGTGCATAAATGTCGAACCATCCGCAGGGATTCGAATAATGTCATCTCGACTTCTATTGCGTGCATGGTAATCCATAAATTGTGCCAAGCTAGTACACCTGAATAATTGTCGCATCCGTGGAATAATGGGGATGTAACGAAGAACCTTGTGAGGCACCTTTTTTGTTATTCGATCTGTTCGATATCTACTCGTATGACATACAGGGCATTGTGTTGCAAATTCATGTTCTTTATAATATATAATATGATCATTGGAACAAGCATGTATTGCTTGATACTCCATTCCAATATCTTTCATAATAGCAGATAATTCTCGATATGAGCGAGGTAGAATATTTGATGGTGGTAACAAAAACTCGCCTATCAATCTACAACAAAAAATATAAGTTGTTAATATAAAAAATATTAGTGGTACATTATTCACCCTTTGTTAACTATAAAGACATATATGACATACCTTAACATACGTGACATTGTTATGTTGGATAAACCATTCATAACCTTCAAGTTCAACAACAACAATACAGCAGAGAGAAGAGTTGTTTGGGAGTCTTTGTATAGGGGCTCGTATGCCTTCTCAAGTAGAGGTACATCAAGGCTATCATCATCATCATGATCAGATCCGCTTGGACTAAATGTGTCATGGATCAATGTATTTATACCATCATCTTCAATTGTGTTTTCTGGCGCATGATCGTCATCTTCCATGGGATCATTATCTTCACCTTGGATATTCACACCCCCATGTTCCTCCATATCATGTACTTCCCTGGGGAGATCAACCTATATAAAATTGATTAACATAAATAAACCATGATCTTCAACTCATCATCAAGTGATTTCATATGTATATAAATTGTTAAAATGATATAATGAACAACTTACCAGTGGATGATAGTCATGCCCCCCTTCAATGTGACCATTCTCCCTACAATGTCTCTTAACTGTTTTGATTAGCAATCTTCTACGATTTAAGCCCTTACAAATTTTGCAGGGACAATAACATTTTCCATCACCTTTTCTTTTCAAGTTAGACCACAATCTAGCGATTGTCTCCCTATTTTGTTCTTCACTTATATTATCTGACATGATCGTTCTTCGCAGGAAGCAAAAATTGGGCTATGAAAACTTCGGTCTACAACTTTCAGTGACTAAGCAAAATTGTCAAAAGTATACAAAACATATAAGCTACAAGGCCTTCTTGCTTAGCTCTAGAAGCTCTCTAGCAATCAAAACATATAAGCTACAAGGCCTAACAACAATTTCAAAACATATAAGCTACAAGGCAAGACATATTACATGACATGGCAAAAGGATTAAAATATACATTAGATTAAAAAATATACAATTTTCAAACCTGAGCGCGCGGCTATAACTCGTGCAATGGTCTTCTTGCTTAGCTTTAGAAGCTCTCCAGCACTCAAAACATATAAGCTACAAGGCCTAATAGCAATTTCAAAACAAGGGTCATCAAAAGAACCAAAAACAATGTGTGCAAACAATACCTTGTGAAGTGGTATAGACAATTAGAAGATGCTACTATGTGCTAGGGAACTTCTTAGAACTGTTGGTATATTCTTACAACTTGTTACACCTGGGATATTCTTCTCTGTAGATGCTACTGTGTGCCATGGTCCAAACGGGCCCATAAATGTGGTTGAATAGCAATACATTCAAGTGGCTTACACAAGGGACAGTCACTGTGAGATATCCTCATGTGTGACTGTCCTTGTCACAAATGAGGACATCTCACAGTGACTGTCCCTTGTGTAATTGCCACTTGAATGAGGTCAGTCACTGTAAAGACAACATGATAATGTACACATACAATGAGTGTACATTATCATGTTTTCTTTACAGTGGCTGCCCTCATGTTGTATATTCTTCTCTGTAGATGCTACTACGTGCTAGGGAACTTCTTAGAACTGTTGGTATATTCTTACAACTTGTTACACCTGGGATATTCTTCTCTGTAGATGCTACTGTGTGTCGTGGTCCAAACGGGCCCATAAATGTGGTTGAATAGCAATACATTCAAGTGGCAATTACACAAGGGACAGTCACTGTGAGATGTCCTCATGTGTGACTGTCCTTGTCACAAATGAGGACATCTCACAGTGACTGTCCCTTGTGTAATTAAGTATTGTGGGGAAGCATTCTAAATAACCAAAGCCGCTAACAATAAATTCAACACAGATATGTCCTCATTTCTGGGTATTTTAGCTCTCTAACAGCTGAATACCAGATTAAATAATAATGACAAAAGAAAAATAAACCCAACGTACTCAGAAATTGTAGCTGTGATTTTGCGGAGGGAATCTCTCTCGGCACTGTTGAAAACACAAATGACAACCCGCTTGATTTCGCGGAGGGAATCTCTCTCGGTGCTGTTCAAAACACAAATGACAACCCGCTTTGTTCAAAACACAAATGATAACCCGCTTGATTTCGCGGAGGGAATCTCTCTCGGCGCTGTTGAAAACACAAATGACAACGTTCCTTTTTTTTTTTGCACTTATATCCCGACCAACATAAGGTCCATTTGTAATACAACATGATAATGTACACTTACAGTGAGTGTACATTATCATGTTGTCCTTAGAGTGACTATCCTCATTTGTTGAAGAAGAAAAGCATTAATGTGGCTGAATAGCAATACATTCAAGTGGCAATTACACAAGGGACAGTCACTATGAGATGTCCTCATTTGTGACTGTCCTTACAGTGAGTGTACATTATCATGGTGTCTTTAGAGTGACTGTCCTCATTTGTTGAAGAAGAAAAGCATTAATGTGGTTGAATAGCAATACATTCAAGTGGCAATTACACAAGGGACAATCACTGTGAGATGTCCTCATGTGTGACTGTCCTTGTCACAAATGAGGACATCTCACAATGACTGTCCCTTGTGTAATTCAAGTGGCAATTACACAAGGGACAGTCACTGTGAGATGTCCTCATTTGTGACTGTCCTTACAATGAGTGTACATTATCATGTTGTCTTTAGAGTGACTGTCCTCATTTGTTGAAGAAGAAAAGCATTAATGTGGTTCAATAGCAATACATTCAAGTGGCAATTACACAAGGGACAATGTCATGAGCCGTGACATATTGAACTTAGTATAATAATAAAATGATTAGATGATATATAATAATCTATTATTAACGGTATATAACAATAATATATAATTATTATCAAAAGATAATAATAATATATAGTTAGCATAATAAGTAATATGTTAATTAAATAATATTAAAATATTAATAAATAATATAATTATGATTATAATTATAATATAAATTAATAATAAATAATTATTAATAAATTATATATATTATATTATAATAATATATTAAGTAATAATATTAAATCAATTATTGATATAATAATTTTAATATATAAATAATATTAATAAACCTCTCAATATAAAACAATATGTTATCACTATAATAATATTTATTATAATATTATTAATATTACTAACATCATTAATTATAATATTTAATAATAACAATAACATTAATAATAATAATAATAATAATAACGTTTAAAGCAATATCGAATATCTGTAATCGATATACATCTACATTAAACATCTGCATTATCTATCACGATGAGGAACGAAGAAGTGATACAACAATCACTAGTCATTACACATCGATACCATGAGAGGATGATTAATGAACCAAATACTATGAAGTCAAGATCAACATGATATGAATAAGGGATAGGTCGCTATGGGTTTCAGAAGATGTATTGATAAGCAAGAAGGATAACCATTCATATATTATAAATAATCATTAATTGCACAAGTTTAGACAATGACATATCCGATAAAGCAATATCAAACATGAAGACCCGCTAGCAAATATGCACCATCACTTCCTATGTTATCATGACAATAACATAAACTAGATTGAATTCTACTATCTATATCAATAGACACCACATAGGAGGATATCGACTAAAGGATTGAAAGATTATCGATTGTCTGAGATAAACCACATCTTGTAGAAACACAAAAGCATCAGTGATTATATCACAAGCTATTGATGAATGAGGCATCAGTCATGGATAATAAGTACAATGTATCCTTAAGTATTAACAGGAATGGAAGTCAATTTGAAGATCAAACTCCATTACCAGCAATCAACCAATAAATGGACAATTATCAGAAAATGATATCGACTTATATCAGAGTAGAAAGATTGGATATCATCATAACAATATGGGATAAGGCAAGAGTTAATATCGATTGACTAAATACTAATGATAGTTAGACCAAACTAATACAAACACAATGGATGTTAACTACTGGTTGCACTACCAATTAGGGAAGATTACCTTCATAAAAAGATTTGATATTGAGTCAATCTGGGAGTTATCTATGATCAGAAAATAATGAAATAATATTATGTGAACTGTCGGATTATGGAAAGGTGTGCTTAACAAAGGGACATGGAGGAAGAAACAAGACACGTCTCATTCATAGCATCTCTTCATTTGTTAAAGACAATATAAGAATGCATTCTCGTCAGTCACTCAAGGCATCATTAGAACTTTATTTACTTATCCATATTTGGATATACTCAATAGAGCATCTGCCTTTGGCAGTTTGGTTTCAAGTTTATCATTGCAGATCAGAGACAACACCATGATTGCACAGATAGAAAGGATAGTCAGAAACAGCATCAATATTTGAAGTTGCAAGCATATAATTCAGAATCTGAAATAGCAACATATCACTCATAGCGATATTACACATTTGCATAATTACATCATCATATCAGACACAGCAAATACATTGCTGTAAGCAATACTTATTGATTGTATATCGATATTGTTTATATCAGACATACCATCATTATACTATCACTATAAGTGATAGGAAACATCATATTCATAGCATATTTCATATCATTATATCCGACAGTGCTATTAAACATATTGGTATCAATATCATCTTGCACACATATTGTGATTGAATCTAAAATAGCGGTTGATATCTTAAGTAACCTCCATTACTTAGTTTAATTGTAAGTATCTGATAGAGTAAGTCTGAGAAGTGGAGTAATTGTTCCTGTTTTCCAAGTTAGCCAAAAAGGGGACATTACAGACAATCACGGTGAGATGTCCTCATGTGTGACTGTCCTTGTCACAAATGAGGACATCTCACAATGACTGTCCCTTGTGTAATTCAAGCGGCAATTACACAAGGGACAGTCACTGTGACATGTCCTCATTTGTGACTGTCCTTACAGTGAGTGTACATTATCATGTTGTCTTTAGAGTGACTGTCCTCATTTGTTGAAGAAGAAAAGCATTAATTTGGTTCAATAGCAATACATTCAAGTGACAATTACACAAGGGACAATCACTGTGAGATGTCCTCATGTGTGACTATCCTTGTCACAAATGAGGACATCTCACAATGACTGTCCCTTATGTAATTCAAGCAGAAATTACACAAGGGACAGTCACTGTGAGATGTCCTCATTTGTGACTGTCCTTACAGTGAGTGTACATTATCATGTTGTCTTTAGAGTGACTGTCCTCATTTGTTGAAGAAGAAAAGCATTAATGTGGTTCAATAGCAATACATTCAAGTGGCAATTACACAAGGGACAATCACTGTGAGATGTCCTCATGTGTGACTGTCCTTGTCACAAATGAGGACATCTCACAATGACTGTCCCTTGTGTAATTCAAGCAGCAATTACACAAGGGACAGTCACTGTGAGATGTCCTCATTTGTGACTATCCTTATAGTGAGTGTACATTATCATGTTGTCTTTAGAGTGACTGTCCTCATTTGTTGAAGAAGAAAAGCATTAATGTGGTTCAATAGCAATACATTCAAGCGGCAATTACACAAGGGACAGTCACTGTGAGATGTCCTCATTTGTGACTGTCCTTACAGTGAGTGTACATTATCATGTTGTCTTTAGAGTGACTGTCCTCATTTGTTGAAGAAGAAAAGCATTAATGTGGTTCAATAGCAATACATTCAAGTGGCAATTACACAAGGGACAATCGATCACTGTGAGATGTCCTCATGTGTGACCTTTGTGAAGGCAAGTGCCAATTTGTACCCAAGTTACCAATATTGTGGCAAAAGTGGGAATGAAGCATTTAGGGGTCAAATTGGGAAAAGAAGTGTAGAAGTGGCCTATGTGAGGTCTAAATAGCCTAACTAAGTCATGGTTAGGGTCTTATGGTGTTTGAACAATAAGTTTTGAACCAAAATCCCAAAGGTTGTAACAAGTTGTCAATGTTGTCATTCACAACATTGACAACATTTGTGCAAGGAAGCATTTTCGAGTAAGATGGTTATGTAACTATATGAAAGCATTGAATTAGGCATCAGATCAACTATAAGAGGCCTCCATCGATCTGTGCAAAAGGTTGGGGGGAAAAACATTTGGAATTAAGAAGATTTGTAGAGTAACACGGTTTTAGTGAATTCTTGAGTTTTTTTGTTTCTTTGTTTTCAGTTGATTAATGGATTAGATAGCTCGCAGTGTCTATTGGAAAAGTTAGTACAAGTTGTTTTTTTATTCTGTGTTGTGTTTTTTTTGAGTTTTGAAGCATTCCAACTAGTTTGTTAATTCTTTTGTTAAGTACCCTATCATTGGTTTGAACCAGGCAGGTTGAACAAATGGAGTCTTAGCTCATCATTCCATTGTCAATTTTGTACGGGCTCTTGGAATGGGTGAGGAGACTCCATGTACTATATGTTTGGAAGGAGGGGCCCTGGGAAGCTCATTTTCTATGTTTGCAATGATGTCCTAGGTGAGTCAGTTGAGCACAGTTAGGGATGACAAATCATTACAAGAAGATTACAACAAGTTGAATGCATTGGTTGCTTCAACTAAAATCTCATGGAGAGGTAGACACACATCTAAAGAAGCCCCAAGTCAAATTAGAAGATTGGGTGAGTTTCTTTGGCTGCTAAGAAAACAAACTCTTAGTCAGACTGTCCAAGTTGTGTCAAAATACTTGTTTTCAGGCATGGCTGTAGCAGTTGGTGTACAAAAAATCTAGGAGGAGAAGACCTTAGATATCTTGGAGTTCTCAATAAAGGGCATCTGAATCCTAAGCCCTTTAGGTGGCTTAATATAAACAAAAAGGCTTGACAAAGGCCTAATTGCTAGCAGCCTATTTTTGGGTGCAATTGGCATGCATGGTTTGATGAACCGGATTGAAGTACTGATGAAAAGTATAGGTGAAGGAGTAATATTGAAACCAATAGAGGTCCTAGTGGCCAGCCTCTCCATGGAGTAAAGTTCTAGTTGAATGTGTTTCAATTTGTGAAGACAAGACTAGGAGTGTCCTAGTAGCTAGATTGGTATTGAGCAGAGTTCGTTGTATTTCTTGTTGGTGTGCACTAGTTGAAGGAGTGGGATCTTGGGTAGAGATACCTAAAGAGTGTAGGGATAGTTAAGTACCCTATCAAGTCAAAACATTGGCCTAAAGAGACCCTAGTGAAGGATAGGGAGTGAGCAAGACAAAGTGTTACATCAATTAACAAGATCATTTTTTGGTAATTGTGTACATTATCATGTTGTCTTTACAGTGACTGTCCTCATTTGTTGAAGAAGAAAAGCATTAATGTGGTTCAATAGCAATACATTCAAGTGGAAATTACACAAGGGAATATCACTATGAGATGTCCTAAGTGTGACTGTCCTTGTCACAAATGAGGACATCTCACAGTGACTGTCCCTTGTGTAATTGCCACTTGAATGAGGACAGTCACTGTAAAGACAACATGATAATGTACACAAGTACCGTGAAGGTAGTCGCAAGTTAGGGCTGTTTCATTGCATACCCGAAACAATGAAGACATTACAGTCCACAAAACGTTTGTGCTTGAAAGATGAACAAATAAAATTAAACTTCTAAATAACCAAAGCCGCTAACAATAAATTCAACACAGATATGTCCTCATTTCTGGGTATTTTAGCTCTCTAACAGCTGAATACCAGATTACATAATAATGACAAAAGAAAAATAAACCCAACGTACTCAGAAATTGTAGCTGTGATTTCGCGGAGGGAATCTCTCTCGGCGCTGTTGAAAACACAAATGACAACGTTCTTGTTTTTTTTGCCCTTATATCCCGATGTGATTTCGCGGAGGGTTACGGTGCTGTTGAAAACACAAATGACAACGTTCCTTTTTTTTTTTTCCCTTATATCCCAACAACATCGCAATTGCAAGTTAGGGCTGTTTCACTGCATACCCGAAACAATGAAGACGTTACGGTCCACAAAACGTTTGTGCTTGAAAGATGAACAAATAAAATTAAACTTCTAAATAACCAAAGCCACTAACAATAAATTCAACATAGATATGTCCTCATTTCTGGGTATTTTAGCTCTCTAACAGCTGAATACCAGATTACATAATAATGACAAAAGAAAAATAAACCCAACGTACTCAGAAATTGTAGCTGTGATTTCGCGGAGGGAATCTCTCTCGGTGCTGTTGAAAACACAAATGACAACGTTCTTGTTTTTTTTGCCCTTATATCCTGATGTGATTTCGCGGAGGGTTACGGCGCTGTTGAAAACACAAATGACAACGTTCTTATTTTGTTTGCCGTTATATCGTGATGTGATTTCGCGGAGGGTTACGGTGCTGTTCAAAACACACATGACAACGTTCCTTTTAAATTTTGCGCTTATATCCCGACAACGTCGCAATTGCGACAGTTACAAATGTATTGTCGTCGCAAATTGCGATGGTGTCGAGCTATATTTGAAAAAAAAAGAGCAAAACCACATGACATTTGCCTGCCGTCGCAAATGGCCATCGCAATGTCACCCCAAATGTATTAGTGCCTTTAGCGGGCCTTCTCTTGAGCAATCAAGAGGAATGACTCAAGTGGGGACAACCTTGTCATCATTTTCTTTGGTGGCAAGTGATTCCAACTCACTATAATCTCAAGGCTATCAAGGACACAAAAAACCTTGGTAGACATAACACTTATCTTCGTTTGATGTGAGTAGCTCATGGGATTGCGACCATGGGGAAAAAATTGAACAAGAATGCTTAAGGTACTCTTGAGGCCGTAAGGTCCTAGTCCTTTATGAGGAGCAAGAGGGGTGTTGTGAATGGAAATCCTTACTACAAACCATTGGTTAGAGGCCACCCTATTTTAGCCACTTAGCTTCTTGGTGCAAGGATTGATCCAAGTGGATTTACCCGGATCACCCCAAGACACTCACCATGTGTTCCTTTGGTTGTGTCTTTGACACTTCCATGACAATTCCAATATCTCTTGTGGGCAACCACTTGGTGTGAGGCAAGGGAGCATCAAGTTGTGGGCCAAGTTGCTAAGTAATGAGCCTTGTCCTTCTAGGTAGTAATTTCTTGAATTATCTTCGATTGTGCTATACCAGTGTAAACATTATCAACATTCAAACAATCGGTAGCATTCATAGGGTGCTTTTTCAATTTTGATATCACAAGTGTTTATCTTGGCAAGGTTGCTTTTGCCCTTGTTTCAAGTGTTTGAAGACATGTTTGATCCCATACTGTTTGCAAACCTATCCAATTGCTATTGAATTTGTGATAGAAATCAGACATTTTCACCCTCACATTCGAAAACTTGAAATTAGACCTTAAAAAATCAAAATTTTGCACAAATTGGTCAAGATCAACATTAGTATCACATTAGCCAAAGAGAAATATCGCATTAGAAGGTTGTTCTTGGTGAGAAAGTTTATCTCTAAAATTGTGAGGCCTCATTCTTGAGCAACCTTGCATGTAATGGTTCATAGAAGTGCACCATTTTAGTGTGTACATTCTTGGGAAATTCTCGTACTCTTATTGTCCAAATAATTTTCATTTAATCTCAATTTCAATTATATTTTGGCCTAGCCCAACCTCCTAGTTCAAAAGTGCAAGGGTAGTCCCCCTTTGATTTGAAGCACCTCTTTGACAGTGTTGGTAAAGCCCCTTCTTCTATCTTTTCATTTCTCTTTGGACAATAGAGAACTTTGATTATCCTAGTTTGGTGTTGACATTTTGTGAGGTCATCCTATTACCAAGGGTCTTCTATTTTTAGTTTTCCTTGTTCAGTCCAGATCTTAGATCCTAGGTGTTGTCATGTCGCTCAACATCTCAATGAACATTATGGTATCAATTGCACAAGATGGCTCTTAGTCTTCTTCTTTCTTCTCCATTTCCCATGTTCTTCTAAAGTCTTCTATTCCCATGGGAAATTCTTCTTAATCTTCTTGATTCTTTTTCTCCTATCTAGTTTGCATTCCTCTATTTTTCTATCATTCCTATGCTTGATTTATCCTCTTTTGGAACCATGAATCTTAACTATCTAGCTTTGGAACCTTTATTAAGAATAGATGATCTTGAGCTCATTGACATATTTGAAAAGTGTTGTTCCTCCAAAATTCTCATGAGTGATGAATTTATAGCAAAAATAAAAGAAAAGATGTTTAAATCAGATGCCTTTGCTAGAATCATAAACATGATCATATCACAATCTTCTTCTTCCAAACATTCTTCATCATCTAAATCTTCTCATTCTTCTTCACCTTCCAAGTCTTATCATGAGTCTTCTAGACATCATTCTCATTCTTCATCTTCTAAGTCTTATCATGATTCTTCTAAACACTATTCACATTCTTCATCTTCCAAATCTTATCATGACTCTTCTAAACATTATTCGAATTCCTCATTATCCAAGTCTTCTTCTTCCACTAAGTCTTCAATTTCCTCTTCTTCACGATCTAATTCTTCTTCTACTTCTGCTAAGAGTCTTACTTCTCTTCAGAAGACATACCATAAAGAGCAACGTGATAGTCCTTGTGATGTCTCTTCCACAAAGAGTGACACACCTACCTTTGATGACTATGATGACTATGATGACTATGATGATGGACAATGTAGCAATACTTATGGCACCTCTATTCCTAAGAGTCCTCCTCGTCATGTGCTTAGGCTTACTAAAGGGTCATCCTATTGGATAGATTGTGATGGTGATCTATATGATTCTAATTTTGAGAGAAATTATGATATTTGTTGTGAACAATATGATACATCTACTTCTATTGAGGAAGAGAAAGCTTTCCGTGCTAATTATAAATGAAGATACTATGAGCATGTCTTGTCTAAAAACTCTCATGCTGAAAATAA
Source organism: Chamaecyparis obtusa (assembly GCA_027943335.1). Classification (NCBI taxonomy): domain Eukaryota; kingdom Viridiplantae; phylum Streptophyta; class Pinopsida; order Cupressales; family Cupressaceae; genus Chamaecyparis; species Chamaecyparis obtusa. Next base: position 541,014 of record BSBK01002950.1, read on the forward strand.
AGATTACACTCTCCAGCAATATCATGTTAATGCTGAACCTTTGTCTTGTGATGGTCCCCTTCCATCCTCTACTTCCTCCAATATCCACACATCTCCTAAAGCTGCTAAGTCTTCCAAATCTTTCACAAAGCCTTCAAGGAGCCTTAAGAGCACAAATCCTTCATCCAACAAAGATCCTAATGCTTTCCATGCAGTTCCATATAGTTATCCTCAAAGGCCACCTCTTAAAGATACTCAAGATAACCTTCACTTGGCTGCAAATACTTTCAATAATGTCGAACCTAAAGAGCCTAAGCCTTCATCCACTATAATGCCTATTTTAGCTAGTCGTTCACCACCTCTTCCAAAGTCTTCCATACAATCCCAACATGCTTCCTTGTCCTTATAAGTGGCTCCATGTCAAGAGGACTCTAAAAATGATAAAGAAAAGAACATAAAGAAAGATAAAGATCAAGGACCCTCCATATCATCCAATTCTCTTCATGATGTATCTTCTCCATTACATGGTTCTTTTGATCCTCTACGCTCTTCCGCATTCATTCCACCATATCCTAAGCAAGATCAAGCTACTACTTACACTATTGAGCTTATTGATAATCAAAATAACCTTACCACACTTGCGCTTTCCAAAGATGATGTTTCCATTAAGGTTATTAAAAATGGTGTTGTTACTTCTGATGTTAAGCCTATTGAAAATCAAGAAAAAAATGATGCACTTATGCTATCCAAAGCAACTTGTCAAGATCAAAGTCTTCCATCTTCTTGTTCTACCACTCCATGTTCACTTCCACTTTCTGCTCTTCCTAAATCTTTGCAAGCTACGAATGATCCTATCAAAGAAACTGCTCCTATTCAAGATGTGCATGATCCTGTTGAAAATTCTAATGCTCACTCTAAAGATGTTGATATCCTTGGTTGTGATATAGATGCTGATGAACTTATTGATTATCCTTTTGCATCTTCCACATCTATCCTTGGACCTCCTCCACCAATACTAAGGGCTTCATGTCTTCCTTCCATCTTGGGTCCTTATGTCCCTTCACTTTCCCCTCCTAATTATCCTAATTCATCATCCATTTTGGGTCCTTACATCCCTCCATCTCCTATCTTTCCTCAAGATCAACATAGATGCATACCCTTGAATCCCTTTCATCCACCCACCCATCTAAACCGGTCATATCCTCCTTCTTCTTCCACAAGTCCCAAGTCTTTTGGAAGTAAGTTGAATGTTCAAAACAAGAAAAAGAAGCAATACAAGAATCCATCAAAAAAAGAAGATCACCATGTCTCCTCTAGTCGACATGGGGGCATAAAGTCGAAAGAGATATCTAAGAAGAAAACTACAAGACAAGTATGGGTTCCAAAATCCATCATTGAAGATATTCTCTCTCAGTCATCAAAAGGAAATGAAAAGCCTAAAGCTATATGGATTCCAAAGTCTCTCTTGAAAGAGTCTTATGTTGAGCAAAAACTAAAGTTGACATTCAAGCTTCCAAAGGCTTCCACTTCATCTTTTTCCAAAAACATTCTTCCATTCCATGTGCCTAAACCGCAACCTCTGCTAAACATTTGCCATATTCCTTCTCGTATTCCTCCATTCACATTTGAGAATTATAACAAGTATATCAATCCTCTTTTCAAAGAGTCACATAGCAATAATGAACCAGAATATGGTTTGCATTTGGACTAGAATATGGTTTACGTTTCCTCCATTTTTCCCGTCACCCTTCAAGGTGTGTATTGACGTTGATCTTACCTTTCTTTCCATCTACCTTTTCACATTCATTATCCTTCTACCTTCTATCATTTTTTCCTCATTTGTCTATTCCTTCTACATCTTCCTTTCCCCTTCAACATCTTTGAGCATATCATTTTGAATCCTTGGCATATCATGGTTTATCCTTTCAAGGAGCATTATCTAAAAAGCTTTCCTTCTTCCAAAAAAATAAAAAAAATAGAAAAATTCAAAAAATAGCAAAAAATTGAAAATGTGCCATGGTGAAAACCTGGAAACAGGCACCTTGGTAGCAAAAGTAAAAAGAAATAAATTCATCCTATGGTGAAAACCACTCCCTTGTGGCACCTTGGATAAGTACCATGATGAAAACTTGGCAATCAGGCATCATGCGTAGTTCTTCTACATATTTCACCCATTCCATCTTCTCTCTTTGATCTTAGCAATGTTGATCTATACATGAACATTTGGCTATCTTGTGAGCTATCTTCCGATGATCTTGCTTTCATTCCATTCATGTTTAGCCTTCATATTTATTTTCCTTCATTCATTCTAGCCTTTCGCTGTCCTTTTTCCCTTTGGTCTTGATCTATAATAAAAAAATAAAAAAAAGAGTAAAACACGATGATATGAAGCCTCTTGACATGTCTACTCCTTTGGACTGCATCCTTCCTTCTTTTGCAATGTGCTTTTGTGACTTATCCTATGCTAGCCTTTCATTGCTTGTCCAAATGCATTTTACATAACAATTTTTTTCCTAGCTTGGGTACTCTTGAGGAGTTTGCCTTTGAGGATGTCTTCCCTTCACTCTCCTTCATTCTCATGTCTTCCATCTCATTCACCCGCTTGCTTATCCATCTTGTCCTTCACCTTCCTAGACATTGGGAATACACGATGTGATCTTGCTTGGGAGTTTGATGCCCATTCTATCTAGGGGCATTCTTTGTACATATTTTATGATCCTGAAAAAAATACCCAAAAAATTGATATATGATGCTAAAAAAAATCCTAAAAAGCATAAAAAGTCTTGAAAAAATACAAAAAAGTCATAAAAATTTAAAATTTTAAAAAAAAAATAGAAAAGGTGCCTTGGTGAAAACCTGGAAACAGGCGCCTTGGTAGCAAAAATACAAAAAAAATTGAAAAAAGAAAAAATTGCAATAAAAATCCAAGTGGTGAAAACCTGGAAACATGAGCTACTTGCGGCCTTTGCACCCCTATTTGTTAGCATGCGTCCTCGACACTTAGCCACTTTCCATCATGTCTTGACCTTATTTGGCTTAGTCTGGAATCGGTCTTTATCTTTGTCTAGGAGGCATAACTATTAGCATTGGTCCTTTAGGTGCGTTTGTCTCTTGGGGCATTTCACAAATAGGTATTTTTTCAACACCACCCCAAACAAGTGTTTTTCAACACCACCCCGAACAGTGTTTTTCAACACTACCCTTGCGTCAAGTGTTTCGTAACACTTATCAGATGTCTTACCCAACACTCTAGTATGATGCGACGTTGCTCATTTGTAAATGTGATACTCAAAGTCTGACTCTATGACCAACACACACGCACTTAAACAATCACTTGTTGAGATATGTTGACTTTATTTTTCTTTGTGTGCTGTCTATGAGGATTTCTTTGATGAGTGGTCTCTCCCTGAGAAGTTTTCAATGATGCATAGCTAGAAGACTAAGGGTATGAGAACATGTTTTCTTTCTTTATCTGCTTGTGGGTATATTTTGTTGGTCCTAACTGTCATGAGCATTTATGTTGGTCTTACTTGACCCTATGGATTGACAAGGTATTATCCTTAACTGTTTTGCGAGTGCATGCTTCTAGCTATCCTGATTTTCATGTGTCTTGATACAAGCATAATCTCACCACATCAAACTTAGGTTATCTCACTGCATTAGTCATCTTGACCTATATGTCTTTGATGCCTAGGTGAGATTTCCACATTTCTATCTGATAAAGATCATATTCATATCCACATAGTTATGCTAGTGTGCATTGTATGATCTTACGACACTACCAATAACACTCGATGATGATAATTAGATGTCTATAAGCATTGTGACCTTTCAAGTCAACCACTTTCATAGTAGCTTGCATTTTTAGGGTCATGTTAGATTAGTTTTGCACTTTGCATATGGAGAGAGCTCTCCTTTTTATCATCTACTTACTAGTTGGTCAACTGTGCTCATTTTTTTATTCTTCTTGATCATATCTTTCATTTCTGATCTTTCATATCACATCATTTTCTATCCATTTTTAGACTCGAAATCAAAATCTGAGTCATGTTTCCAAATTTTCCCTTTCTTCTGAGCAGTTGACTGACTTTTTGAGGCATAATTTGATTTTCGGTGGAATTTCTTCCTTTTCATGTCTCTCAATTTTCTAGTCTTTCATTCGCCCTATCTCTTTTCTTCTAGCTCATCGCTGGGGCATGTTTCATTGCCTAATGGTTATCCTATTGTCATTTACCTTCGATTATGATTTCATTCTGATTTGATCAAATCCTTATCAATTCATTGTTCTCCTCTCTATGATTTTGATTTTGACTCCGAGGGGGCAGTATTTATGGGATTCTCATCCCTAATTGCCTTGATTCTCTTGATTCAGACATCTTTTGTGAGCTTTCACTCAAATTTGAGATTCTTATCTCTCATTTTGGATATGATCCTGAATCGACCTCATGTCCAGAATCCTTTGTTTATGCTTTGTCCGGATATGATCCCGAATCGACCTCATATTTGAGTTGTTTTGTGATCCCAGATCGATCTCACATTTCAATTCTTCTTTGACTGCATGTGTTCCCAAATCGATCACACATTAATCAAAGAGGGGCAAATTTATGCACCCTAAAATGGTCACGTAGACTTTGGGCCCCATTTATTCAATTTATTTATCCTGAATCAATTTTATCAATAATCAATATTTTCAACATTATCAATTTCTTGATCAAATCTTAATTTCGATCATGTATTGGATTTTTATCCTTGGGCTAACCATTTATTCTAAACCTTTATTTGATTAAAAGGAATATTTCCTCCCCTTTTAATTAAATAAAAAGCCCCCACTTTCCTCTTATCCTAAGTTGCACAAATAAAGTATTATTCATATTTTATAAAAAGGAGAAAAGCACTTTTTATCTCATATGGACATAAAGTCAACTCTTATTTTCCTATTGGAGGATACTTGTGCACATGGATTGCTCCTCTTTCAAGCTCCACCGCCGATTAAGACTTTTTGCCTCTTAATCTCCATGGTCCATTTCACCTCATTTCTTATAAAAGGAGAGCTCTCTCCTTCATTTGGAGATACCATGTTTTTATGCTAATGTTATGATGTAGGTTTTAGGTGCATTTGGAGCTTTTGAGGATATTGAAGACTTGTTGCTCTCATCATTTAGTTGCATATTTGCTTTCTTAGTTGCATGATAATGGCATTCTTAGTGTAGATTTCCTTTTATGCAAATAGAATAAGCTCACATAGTCTAAATAGGAGGCATTGTAATCCATTGCTATTTCCTTTCATAGATTAGTTGCATTGTACTTTCCTTTCATAGCTTAGATTGCATCATCATTTAGATTTGCATTGCATTGCATATTTGATTCTTGGAGATATTGGCATTGTTGCCCTTGTCTTCACTTGAATCTCTCATTGTATGGTTGACTAGCAAGGTCATATGCTTCATAGCTCTAGCTGAGAGCAAACTTGTAATTTCCTTGCAACTCCATGCATAAAGAGCTATGAGCCACTTTGTGAGGCCTCATTCTTGAGCAACCTTACATGTAATGGTTCATAGAAGTGCACCATTTTAGTGTGTACAGTATGCAACTCGACAACTTTGGATTCCCCTCATTATAGGAGGGTGAAATCAATGTAAAGGCCTAAAATTGTGGGATAGGCATGTTATGATACCTTGTGGCTCATTTCCTGAGTTAGAAGTTAGTGTGTGTAAGATTTTAGTTTGTGAATAGAGAAGATCTCTAGTTTTCTTGAGTACAGTCATGTTTCTTCAATGGTTATAGTATGCTAATGAGTTAGAATGTGAAATGTAATGTTGGATTCCTGATATAGAGGTATTTTTAAGAATTTTCTTTTCATTCATCATATATTTTTTAGTAGTTCTATTAGCCATTAGAAAATCTTTTATCAAGTAGGTAGTTCACTGGTTTAATCTAGGAAGTTTTTAGTCTCATGGCTCCCCCATAAATTCTAATTGAGGGAAACCTAAGGGTTTGAATGGAAATGGTTAGGGAGCCATTGTATAGTGTAAATATGGAGTTTGGGAGTTGGAAGAATTGGGATGCTATTTTTAAAGTCATGCCCTAGGTGAGATTAGTGTACCTAGCTACAAGTGTGACAGAGAAGAAATGGGTGTATACATGTAGGGGAAAGAAGGTGAGTATGGAACAAGCATGGATCCAGATAGCTTATCAACATGTTGGCTTATGTTAAAGAGATTTAGCACTGGCCAATCTATTTTCTTAGATTTTGAGCAAGAAATTAGTAAAGACCTTAAAAATAGGCCTATTAGCCCTATTGGCCCTACATTATAGGAAGCCACTATACGGAGGCCCTAGAACCCTAAAACATCCAAAATATCTAGTGTCTTCCCAAAGGGTATTCAAATATAAAATTGGTTTTGCAGGTCATTTGGGATTTTTTGACAAGAAATAGGAAAAGGACCCTGCCAAGGGCTACAAGAAACCATTAGGCCTAATAGGTCTCAAACAAGCCAGTTTGTGGACCTGATGGAGAAGACCTTTGAGACATATAAAAATGAGGTCAAAAGGATTGCAAATGGATTTTTTCAATATAAATGGACCCCCTACAACCCCAATGCCAAGTTGTAGTGAAAGAAGCACTTAGAGTCTTCTAAGTGATGAGAAGCATTGAGACAAAACTATTGTTTGTTGTCCTTCAAGGTTAAACACAAGGAGGATAATTCTTGGAGTAGAGTTAGAGTATTCTTAGGTTTGTGAACTTGAGGCTAAAAACATCCTAGTAGAGAGAATAGGATTCAAAGAAGATAGGACAAGTGAGGTCCTGAAAAGCTTGTGTGAGCACACCTTGGAGCACATCTATCAGATTGGTATCAGAGCCTAGTTGATTAGGCTTGTGGTGAATGTTTCAACTAGTTGAGTCAGTAGGAGATTCCACAATGGTGACCAATGCTAAATTGGCCAAGAAAGTGGAAGAGCAGGAAGAGGAAAATAGGTTGCTTAAGGAAAGATTGGAGCAATTAGAACTAAAGGTAGATGAAGTTGATGAGAAGGCTAAAGAACCCAAAGACAAAATAGATGGGAAATAAAAGGAGATCCTTTTAGAGGATGAGGTCTCTGAACCAGACCCAATATTAGTTGAAGAACCATTCTTGAAGGCATTAAAGGCCTTAAGTGGGAAAGCACTATAAGGTATTCCAATCTTCAATGGGAAGATGGAACCAGATCTAGTCCTAGATTGGATTGAAGGACTAGAAAACCATTTTGAGTGTGACAGTATCATGAAGGCTCAAAAGTTAAAAGTGGCTAGAGGTAGATTGAGAGGCCTTGCACTCACTTGGTGGAAATTTCTCCAAGATGAGAGAGAGAAAGAAGGCAAGAATCCATTTGCCACTTGGAAGGCAATGGTGGCTAAAATCAGAGATGCTTATGTGCTAGAGGATTATGAAATCCAATAGCACAAGAAAAGAAAAAGATTAGGCAAAAAGACTTAGATGTGAACTCCTATACTAAAGAGTTCCAAAGGCTTTGCATGAGGTCTCGAGTTGTAGAGGATGAGAAAGTAAAGGTAGAAAGATACCTAAATGGACTCAAGTGGAATATACAAGATGAGATGAGTCTCTCAACTCTAGAAACCATTCAAAAATGTCACCAACTTGATGTCAAAGTGGAAGAAAAACTAAGAAAGAAACAAGACTCTAGCACCTCTAGAGGTAGAGGTAGAGGAAGAGATAATAAAGGACAGAGAGGTGGATATGGTGGAAGGAGTTCTGAGCCAAAGACTCAAGGAGAGGTCAAGTACACTAAGAAACAAGAAGGAGGCTCAAATAGAGGGAGTAGAGGAAGGAACTCTAACAATAGAGGAAGAAGTGGTGGTCAGGGTAGAGGCAATTACTTTGCCAGCATGAAATGCTACCACTATAATCAGATGGGACACCCTGCCTATAGGTGTCCAGATAAAGGTAGTACTTCTCAAGGAAATGATAAAAGATTGAACTTTTTTCATGAAGAAACAAGTGGAGGAGTGAAACCCCCTAAAGTACCTTTGGAATCAGAGGAAGGAGAAAACCTTATGTTGAGAAGAACCTTGATTAAAGAGCCAGTCAAAGAAGAACCCAGCCAGAGGAGGTCATTGTTTAGAGTGAACTATAAAATGATGCATAAGGTGTGTAGAGTCATCATAGACTCAGGGTCTACTGACAACATAGTGTCAGAGGAGGCAGTCAGCAAGTTGAAGATGAAGAGAATACCCCACACAAGCCCCTATAAAGTTACTTGGTTGAATAAAGGCCAACATGTTCTTTTAATGAACAAGCTTGGATGGAGTTTTCAATTGGGAGATATAAGGATAAATTTTTATGTGATTTCTTACCTATGGATGCTTGTCACTTGCTCCTAGGTAGACCATGGAAATTTGACCGGCAGGCTATCCATGATGGAGTGAAAAGCTCATACTCTTTTAAGAAAGACAGTGTGACATTTAAGATTCAGTCACTGTTAGAAGATGCAGAGGTGAAGTCAAGTGGTCCCAATGTCCTCATGGTGAGTGAAAGAGAGTTCTTAGAAGTCCTACAAGAAGGAGAAGGAGTTGGCTTTGCACTGGTGTGTAAGCCTAAGGAGGTAATTAATGACAAGGCAGTTAAGAAACTAGAGGTACCAATGGAGATACAAGATATGTTGCAGACATATGAAGGTATTGTCAGTGATGGGAAACCATCAACACTACCTCCTAAGAGAGCTGTAATTCATAGGATAGAATTCATACCAGGAGCTACCCTTCCCAATAAGGTAGCCTATAAGATGACCCCTCAACAAAATGAGGAAATAGCCAGACAAATCCAAGAGCTCTTAAGCCAAGGTCTTATCAAGAAGAGCATTAGTCCTTGTGTCATACCCACTATCTTAGCACCTAAAAAGGGAGGAACTTGGAGGCTATGTACTGATTCAAGAGCCATAAATAGGATAACCATTAGTTATAGGTTCCCTATCCCAAGGATAGAAGACCTAATGGATTGCCTAGGAGAATCTAAGTACTTTACTAAAATTGACCTAAAGAGTGGTTATCACCAAATTAGGATTCATGAGGGAGATGAGTGGAAGAAAGCCTTCAAAACAACTAAGGGTTTGTATGAGTGGCTTGTCATGCCCTTTGGGCTTTCTAATGCCACCTCCACATTCATGAGGCTCATGAATGAAGTCCTCAAAGACTACATTGGAAAAATTTTGGTAGTGTATCTAGATGATATACTAATTTATAGCAAGACCAAGGATGAACATCTTCAGCATTTAGAGGTTGTTATCAAGAAGCTACATGAGGAGAAATTGATGATCAATTTGGAGAAATGTGAGTTCATGAAGCAATAAATAGTGTACCTTGGGTTTGTGCTATCTCATGGAAATTTGAAAATGGACCCTAGCAAAGTGGAATCCATCCTCAATTGGCCTACTCCAAGGACAGCAATAGAGGTAAGAAGTTTTCATGGTTTGGCTCAGTACTATAGAAATTTTATCAAACAATTCAATGCAATTTGTGCTCCAATGTTAGATACCATTAAAGGTGGCATGAAGACTAAGTTTATATGGAATGAGAAAGCTAACCATGGTTTTGAATTGCTAAAGAAGAAGATTTCTACTCAACCAATCTTAACCTTGCCTAGTTTTGAGAAATTGTTCACAGTTGAGTGTGATGCTAGTAATGTGGCCATAGGTGTTGTCTTAAGCCAAGAGGGAAGACTAGTAGCTTTCCATTCTAAGAAATTAAGTGATGCTAAGAAGAAGTTCTCTTCTTATGACTTAGAGATGTATGATCTAGTCCAAGCATTAAGAAAGTGGAGACACTACTTGCTCCCAAAAGATTTTGTGGTCTTTTCTAACAACCAAGCACTAAGTTTCTTGAATTCACAAGACAAACTCAATCACAAGCATATGAAGTGGGTAGAATACTTGCAGGCCTACACCTTCAACATTAAACACAAGAAGGGATTGCAAAACAAGGTGGTTGATGCCTTGAGTAGAAGAGTGCTTACATTCCAAGAGGTACAATTGCAAAGCATGGGCATAGACAACTTCAAAGACCTATATGAAGATGATGAAGATTTTGCAGAGATTTATAAGGTATGCCAAGAGTATAAGAATCACTTTCATAGGAAATTCTCTGAGTATACTTTGCAGAGTGATCATTTATTTAAAGGAGGTCAATTTTGTGTCCCTAGAGGGTGTATAAGAGAGAATATAATCCAATAAAAGTATAATGGTGCACTTAGTGGCCATTTTGGTGTCAGCAAGACCCAAGAATTAGTTCAAAGGTTCTATTTTTTGGCCTAGAATGAACATAGAAATCAGAAAGTATGTAGAGGGATGTGTTGTGTGTCAAAAAGCCAAGGGAACATCCACTAATGTAGGAATTTATCAACCACTGCCCATTCCAAATAGACCATGGGAATGTTTGAGCATGGATTTTGTGGTAGGTTTGCCCAAGACCAAATAGGGAATGGATAGTATTTATGTTATAGTGGATAGGTTCAGTAAGATGGCACACTGTGTACCCTGTAAGACAACACATGATGCCAGCCACATAGCTTCATTATTCTTCAAAGAAGTAGTCAGGATACATGGATTACCATTGAGTATAGTGTCAAACAGAGACACAAAGTTCATGAGTCATTTTTGGAAGACTCTATGGCAAAAACTAGGTACTAACTTTTCCTTTGGATCAGCATACCACCCTCAAACTAATAGTCAAACTAAGGTGGTAAATAGGAGACTTGGTAATCTCCTAAGATGTTTAACTAAGGAGTATGGTTAGACTTGGGACCAACTCATTAGGCAGGCAGAGTATGCTTACAATGACACAGTGAACAGGACAACCGGAAAGAGTCCCTTTAAAATTGTTTTGGGCCTTCATCCTAGAGGCATATATGAGCTTAGATATCTTAAACATGGATCCAAAGGAAGTGCATATGCTGAAGACTTTTCCACTGTTATGCAAGAGATGCATGATATAGTGAAGAAGACACTCACTAAGAATATAGGGAAGATCAAACATAAGATGGATGAAAGAAAGAAAGATGTCCAATTTAAGGTGGGAGATCTAGTAATGGTTCATCTCAATAAGGCTAGGTTGTAAAAGGGAGTGCCTCATAAGCTTCAAATGAGGATAATGGGCCCATGTACCATCTTATCAAAGTATGGCACCAATGCATACAAGGTGGAACTACCGGAGGAATGTGGATTATCTCATGTCTTCAATGTGGCAGAATTAGTCTTATACAAAGGACCAATACCTAACCCTGATCAGATTCTAAATGAATTCATTCAAGAGGTAGAAGATCTTCATTTTACATCCACACCACCAAAGGTAGTAGAGGAAATCCTAGATTCCAAAGCCTAAAAAAAGACTAGACAAAGGACTTATTATGAACACTTGGTGAAGTGGCATGGAAAAGAGAATGAAGATGCAACTTGGATAAAGGAATCAAAGTTCAATAAGTTGGGCATTGATCTCAACTTACTCAATCCAAGGATGGATTGAATCTTTCTATTTTGGGGAGAATGGTGCAGGAGCACCTAGGCTATCCCTAAAAGCCTTACTTTATTTTGTCTTGTAACTGACTCTAGCCAAGTCAGTAAACTTTTGGTTTTGACCTTAGAAGGTCTTTTTTGATGTGTGCCTAGATGGATTAGTAGTTAGTACTATTCAATCTAGTCTAGCTTAGTTTGTTTTCAAAGTTAGTCCTTAGAGATAGTCCTAAAAGTTGGGAAATGAAATCCAAATGTGTCTTAATCTTGAGAAAAGTGTTGGAGATGCCTAAAAATGCCTTAAAGAGGTTATTTCATTGAGCTAAGTGGGATAGAGGTCCTAAAAATTAGTTGGCATCATAAATGAAAAAGATGCTAAAAACTTGTCATGGCAACATGAGCAATTTTTGCAAATATTGCATGCAACTCAACAACTTTGGATTCCCCTCATTCTAGGAGTGGGAAATCAATGTAAAGGCCTAAAATTGTTGGATAGGTATCTTATGATACCTTGTGGCTCATTTCCTAAGGTAGAAGTTGTTAGAATAACTGAGAGGGGGGTGAATCAGTTATCCAGTGTCCCAAAACAAAATGTATAATCCAAAACAAATTATTCAACTTTAGTTACTCAGTATACATAAAATACTTTCACTGTCTATGTTTTTACCGATTGTCAGTCTAAAATTTATAATAGTTACCGATCAAATATAACATGTAATATGCAAAGTATGATAACAAACAAATATCACAATCAGCACATAACACAAGAGATTTAACGTGGAAACCTTGTGAAGGGAAAAACCACTTGGGACCGACAACCCAAAATTGTTCACTCTTCTGAAGTGAGGTCAGTGAAGACCCAACCCTATTAAAGGTTACAAACACACTGTTAGGTGTGACCTTGTTAGAGGATTTTAGACCAGAAGTTATCGTCCAACCAGCAATCACTCTGGGGTTGATAGGATAACAATGTTCACTCTATGAATGAAACATCAAAAGACTTTCTTAGTCCACTCAGTTAAGAGATTTGACTGTGTACAATGGTTAAATATGTAACAATAGATGATCTTCCATGAAACAACTTCAATTGCAGTTTATAGATCAATGTTCAGCTCATTCAAATCTTTATGATCAATATACCACTTCAGATTCAATACTATATCAACTTACTGTCCATCGGTAATTTCTCTCTATAGCTCGGTAATTGTTCTGTAGCTCAGTTCTCATTAACCAGTATGATCAGAATGCATGAAAAATTATTCACCCAATAATTCTGTAGTATCTTCTTCTTCTGGATATATTTCAACAATGAAACCAATGTCTCTTATATAGATGAGTAAATCATTTTCTTTTCCTCCATCAAATTTTGCCACTTAATCATATTCATAGATTTTGTCACTTTAAGCTTCCTCAGCTGATGTGTCAGTAACATGTTTCAATCTACTCCATTAGATCCTTTTTTATTTATGTTAGCCATCGATCTTCATAACAAACCTTATCTGTTACCTCGATTTCATACACTTTACAACTCATCACTTTATTAGCTAAACTGAACATTTAATTCCTTTCTATTTTTCTCGGTTAACAAAGAAATGCGTTGCTGAACACAAGCTTAGTTAACACTACGCTTGGTATACATTACATTCTGTCAGTGTATACTAGAATGCTTTATTTACCGAAAATACTACTTTGTGTCTTTTAGCTCTATTCTTCATCATAAATGAATGCAACATAATAAAGTCAATTTCATCAAGTCATAGACTCATCAACAAGTTACTCAATGTATTCCTTATCCTCATATGACATATACATCTTCCTCATGTAAATATTTATGTTCTTCATCTCTTTCTCCTTTCTTCAGATGTGTCGGTATAGTAAATTACAAGATAAGTATTGTCAAGCTAGTTGACATCAATGACAACATAATACTGATTTAATCATCTTGCATATCTAATTAGCAACTCCTTAGTAATCTTTCAATCATAGATTCTTCATTCAGGTTCTAAATCAGTTGAAGTTCATCAATCTCTCCCTTTGGTTGATGGAAACTCAAGTAATATGAAGTGTACCATACACATACCAACTCTATAATCAAATGTTGTGTAAGCTCTCCCTGGCTTAATATGTTTAATCACTATGTTACTAAACAACATTAAAAAAAATAACTTTGTCATTCTCTCCCTTAGATAGTTCTCATCGGTGCATATCTCTCCCTTTCCTTTTCATCTTTCCTTTTCATATTATTTATCTCTCCCTTTGACAACAATGCCAAAGAAACAAATAAATAATCAGCTCTTGTAGTAGCTAAGTAACTCTCTATTGTCCAATACAATCTCTGTATCTTTGTATATTGATATCCCAATCTGTTTTAGTTCTTCAAACTTAATCACAACCTTGAACAATATCCAAAGTGTGAACTATGTTGCATCAACATGTGTGATCATCTGATAAGATTAGGCTAATGCAACATCCAGATCACATTAGTGACCGATAGACAAGGGACGGACCCCAAGTCTAGTCCTCAAGTATTCAAATGTGTCCTTCGGTAGACGCTTTGTAAAGATATCTACAAGTTGTTCTTTAGATGTAACAAATTCTAACTTCACTTGCTTCTCTTGCACTTGTTCTCTTAAGTAGTGATACTTAATTGATATATGCTTTGTCTTAGAGTGTATCACTAGATTATTTGAAATATTAATAGCACTTGTGTTGTCACAATATATAATCACCAGGTCAATGATTTCCTCATTCATTCCTTCCAACACTTTCCTGATATATGCAATGTTTGAGCAATTAGTAGCAATAGCAACATACTCTGCTTCAGTTGTAAACTGAGAAATACAAGCCTACTTTTTACTTTTCCAGGTTACAAGTCTTTCACCAAAGAAAAATGCTCCTCTGGTGGTACTTTTTCTATCATCCACATTTCCAGCCCAATCAGCATCAGTATAAACCTTCAACTCAAACTTACCTTCCTTAGGATACCATAATCCATAATCCTCTATCTTTTTCAGATATCTTAAGATCCTTTTAGTAGAAATCATGTGTGATTCTCTAGGATTAGCAGAATATCTAGCAACAATTCCCACAACATGTGCTATATCTGGTATACTGTGAACTACATACATTAGTTTACCAATCATGGATCGGTAAAGTGTCTGGTTTACCTCTATAGTTTCATCTTCCTTTGTCAATTTACTTCCAGTAGCCATCAGTGTTCCTACAGGTTTAGCATCTTCCATGCCAAATGTCTTCAAAACTTCCTTTATGTACTTGGACTGTGTGATTAATATCCCATCACTCTGCTAAATCACTTGTAATCTAAGAAAGAATTTAATCTCTCCAAACATAGACATTTAAAACTCATTCCTCATGTCATCAACAAAAGATTTACATACATGATCTTGACCTCCAAAAATAATATCATCAACAAAAATTTCAGCAATAAGAATAGTGTCATTAGTATCACCTTTCATGTACAAATTATTGTTCTCATTAGTTCTTACAAATCCAATACTTAACAAGTATGCAGCCTTTCATACCATGCTCTCAATGCTTGCTTCAAACCATATAAAGCTTTGTGTAATCTACATACCATGTCTCTGTTGTCTAGATCAATGAATCCTTCAGGTTGTTCTATGTAGACCTCTTCCTCAAGTATACCATTCAGAAATGTTGACTTCACATCCATTTGATAAACCTTAAATTTATTGTGTGTAGCATATGCAAGTAGCATTCTAACTCCTTCCAATCTAGCAACAGGTGCAAATGTCTCACCGTAGTCAATGCCTTCTTCCTGTGCATATCCCTTGCATACCAATCTCACTTTATTTCTTGTCACTTCACCATTTTCATTCAATTTGTTTCTAAATATCTATTTAGTACCGATAACATTCTTATCTTTAGTTCGGGGTACTAAGGACCAAGTTTTGTTTTTCTCTATGTGTTCTATTTCCTCTTTCATTGAATTAACCCATTCTTCATTCTCTAATGCAATTTTCACATTCTTTGGTTCAAATTCACAAACTAGACATGTACCTTGTCTTGTTTTGCTTCTTGTCTGCATTCTAGCTTGTTTGTCTCCAATAATTTGTGTCTCAGGATGATGTCTTCTAATAAAACTAGCTAGTACTTGGTTTCTTCTTTCTTGTTCATCCTGTTCAGGCTCATGCGCTTGCTTGGTAGCACCATCTTGTTCGTTGGTTTCCCTTTCCTATTTCTCAGGGTTATTTTCCTGTTGACCAGTTGTCACAGGTTGTGACTTCGGTAGATAATCAAGAAGTTCAATGTAAGTGAATCTACCATAGTCTTCTGGTTCCTTTCTTTCTTCTATGTTCTTGTCATCAAACTCATCAACACGAACATTAGTACTTTCAATCATCTTATTTGTAACCTTATTCAGACATTTGTATGCTTTACTCTTAGTAGAATATCCTAAGAATATTCCTTCATCACCTTTAGAATCAAATTTCCCATTCCTCTCATCTTTCAGAATAAAACATTTGCTTCCAAAAATCCTAAAATAACTTACAGTAGGTTTGTATCCAAACCATAGCTCATAAGGTGTCTGGTTGGTTTCCTTCTTTAGTTGTACTTGGTTAAGCACATATACAGTTGTGCTAATAGCTTCCCTCTAATATGTCTAAGCAACATTCTTTTGTATCATCAATGTTCTAGCATAGTCAATGATTGACCTATTCCTCCTTTCAACAATCCCATTATGCTGAGGTGTTCTCGATGCAGAGACCTATCTCTTAATACCATGCTCAATACAGAAATTAGTAAATTCATCAGAGATAAATTCACCTCCTCTATCAGATCTTAAGCACTTAATTTCTTTTCTAGTCTCTTTTTCTACCTTTGCCTTATACCACTTAAACATCTTAAAAGCTTCAGATTTCTATTTCAAGAACATAACAGTCATCAGTCTAGTATAGTCATCAACAAAAAGAATAAAGTATCTATCACCATAACAGCTCTGAGTTCTCATAGGACCACATAGGTCGGTATGAACCAACTCAAGTATTTTCTTTTTTGAGTAGTCTTTGCTCTTAAAACTAGACTTAGTCATCTTACCTTTCTGACATTCATGGCACATAGCATGATCTGGTTTTGACAAGTTAGGCAACCCTCTAACTCTTTTCCTCTTACTAATCTTGATCATGTTATCAAAATTCACATGACATAACCTCTTATGCCACAACCATGCATCTTCATCCTTCATTAATAAATAAGAAGACTAATCAATATCAAGATAAAATAGATTACCTCTAGATTGTGTATCGGTTCCGACAAGTCTTCCTCTATTATCATAGATTCTTACCTTTCTGCTCTCAAAAGCAAGTCGGTGGCCTGAGTTATTTAGTTGTGCCACACTTAACAAATTATAGTTCAGTCCATCTACCCAATATGAATTTTCACATTTTATTCTATCATTAATCATCAGTGAACCTTTACCTCTCACCATACAAGGTGCATTATTTCCCATTCTAACAGATCCTCCATCATATTCATCAAGTAGATCAAATTTATCTATATCACCAATCATATGATGTGTACAGCCACTATCTATGATCCATGCATCATTTCTGCTTACTTTAGATATTAGTGTTGTTTCTTCATGTTTCTCTTATTCCTCTGAATCATCTTTCATAGCAACAAATACTACTTCTACATCATCATCAGTGACAGATTTAGAATCAAATTCTTTGGCTATGTAACATACCTTTTTCCCTTTGTCATAGCTATCTCAGTTATCTCTATTTTTGTGTCAATAGCCTTTGTTGACTCTTCTCCCATAGCTTCCTTTTGATCGGTCTTTGGATCTATCATCATCTTTCTTATTCAGACATCTAGCAGCAATGTGGCCAACTTATTTATAATTAAAACATGCTAAAGGTAGCTTGCCTCTATACCTTCCCTTACCTTTGGGCAATCTTCTGGCCATAAGAGCTTCAAGCTCATCAATTTCATCATCGGTATTACTATCACTATCATTATTCTTATCATTCCTGCTACTAGACTTACCAATCTTCAAAGAGGACATGAAAGAGGATTCAATGGAAGGTACAACATTGTTGTCAAAATTATTAAATTCAAAGGTTGTAAGCTTACTAATCAGTGTGTCAAGAGTTACGTTCGATGTCGCTCTTGTTTCATGAATTGCAAAGATTCTGATCGCATAAACTGGCAGCAAAGTTTTGAGAATCTTTCTTATCACTATTTCATCGTCAATAACTCCACTGGATGCTCTAATAGCATGTACTACCTCTTTTAGTCTATTTGTGTATTGCACAATGTTCTCACCTTCTTTCATCTTCATATCATCAAATCGACCTCTTAGGCTTTTTGCTCTAGCTCTCTTAACATTCACATCTCCACTGTATATTAGAGTCAGCTTGTCCCACATCTTCTTAGTTGTATCACAACCCTTGATGTCTTCAAATTCGGCATCGGTATAGGCAGCAACAAGTTCCATTATAGTAATATTATGTTCATGCATGTCCTTTAGTTGATCAAGAGTTAAGGGACCAGTGGTCAGTTCAATGTAGCCATTCTCCATCAATTCTAGTGTAGAATTCCCAATTCCAGATATGTGCAACTTCATCCGGCTTTGCCATACTGCAAAGTTATCTTTGTTCAGCTTTGGCACTTCCCTCTTATACATCTTGAGACCTTTTTGTTGAAGTCCTTAAAACTCTATTCTAAGCAACCGTTGCTCTGATACCAATTGTTAGAATAACTGAGAGGTGGGTGAATCAGTTATCTAGTGTCCCAAAACAAAATGTATAATCCATAACAAATTCTTCAACTTTAGTTACTCGGTAAACATAAAATACTTTCACTATCTATGTTTTTACCGATTGTCAGTCTAAACTTTATAATAGTTACCGATCAAATATAACATGTAATATGCAAAGTATGATAACAAACAAATATCACAATCAACACATAACACAAGAGATTTAATGTGGAAACCCTGTGAAGGGAAAAACCACCTGGGACCGGCAACCCAAAATTGTTCACTCTTCTGAAGTGAGGTCAGTGAAGACCCAACCCTGTTAAAGGTTACAAACACACTGTTAGGTGTGACCTTGTTAGAGGATTTTAGACCAGAATTTATCATCCAACCACCAGTCACTCTGGGGTTGACAGGATAACAATGTTCACTCTATGAATGAAACATCAAAAGACTTTCTTAGTCCACTCGGTTAAGAGATTTGACTATGTACAATGGTTAAATATGTAACAGTAGATGATTTGTCATGAAACAACTTCAATTGCAGTTTACAGATCAATGTTCAGCTCATTCAAATCTTTCTAATCAATATACCACTTTAGATTCAATACTATATCAACTTACTCTTCGTCTGTAATTTCTCCCTATAGCTTAGTAATTGTTCTGCAGCTCGGTTCTCATTAACTAGTATGATCAAAATGCATGAAAACTTGTTCACGTGATAATTCTACAGTATCTTCTTCTTTTGGCTATGTTTCAACAATGAAACCAATGTCTCTTATATAGATGAGTAAATCATTTTCTTTTCCTCCATCAAATTTTGCCACTTAATCATATTCATAGATTTTGTCGCTTTAAGCTTCCTCAGCTGATGTGCTAGTAACACATTTCAATCTACTCCATTAGATCCTTTTTTATTTATGTTAGCCATCGATCTTCATAACAAACCTTGTTTGTTACCTCGATTTCATATACTTTACAGCTCATCACTTTATCAGCTAAACTAATCATTTAATTCCTTTCTGTTTTGCTCATTTAACAAAGAAATGTGTCGGTGAACACAAGCTCAATTAACACTACACTCATTATACACTACATTCCGTCAATGTATACTGGAATGCTTTATTTACCGACAACACTGCTTTGTGTCTTTCAGCTCTATTCTTCATCATAGATGAATGCAACATAATAAATTCAATTTCATCAAGTCATAGACTCATCAACAAGTTACTCAATGTATTCCTTATCCTCATCTGACATATACATCTTCCTCATTTAGATATTTATGTTCTTCATCTCTTTCTCCTTTCTTCAAATGTGTCGGTATACTAACTTACAAGATAAGTATTGTCAAGCTAATTAACATCAATGACAACATAATACTAGTTTAATCATATTACATATCTAATCAGAAACTCCTTAGTAATCTTTCAATCATAGATTCTTCATAAAGTTTCTAAATCAGTTGAAGTTCATCAGAAGTTAGTGTGTGCAAGATTTTAGTTTGTGAATAGAGAAGATCTCTGGTTTTCCTGAGTACAGTCATGTTTCTTCAATGGTTATAGTATGATAATGAGTTATAATATGAATGTAATGTTGGATTCATGATATAGAGGTAGTTTTAAGACTTTTCTTTTCATTCATAATATAGTTTTGAGTAGTTCTATTAGCCATTAGAAAATCTTTTATCAAGTAGGTAGTTCACTGGTTTAATCTAGGAAGTTTTTAGTTTCATGGCTCCCCCATAAATTATAACCGAGGGAAACCTGGGGGTTTGAATGGAAATGGTTAGGGAGCCATTGTATAGTGTAAATATGGAGTTTGGGAGTTGGAAGAATTGGGATGCTATTTTTAAAGTCATGCCCTAGGTGAGACTGGTGTACCCGGCTAGGAGTGTGACAAAGAAGAAATGGGTGTATACATGCAGGGGAAAGAAGGTGAGTATGGAGCAAGCATGGTTCTAGATAACTTATGAACATTTTGGCATGTGTTAAAGAGATTTTTCATTGGCCAATCTATTTTCTTAGATTTTGAGCAAGAAATCAGTAAATACCTTAAAAATAGGCATATTAGCCCTATTGGCCCTACATTATAGGAAACCACTGTACGGAGGCCCTAGAACCCTAAAACCTCTTGAATCTCTAGTGTCTTCCAAAAGGGTATTCGAATATAAAATTGGTTTTGTAGGTCATTTGGTAGTTTTTGACAAGAAATAGGAAAAGGAACCTACCAAGGGCTACAAGAAACCATTAGGCCTAATAGGTCTCAAACAAGCTAGTTTGTGGACCCGATGGACAAGACCTTTGAGACCTATCAAAATGAGGTCAAAAGGATTAAAAATGGATTTTTTTAAGATGAATGGACCCCCTATATCCCTAATCCCAAGTTGTAGTGAAAGAAGCACTTAGAGTCTTCTAAGTGATTGTGAAGCATTGAGACAAAACTATTGATTGGTGTCCTTCAAGGTTAAACACAAGGAGGCTAATTCTTGGAGTAGAGTTATAGTAGTCTTAGGTTTTTAAACCCTAGGCTAAAAATATCCTAGTAGAGAGAATAGGATTCAAAGAAGATAGGACAAGTGAGGTCCTAAAAAGCTTGTGTGAGCACACCTTGGAGTACATCTATCACTAAGAATGTAAACTAGATGTCATTTTCAAACACCATTACATTAGGGGAAAACCAATGTGGTTGAAAGTTTGATCTTGGAGAGATAAGAATTTTTGATTTGATTATCCTCTTGTGATTAAATTGATTTAATATTATTTAGATGTGAAGATGGAAGAATTAGGCTAAATGATACAAAATTGATAATAACCAATATAAACATAAAAATATTACTAGAGATCAACTAAGATGTATAAAAATAGAAAGGGATATAGAGAGGAACATGTATGTAAAATATGATCTCAAAATGGTTGGACATTGTAGCTGAGCACAATAGTCTTGATAGCTCCTCAAATGTAAAACAAGGGTTAAAGTGGTCTCGAGAGCCTCAAAACTGACTACTAGTCAAATCTCAGGTCAAATTGGCAAAGACACTAGCTCTAATTCATAACTCAAGCAATAGTTATGGACTCTCATAGTAGATTTGGACAATGTCATTGTATCATCCTAAATTGTAAGCATTTGTATGCTCTATAATTTAGCGATTGTTTAGCACCTACCTTACTATATTCACATTATGCATTTGCATTATAGGACTTTATAATTGCACTTAATGCATCCATAATTCAAAATTGATTCATCTTGTCTCTCTAACTTGTGTAAAATTGAGGTAGGATCTATTTTTTAAGTATCCTCCTCTATTTTTCTCCAATCATAAACTTTGTTTCTTCTCTTAGGCCTTATTTCACCTTCTTTTGGCCTCAAAACTCCATCGCGTTATCAGAATTAACTACATTTTCAGATCTCATTTCATCAGATTGACAATGACCTATCTCTTGAGTTTAACCAAAACCCTTGGGGACAAGGCCATCATTTTAAGCCTTGTCCTAGGAGCTTGAATATATATTTAGGGCCTAGGTACACTTGAATGGATTCAAAATATTTTAGAACCTATTGTCGACTGCTTAATTCTGGCTCTTGAAATCACTATAAAAGAAACCTAATTTCTTCATTTTGGCATAATAAAATCAAGTGCAAGATGAAAGCCCTAATTTGATTACAACAAGAAATTACATGGTGGAAGCCCTAGTTTTATGACATCCATTGAAGCTAGGGTTTTCTATTGAAGACTTTTCTGAAGCATCCACATCAAGATTTTACATTCTCATTCAAGCATTCAAGACATCAAATTCTACATTATCATGGAGTTTCAAATGAATTGTGAGGATGGCTAGGAGTTCTTTTTCTCTCAAGGGCTTGGTATGATTTCTTTTTTATCTTCAAATTTATGCAATGATACTTCATAATTTACATGTTTACATTCACATGCATTCAATAAAACATTGTTTGTATTTATATGCTATGGATTCACACTATCATGTACATAGTAGTAGATCTATGCATTTTATCTCATTAGCATTCTAGACATACTCTAGATTCATGAGCACAACACACTTTACATATTCTAACAGCTATTTGTGGAGGTGGGAATCACAAAAATGGGGGTTGACTAAGGCAAAACCCTATACATCCACACACACATTCTTTTTTAGATCTATAGGTTTCAAAAGTACAAGTTCAGATATGGATATGGAATCAGGTCTACAAGGTGATACCAAAGCTATTATATAATTTTATCCAGAAGTCCTCTGAAGAAGGATTCTATTTGCAACCTTGTCCTAGAAAAGGCCTCCATTTATGACCTTTTCCATTTCCTGATCTAAAATTTCTAGTGCAGATAGACATAGATTCCATATTTCCAAGTCTAAAAATTAGCAGAATTTGGGACTCTAATAGTTGGAAATTTTAGAATCAAAGTGCAATCTCTCACTTCATTTTTTAGGTGCACACATTCTTATATCTATTTCCTTTCATTTTCTTTCATAGATAAAATTTATATATCATTTACAATTATCATTGGAATCAATCAAATCCAACCCTATAAAGCATTGATCCTAATTTAGCACCCTAACTCACTAGGTTGTGCTTACTAGATCTATCTTTTAGGAAAGGGTTTTTTATTCCAATGTATAATTGTACCCCCATTATTCAGTGAGTGATTTACATTCTATCATTATTCATTTCTTATTATACATTTTGGTGAACTTGAACCTTTCATTCATTCTACCTTTTGTGTTGGTTAGTTATATTTTACATTCATTTTAAAATCTCAAAAAAAGATTAGCTTTACTTTTAATGCATTGCATACATTTGTTAGTTATATTTACTATTTGTTGCATCTTAAAATCATTAAAAAAAAAATTTGTCTTTTCATTTATTGCATCTCATTTACATTTGAGAAATATGTACAAAATAATTGCATTTCATTTAGCTTATTTCAAACATGTATGATTTATTTATTCATGAGTATTTTGATGATTCCTTTAGTAGTCATGATATTAAGAACCCTCATGAGATATGTCTAGTAGTGAATATTATGTTATGACAGGTGAAGCTCTTGATGACTTCATCTCTACAAAGTCTTCCTATGCATCTCTTCAACCAACCTTTTACCAAAAGTTTCTTAACTTACTTCCTTTGAACAAGGAATTCAAGTTCCCTTAGGAAATGATGGGAATGAACATTATTATAGATTAGGATTTAATCCTTATAAAAAACCACAACTAGCTACTCTAAATGTCAACACTATCTCTTTCAGATCTTTTAAGATACTCATCTCATTGATTTTGAGAAACAACCTTCTCTTGATTCCTTTAGTAGCAATGATGCTTTAGCTGAAATCTTGGGGGAATATGATGATCTTCCTCCTTTTCATAACAATAGGAGATATCCTTATTATTTGAATAATGAAGCATATTTTGGAAAAGATACTTCTCCTAGACATAAAAATGATCCTCCTTTGCCTAACGATTTCTCTCAAAAAAGTAATTATTTGATTACTAATACCATTGATGTACAAATGGATCCTTATAACATTGAAAAAGTGATCAAAATCAAAAAATGTCTAGATGGGTATGAACAAAAAGATCTAGCTTCTCTTCTTCTTGAATTTATAGATGTCTTTTCTTGGGCCTTTCCAATATACCTGGTATTGATCCTAAAATTGTCACACATAATATTGTATATGAATCCTATGAAACAAAAGATATGCAAAATGAACCTTGTTATTGCTCTTCTTGTGAAAGCTTAAATTTAAAAACTCCTTTAGGTTGGCTTAATTCATCCTATTGATTATTCTCCTTGGATCTCAAACATTGTAGATGTATCTAAGGGTGACAATAAAATCAGAATGTGTACTAACTTTTGTGACTTGAACAAAGCTTCCTTAAAGGATTATTTCCCCCTCCCAAACATTGATATGATTGTGGATTCCATAGAAGGACATGTTTTATTATCCTTCATGGATGGTTTTTCTGGTTATAATAAAAATTTCATTCCTACTCAAGATCAATACAAAACTACCTTTATCACTCCATGGGGAACCTTTTGTTGGGTTTCCATTCCCTTTGGGTTGAAAAATGTTGGCACTACATATCAACGTGCTATGACACTTATCTTTCATGATTAAATCTATAAGATTATTGAAGATTATGTTGATGACATTCTTGCCAAATCCATTACTCATAAGGATCATGTTCCTATTCTTAGACAAATATTTAAATGACTCTGTAAATATAATATACACTTGATGATACTCCTATAAAATTATTCTTTTGTCATTAGTTATGATTAAGTCATAATGATTGTTAAATTCATTTGGTAAATAAGGAAAGTCAAGTCAGTAAAGAAATAAGCTAGTCGGTAAAAGAGAAATGAAGGAAAGATAGTTTTTGGTAAAGGCAAAGGAAGTCTAGACACCGAGCAAGGCAGAGCAAGGAAAACTGAGCACCAAGAACTGAGCACCAAGTAGTACCAAGTTACAACAGTTACCAAACTAAGAGAACATACATGTTACCGATCAAGAAGAAAACATATTACTGATCATCACAGGCTGACACAAGGAGAATCTATAGATACATTGAATCTGGACACTGAGCATAAAATAGTTTATAAATCTTGAGGAGTTTATTTGATAAACCATTGGAGGTTTAAATATGATGATTGTGTATGATTACAAGGTGAGATTCTCCAATGATAATTAAATGTGATATATGCATTGGAGAAGTAACCAATGCTAGCACCGCTTAAGGAGTTGATTCTAGAATGTTTCCACCGCCACTAGAATTTAGTATAAAATGGATCAGAATGTGAAAATCAGTGAGAGACAAAAAAAAAATGTGAATGTGAAGGAGAAATTGCAAAGAGAAGGTGATGAACAGTAAAGCCACCAAGTAACAGAATAGTAAAGAAAAGAGTGTGAATATGATTTAGAGTTGAAGTTACCGAGTACATAATTGATATTGTGAGTGAAGCACAATATGAACTAAATAGTTACTGATCATATTGAGTTTGATAAGCATAAGTTGATGCAAGTATTATAGACAAGTTTATGTACTAATTAAGTGTGTAATCAGAATTGTAAAAGATCTTAATTGAGTGGATCCTAATAGGTCTTATATTGTAAATCCTTTAATAGGGTACATCCCTTAGACTAGATTTGTAAAATCCTTTAGCAAGGTAGACTTAATTGGTCTTTAGACTCTTAATAGGGTAAGCTATTAGAAATAGATAACATTGTAGCTCTAATTGATCAGACTTTTTTATTGCAGTAGTGAAATTTTTTGGGCATCATCCCCACCACAGTTTTTATCCTCTAACAAGGATTTTTGTGATACCAAAATCATTGTGTTATGAGTTATGTTTCATGATATTTCTTTATATGATTTATGTTTTTATATGCAAAGTTATGAATTCAATGAATGGTTAAGAAAGTTAGATAAAAAAAATTGGAGTAATGATTCACCCATCCCCTCTCAGCACTTAGCTTTCTATAATTAATCCAAAAATTGGTATCAGAGAAGTGTCTCTTATTCAAAAGTTTAACCACTTGAGAGGAAAGATCTAGAGTAATGGATAGCTATAGGTATGAAAAGGTGATTGATACCATGAACATGGAACTGAGGTATGCAAATGGCCATATTGATGAACTAAAGAAACTAAAGCATTCACTTAACAAGAGAAAGGATCTTGCACATCAGTTTAAGGATACACAAGATCAGGTTAAAGAACTTGAAGAACTATTAGAGGGAAGCATGTCAGATGAATCTAAATTTCTCATATCATAACTGATTGAAAAGAACAAAAACCAAGTGATCAGGTAAAAGCACTGAAAAGAGAGCAAGAAGCTCAATCGGTAAGAATGTGTGAAATCCTAGAACAAAAGAGAAAATTTGAAGATGACAAAAGAATGGATGAAGATGAGAGAATGAAAATGAATGCAAGACTAAATGAGAAAGATGTGGAAATACAAAGGTTGACACAAAATCACTATAATATGACAGATCAACTAGTCGGTGTTAATTAGGAGGTTGCAAGGAAAGTTGAAGAGATTGTTGGACTAAGATCTGAGAATGAACATCTGAGAAATGAACTAAAATATGAAAAGGATGTAAATGAATTCTTGAAAAGGAATGAAGAAACATTGAAGATACTAGATGAAAAACTAAGAGGTTAGAGACAACCAAGAGATACTTCAGGACTTGGATATAATGCAAACAATACCATTGAGAAGGGTGAGTCCTCTAAACAAGCAGCCAACCGAGATGATATTGCTATCCCATTGAAGACAAAGAAGCCTACTTGTTATCACTATGGGAAACCATGTCATACAGCTAATCTCCGCAGGAGAAAAAGAGGTAATCCACCGTGCATTCCTAATTTTAATGGTTATTGTTACAATTGCAATAAGTATGGTCATAAAGCATTCAAGTGTAGATCAAGGATTGCTAATAATACAAGGAAGTCAGGTTTCAATGGTTACTAAAACAACTAAAATAGATATGGTCATAAGTCTGAAGAATGAAGGTCACAAAGAAAGAATGTGAAATGGGTCCCTAACCAACAGAATAATAAAAACAACCGACAAGGATCAACTATACCATGGGACTACAATACAACAATTACATGTACTACATGTGGGAGATTTGGTCACATTGCTACAAATTGTATTTTGGTGCATGGAAGAAATAATATAAGTTCATGGAGAAAATTTGGAATTGCTTGTTTTCATTGTAACAAACTCGGTCACCTAGCCAAAGACTGCATGTACCAAGGCAAAGCCCCAACTGAGTGAAATTTCTCAAGCTAATGTTGATGAGATATTAGATTAGATGAATAGAATATGGAGAAGGAAGTCTCAAGATGATGGAATTGAACTTGGAACAACTGATGGCACCACATCCTTAGGATTGGGTGCACCTATCTTCACGTAATCGGTCAAAGGTATGTATAGGAGTTGATAACTAAATATTTATCTTAAATCGGTTCCTACATTTGTGCAAAGATCCATATTAGCATATTAAGATGCATTTGGATATATGTTGTGAAGTTGACATTTCATATTTTAATCAGTAAGAGTATATGTTATTTTGTTCCATTCAGTGAAAGGAAAATGTATTTGGTAATCGATGAAAAGGGAGTTGGTAAAGAGCATTTAATGCTAAAATTATAGTCATTAGAAACCCTAACCAAGGAAAAACTATAAATAAATCTTTTGTTATTTCATTTCCACCTCACATTTATAAGAGAATTTGAAGCATTTAGCAAAGAAGAGTCCTCTGAGAGCATTCAAGAAATCAATCAAGCAGATCATATCATTATCAAGCATATTTAAGATAATTTTGGTGTTTTTTTAGCCAAGTACATGATTAGTTCATGTGGCTCGATGCACCTGTGAAAATCACAAAATGTGTACTACACATTATTACAGGTTATCCAATCGGTGATAGACTGAGAGCACACAAGAAAATAGATAATAATAAACTTTGTGAGATTACTCAAGCTAAATGGGATAGAAGAGGTCTAAAATTGTCTATTTTTTATGATCCTAAGCTGAGATTTGCATGCAACATAATATTGTACCAAATCTTTCAGTCATCTTAGGTAGACAGTGTTTCTTATGGAGTTGTTGATATAGCCTTCAGGATTTTGAAGAAGGACATGAAGATAGATCTATGTGATATCATGTTGAAACAATTTGATGATAATATGAATACAATTAGGAAGACAAAGACAAACACTTTGAAGTTTGGATCACTACTGGTACATGTATATTTTTCTACTTCCAGAACTTATTTCCATCAATTGGTGATGTACTATGGAATGTGAACAAACTGATAATTTATCAAATAAATGAGTATATTCAAAGTTTAGGAGATAACTTTGACATGGTTATGAATGATTATTTCTCAAAGTTTCAAGCTAAAATGCATAAGAAGTTTAAATTCCACCTCAACTAGTGGAACAATACAAGGACACTATATGTTTTAAAGTTGATACTGATACTTCTATAGTTAGAGATGTGGAGCCTAGAACCATGTGGCTACCACCTATGGGTTATGAAATGGATATTAATGTTGCATCAATACAAATTGAAGGTCTATTAGATAAACCAATTGATAAAAGAGACAATTGGTATGGAATTTATGAAGAAGTTAAGAATAAAATCAAACTAGGTATATTGATACCTACGACAATGAGGAAAACCAGCAGGATGATTAGTAGTTTATCAAAAAAAATAGGTGTTGTTGTTGAAGAAGATGAAGTTGGTCCTTCAGATATTAAGGGGAAGAAAATTAGAATGAAAAAGGAAACCCATAGCCCAATCGGTGCAAGACCATCAGGGATAACTTTAAGGAACCCCCCCCCTCCCGAAAAGTATAAAATTGTGGCGAATCACATGTGATTTGGGTGAAAAAAAATTAATAGTGTTGGCGAATTATGCATCAATCTATGGATATTTGGTGGTGAATTTTTTAATAGTTTACACAATTTTTATAAAAAAATGGCGATTAAATTTTTTTTTTTAAATAAATTTATTAATATTGATGGTGAATTATGTTTTGAAATATGGGTATTGGTTGGCGAATATTTTAATAACCGATACCATTTTTATAAAAAAATGGCAAAATTATTTTCCAAATAGTTGAATTATTTTCTTAAATTGGGGTTTTCTTAATTAGTTAGTTAACACCGAGCTAAGGAACAGGTGTCAACCAGTCGCATGATCGCATGTCAAAAAACTCTGACATGCGATCATGCAACAGCCACCCACAAGATGCCACATAACCACCAGCGGGACCACTGCCCTCCCCTCCAATGGACCCAGCACAAGAAGTAACCGGTCGCTTGGTCGCATGTCAGAAATTCCTGACATGCGATCATGTGACAACTAAACATTTTACCAGCTCAGCCAATCATAACCTAACACCTCAATGATGAATCATCACGTGGTCCCATTGCAGACAAACCAACGGCATCTAATTAGATGGTGGGCGCATGATCACATGGGGAGAGAATATTCCATGTGATCACAAGCTGATCGTCGATCAAAATCTCTAGCCCAAGCCCCGCTAACCACACTCCATCTCTTTATTTCCTTCGGCCAATAGGGGAGTGCCATTTGTGCATCAGGGATTTTTTTAGTGGCCAATAGGGGAGTGCCATTTGTGCATGCATGTCACCATGGCCCACAGTTTGAAACCCTACACCGTAAAGAAGAATCAATGGCCGGTGTGATTTCGCATATCTCTGGCAACTCCCTTGCGCTTTAGTGACCACCATTGATGCTCTGACATGACAAGACCATCTGACTCATTTGGAAACTAGGCCCAACCATTGATATTTAGCAATAAAGGAAAACTCCCATTCGCTGGAGACTTTCTCCATTCCCTGACCTAGCAATGACTAACATGATGAAGAATTGGGCCCCTCACAACTGCAGCAGTGCACATACTTAATGATGAATCATCACGTGGTCCCACTACATACAAACCAACGGCATCTAATTGGATGATGGGTGCATGATCGCATGGGGAGAGAATATTCCATGCGATCACACGCCGCCCATCAATCAAAATCTCTAGCCCAAGCCCCGCTAACAACACTCCACCTCTTTATTTCCTTTGACCAATAGGAGAGTGCCATTTGTGCATACATGTCACCATGGACCCACAGTTTGAAACCCTACACTGTAAAGAAGAATCAATGGCCGGCGTGATTTCGCAGATCTCTGGCAACTCCCTTGCGCTTTAGCGGCCACCGTTGATGCTCTGACATGTCAAGACCTTCTGACTCATCTGGACACCAAGACCCACCATTGTGTTTTAGCAATAAAGGCAAGCCCCCATTTGCTGATTTAGTGGTTAGATTCAATGAGCTCCATTGAAACTCCGCTGACGTCAAATAGAATTTTCAATTTTGTTCCTCTAGCTGCCAGGTCAGCCAGCTCATCCACTTCATTAATATTCATTAGTGTATGTTAAATTATTAATATTTTAAAATCATGACAATCGTTAGATTACGACAGATGAACGACTAAAGTTGTATTTCAGAAGTTCTATGGGTTTCAAAAAGCTTTTCTAAAAACTCACTCCGGAAACGTGACACGTTGAAAGTTGATGTGTAATGTTTTAGAAAGATTACGAACGTTTATGTTACACGTGTATGATGTAGAAAGATTACTTTACCATTTA
The DNA here is from genome assembly GCA_027943335.1 of Chamaecyparis obtusa. Taxonomy (NCBI): domain Eukaryota; kingdom Viridiplantae; phylum Streptophyta; class Pinopsida; order Cupressales; family Cupressaceae; genus Chamaecyparis; species Chamaecyparis obtusa. The sequence continues at coordinate 571,428 of BSBK01002950.1, forward strand.
ACGAAAGGTTTTTAACATTTACTTTTTTAAAACCTATCGACTCGTACTCGTAGCAGCAAAGTTAAAAAGAACTGTTGAATGGGAACCGTCACCGAAGATTTGAAAATTGAGACTATAATTTGTGAGAGCCTTATCCGTTCGAACTTATATCTATCCTGATTTCAAAATTCAAAGTTTAATTTTAGGTAAGTACTAAGTTTAACTTGATTTTGAAATTTTAATTCTTGCATGTTCTATTGGGGTTTTCTTAAATTGGGGTTTTCTTCAATTGGGGTTTTCTTAATTAGTTAGTTAATATCTGTGATATTATTACTATTAGTAAATATCTGTGAATCTTTGTTTTTTAGTTTTTCTGAAGAACAATGGGGAAAGCAAAAACTCAAGGCCTAGGGCAAGCAGAAGGGAAAACTATAATGGACTTTAGAAAACTAGTACAAATCCCTGGTTTCACTGATGAGTATCACGATGTTTATGATCCTGTTATCAAAGGTGAAAAGAGAGTTATAGCAATTAAACATACATTGTGCAGTAAGGCACTGGGCCAAGGAGGTCTAAATTTATAAAATTTAACGCAATGGTAGGTGCAACAACCAATAAAGTTGCTTCCTGGGATGTTGGTCTGGGTAACATGCTGTTACCCGAAGTTTTCCCTTGCCTAAAAATTGTCAAGATTTGTGCAAAAAATTATGATGAAGAAAAAAAATCAATTGTGAATAAACAAACTCAGGAAGAAATTTTAACAATAACGCAGGAAGAATTTGTCAGTTTGCTAGACCTAGGGTTTGACCCACAAAATTGTAATGCCAAAATCGACCTGGGAGTGTTGGCAGAGCAATATGAGGTAGTCCCGCAAGATGGAAAAAATTCATTTGTAAAGGGTCTAATAGTTGTAGAGGCAAAGGCTTCATTGGGTGAGAACCATAAGCCTCCTTATGATTTTAAGGTTTTTGTGCTATGGGTTCAGGATACTATATCCTCGCTATCATTTTGCCTGGGACTGGAAAACAATAGGGAAGTGAGTGCCAGCATTCTTCAATTCATTTGGGATATCCATTGTATGAATGAACCAGTAAGATATAATTTTGTTGGACACATGGTTGAATCAATGCAAGAGCAATTAGCATTGATTAAAAGAGGCAATTATATGACATTTAGGTTCACAACCTACTTGTGCTATCTTCTGCTAGCCAAGAATGCTGCAATATTAATGAGCAATGGCTACAAGCTTGAAATTCAGAGGGGGACAGGTACTCCAAATCCAATATATAACTGGACACCTTAGATAAGATTGTATGATAACAGAAGGAATTACAGTAATTTTGTAGACTTCTTTTTGGCCCCATTGTACAAAGAAATAACAAGCACTCCAATGCCCAGATTGTCTACTTCATGTAGGGATTGCATCCAACTTGGAAGCACAACTCAATTGGCTGACTGGTACTTAATGCAAGATTACACTGTGCTAAGGTTTTATGGATCAGAACTGCAACCCCATAAACTTCCAATGCATGTGACAGATAGGGTTTTGTAGTAGAATATGTAGTACAACTAAAGAGCACAGATAGACTCTTCTCTGGCCAATCGAAGAAGAGCATATTCCCTTCCTTACCTTTCTCAATTGGAGGGTTAACATTTGAGAGAAAGGCTTTCCAAGTGGCACAATTTTTTTTAGATATTTTTCAATTTGATTTAGAGTGGTACTGGAAGTATGATCCACTCAACGTCATTCAAGAAAGGCTTGTTGCTAATAAGAACTCTGCAAACTTATTTCAACATGAAAGTAAACCATTGCTAGAGAAGTTCAAAAACAAGGATAGCTGGGATGACGTTAGAAAAGAGATGGAGAAAGTTTTTGTTGAGGAAAACATTTCAGTTGAATAGTTGTCATCACAAATAATGACAACAATAAATCAGGGCATTGTATAGCCTAGGATGTCCTTCAATTTCTACGATAAAGCTGCTCAGCCATCAAACATAAAAATAACAAAGAGAATAGCAGAAGCTTGTAAGGATAGAAAATGGACTAGAATGAAAATGGATGATTTTTGGAGTATGAGAAAGGCTCTTGGTGAACCAAAGACCAGTGCAGATCTGGATGACATAGATGAGGATTTAGAGTTTAGCAAATTGTGGAATATGGAGCATCCTAACTCCACATACGACACTGACAGCAGTGATCTAGATGATCATGATATTGATAATGCATGTACTCCACAGACTGGGAGTCACTGTGCAATCTCCAAGGACCGAAAAAATGTATATAGCAAAGGGGCAGTCATTCTTGAAAAAATGGGTTATAAAGGTGGTGGTTTGGGTCCCACAGGAGAAGGTGTCTGGAATACAATTCAGACAGAAAAAATTGCTCATGATCATGGTGCAAGACTTGGTTCTGATAGTGGACCTAGTGGTAGTACTAGTGGCATTCGTGGGACTGACATTGGTAGGAGTGGGCACCTTATAGAATAAGTTCCCTCTCTAAAGAGGCCACTAGAATCTACACAGAATCCCATACAAGAAGATAGTGTCAAGAAGAAAAAGTTTTCCATTTCTAGTTCCAGTTCCAGAACAATGACATTAGATCATAAAGAAGTGTTGCCAATTTCAGGTTCAGCAAAACCCTCTAGAAGTTCAAATCCTCAAAGAGCATTAGTTAGATCAACAGCCATTGCAAGCTCTATCTCTTCTTCACCTTTCAAACATTCAAATCCTTCTGCAACACTAGATTTTCATTACAAGGATTTCTATAATAATTTTGCAGAAACAAAAACAAAGAATAAGGAATCAAAGAAGGCATTGGAGTCTAGTGCCCTTACTGCAGTTGCATAGGAACAACCTGCATCCAATAGGGTTTTTCCAACATATGACCCAAAGAGAGACATGATGGAGTTCATGGTTGTTATTCCACCAAACAAAGATGGAAACCCACCAGAGAGTCAGATAGATCACTCTGAATTTGAATTTAGCACTCTCCAAATGGATTTTTCCAAAGTAAAAAATGTGGCCAAAATCAATATCTCAAAGTCTACAAACCAAGTGGTCTACAGTGCACTGCTAAAGGTGGAAAGAGAGAAAAAAAATCTTGAGAAAAATATAGAAAAGTTACAGGCAGACATTGGCAATGAAAAAGCAAAGAGGAAAGCTTCAGAGAACAGTTTGAAAGAATTGCAAAAAAAGATTAAAAAATTAGCAGATACAGAGCAAGGACATGCTGAGGTGGTAGTGAATGAACAAGAGTAGGAGCAAGTGAAACTAAAGGAATAGGAGCTGAAGGAACTGAGGGGAAAATTGGCACAGGAGCAGGTGAAGGAACAGGAACTGAGGGGAAAATTGGTAGAAATGATAAAAAAACTTGACGAAGAAAGAGCCAGTTCAGAAAAGTTATTTAAAAATCTAGAGAGTAATGCTGCCTCTCGGGTGGATAAAGCCAATCATTGGGAACAAAAAGTAGTAGAAGAGAAAAACAATTGTGAAAAAATGGCAGAAGAACTAAAGAAGGCCAATTATACAATTAAGACTTTAACAGATACTAGTCATAATTTAGTGAAGATTACAAAAGAACACATTTGGGGCCAAATATTGGCGATGTCTAATAGCTTGTATGACTGGTTTGAAATGCTTCAAAGTATGAGAGTATGTTACTTGAAGCTCCAAACCAACATTCAATAGAACATGGATGTTGTCAACAAAGAAAAGATAGCAAAAGATATTATGCAACAACTCTACAGTAAGAGTGATAGTTATCTATCAAACAAGGGAATTAGCAACCACCTTAATGCATCAGTAAAGGTATCAAGTATCATTCACAAATGTGAGAAGCTACGGGAAGCACAAGAATTGGATGACAAAGCTAAGCAGAAGATCACAAAGATGGAACAAAGGAAAGCGAAAATGGAAAGTCTTGGTTTGCCTAAGGGATTTGACGCAAATCAGTTCATTGGATGAGAAAATTACAAAACAAGGTTGCAAGACAAAATAAATACTGATGTACGCTTTCTCCCTGCAGACATATCTTGTGATGCATTCTTCGATTTCATCAAACCAGTGAGAACTTTGAATGGAATTTTAGAATCAACAGTGTTGTCAAGTCACACTTCCAAATATGAATTGCTAACGAAGTTGCAAGAGTGTGACTATACTATGAACCAAATTATTCTGCCATCAGAGGATGTTTGGAGTGGCCTACAAAGATTGCTCTAAATTTTGAACTACTTTAAATTGTAATATATTGCAAATGAATACAAAACAAATTGTGCTCTATGATTCTATCTAATTTTCATGTTTTCCAATTCAATGTATGTTGAGTTACTCTATTTTATTCATTTATTCTTAGTTGAGTTTAACTAAGAATACAAAATTACTCTGTTATATGCTATTGGAATAAAAAATTTCATTCAAGAATTTCAAATTCAAATATGAATGATCATTGATGACATGATATAAAATATACTCTACAGTAATAATACTCTTTGTTCTCAAATTTTAATGATGAAACATAATACATTCTTGCTTTTCTAAAATGAACATTGAATGATAGGGTATCATATAGTAGTTAATAAGTTCAAAAAATACCTATTGGTTGCCACTGCTAATTTAATAGAAATTTCCTAAATTTGCCAATTCATCTCTGTGTCATCATCATCATCCAATTCTGGTATTGCAGTTGCTTCATTGTTCTCTTCATTTTCATTTGTGTCTTCTTCAAGTTCACTCTGACCTCCACTTCTATGACTCCCAATCCCATCACCAATGCCACTGCCAACTGTACTTGTCCCACTTGGAGTCACTGTAGGAGATTGGTTAATGGTGTTGCCCACCCCTCTTCTTTTGCATCTTTTCTTCCAAATTTCCATTGCTTTTTTATAAGGAAAAGTATTGACATCATACCTAGATGTGTATACCCTCAAGCATGATTCCAAATTCTTGTCTAGTTTGTTTCTTAGCTTTGATTTTAGGAAGCCCAAAGCACTGAAAACTCTCTCATCCTCCACTGAACCCAATATCATGGTTTGACATAGATTAGCAAGCTTGAAGTACTCTGAAATTTCTTCACGCAACATTGTGCTCTGTTTTAGTTCTGTCCAAAGCTTTTTTGCCGAGCCCTCTTCATGTGGGTTATGCATTAATTGATATTGATGCTTCATAGTCCTTGCAAAGGTGCCTAATTGCTATCTAAGAAGACCCTCATCTAATATTCCTTTGATAGTCACTCCATTGAATTCTACAGATTTGCAAAATTCCTTTATCAAAGTCAACAGCCTTTTACGATAATCTTCCTTATAGTTGAAGGACCAATATTGAGGAAACACAATTGCCATGGCCTTAAGTGGTTGATCATATGGGAATCATGATCTTATTTCAGAGGAAACTCTATAGGCTATGTCCCTTGCATTAGATGTTATAGACTCGACGATCTTGTTAAACTCTTCCCTTGTAACTCTTGTAGCTCGCTTCTTTGGGGCACTGTAGTACATTGGTATCTGAAATCACCTTACACAAACACATAAATCTCCATTTTCAATGATCTTTAAATAATTATCAGGATCATCCAAATCTATTAGTTTCTGCCAGTGATTAAATCTATCATCGGATAAATTTAGGTTAGTACGATAGAGACTATTGAGGGCTTGGCATGACATTTTATGCAAGTGAGCATATTCTGCAATATACATGGCTCTTTGCTGGGCTTTTTTCATAATTAACGTCATTTCTTCTAGCATGGGAAGAAGAGATGCCAAAGTCAAAAATGTCTCTAAATTGCTCAACCTCCGAAGCAGGTCCCCACATCTTTGATTTTCTGCATTGTCTCAATTTTTGTACATCAGTCCAATCAAAGATTGATATTCAGAAAATACTCGATGCGCTAGTCCATCCAAAGAGATCCATCTGGTATCAACATCTTTAAGAAGCTTGTTTCCATCGGTAATTCCATCAGCAAAGTGCTATAATTCCCTAAAACATTTGGGACTTCGACAAAAATATGCGTACAACTCTCTTACTAAATCTTCAACCTTGTTTACTGAAGGAAACTTCTTCACAACTCTAAAAGCAAGATTCATCTTGTGGACCATACAGTGAATGCCAACAACATATGGTGAACAAGAAGCCTGCATCTTTGTGCAAAGACCATTCCTTTGACCTTGCATTACTAAAGCTCCATCTGCTCCAACGCAGATCAACTTCTTCGCTATTGTCAATTCATCCATAGCTCCATATTCAATTAAATGGCTCTTTACTAACTGAAATAAAGTTTTTGTTGTCGCATTGTCTCTCAATTTAGCAACAGTTAGTAGATATGGTTGGCGAACATTATTCTGTATAGTATAAACATGCATGCATACCCATGATGTATTATCTATTGTCGTAACTTCATCTAAGGACAATGCAATAAAGGTTGACTCTTTTATTTTTCTTTGTACATCCTCTATTTCAACCTGCGCAATACAACTTGCCCATTCCCATCCACTGTTTATCGACCAATGATTGACAGGATAGTTAGGAACTTTTAGAAAGTGTAACAAACCACTCATTTCTAGATAGTCTGTCATTGGACACCCTCTGCTCAAAATATGGAAAACATTACTTAATTGAATAGCTTTTCCGTGTTCTTCTACTTCACTTGCTTTTGCAAAAATAGCATTAATAGAACCTTGAACTTCACCAGGCTTCGTCTTAAATTTATGAAACAAATAATATTCCTCAGCATTCCTTTTATGTTGACATTGCTCCTTTGTTTTATATCTTACCACTTTTATTTCCCTTCCATCTACAGTTGAGGTTTCGTAAATCTTACCAACATGTTTCTCTATGGTGTCTAGTTTAAGCTGCAACCGCTTTTCCTTTTTATACTTCCAACTACAAATCATACATCTGCATTCTACTGGTGGCTCACCTACAATTGGATTTTCCATGGGCTCAATGAATGGATACTTTGCTGCCCAATCAAATTTAAATCTCTTGGCCATCTCCCATCGACGATCAGTTTTTTCTTTCAATTTTCCTCTCCCTTTAGTGTTACTGTTAATTGCACCATCATCATCACCAAAGTCAATTGATTCATCCTGGTACTAGTTATTTATTGGATATTCTTCGTCAAGGTCATCTTCATTAGAGATATCAGGTTTTGCAACTTCGTCACCAAATTTATTAGGCTCCCTAATTTGTTGAATAGACTCCTGTGTAGGTTGAGATTGTACAGGTTCCTCTGATGATGTACCTTCCTCACTTTGACCAACACTGTTGCGTCTACCCCCACCAAAGTATGAAGATATATTTCTGCATTTCATTGGCCTCTCTTGGACATCTCCACCTTCATTAGTCCTCTTCTTGTTTAAATTTGACTGTGACATCTCCATCAAATTAAGGCTGCAATAAAATACTACAACTCGTAGTCGTAGTCATTCTGGTTCGCTACCGATCACAATTGTGAGCTCTAAGCTCAGAATCAACTGAATTATTATGCTACTAAGTACTAAATGAAAATCTCTTGAAGGCTCCTTCTTTCCGGCATGTTTTAATAATGAAACTCATATATCTTAAATAGACAACTACAAATAAACCATTTTCATATCAGCCATCAGATTTTGCCTCATAATCGGCATCGTCCATTTTGGCGAATGGGCCGACCGCTACATATGATAAGAACTAATATTTGGTGAACCCCACATAATTTCAAGTAATTGAGTGGGAAAATAGGGTGGGAACTTGGGACCCCATTGTATGTGATGCATGGTGAATTGGGTCCTAGGACAAATAAAAATTTCACATAGGAAAATGGGAATTTAGCGAATGATGATACTCGAAAGAGACACTCAATTTAATTTGTGGTGAATAAGAGTAAACAGTAAAGAGAAATATGGGCGAAGAACCTGACTACCAAACTGAAATTATGTAATAATAGTGGCGAACATTCTGACCACTATATGACCATTTTATAAAATCTGGGCGAATGATCCGACCTGTATTTGATTGTTTTATTTGCCAATTTCTATCACCCGATCATGACATATTCACCAATTGGCAAATATTCGTCACTAAAAAAATCCCTGAAGACCATTAACAAGGTCTTCCTTCACATAGAGAGAGAAAAATAGATATGAGGTAGAACCACCAAAGCCTAAAACCTACATGAGAGAAAAGAAGACTTCAAGTAGACCTAGAAGGAAGTTGAAATTACAAGAAGACGGTGAAACTAAATTTGAAGATGTAACTCAATTCAAGGTTGTACATAATCAAACACAAAAACTGAGAAACCTAGATGAATCTCTTAAAGAACTCAAGAAGTATGGAGGTTATTAAGGGGTAAACCAACTTAAATATGAAACTAGAAGTGATGAGGAAAAATAAAATATTGAAGAAGAAGTTGTATTTGCACTACACAAGTTTAGAACTACACCAGTTGAGATGGCCAATCAAGTTTCAGATTGATTATATAAAAATATAGATTATAGATGGAAATATACCTTGGCATTTGAGAAACAAATGAGGGAGAGATCCCTAGCTATCATAGTACCTAAATTATCAACAAGAGGAATTAAGGAAGCATTGCAAGAATATTCAAAGAGATTCCTAGTCAAGAGAAGAGCATTGAGAATAATGGCCAATAAGCTTGAAGAAGTACAAAAAGAGACATATGATTTATGGAGAAAGATATTCTTTCCTGACCAACTGACAGAGATCAAGGAAAATCAAGGGAAATTAGATCCCATTGATTTGACTATAGACAAAGAAGAGGTCATCATAGAAGACATAACAGATAAAGACCCAACATAGGGTATTGCAGATGATGAAAATGTAATGGCAATCGAGGCCAAGGATACTGAAGAAATGAATCATGATGATTCAGTACAAGATAAACTAAAGGATGTAGATCATGTTATTGAACAAATACTGAATTTTCCTAAGATTGAAAAAGTTATCTCAGAGGCTACAAAGGATGTTCCAACTGATTCCCCCACTAAACTATAAAAGGAGAAAGAACAAAAGGAAACTACAATGTCGGTTACTACTACCGAGACCACTAATCCCCAATAGAAACAAGAACTAGTGAAAGAAAAGGAAAAGGATAAAGAAGAAGAGAAGAAATAAGAAAAACAAGAAAAGGAGGAAAAGAAACAAGAGGAGAAGAAGGAAGGAAAACAAAAAGAAGAAAAAGATGAGAAAACTAAGGATACTACTACTACCACAACTTGTGATGTGAAGTTATCTACTAGAGAGAGTGCACAAGCTACAAAGAAGAAATCAAAGAAGAGGAAGCATGAAAAGGAAACAATTGATTTGAGCCAACCTATTGTTATATCAAAGTTTGGCATCTCCACCATGAGCCCTAAGGAATTATCTGAGTTTGGAGATTTACTTAAGAGGAAATTTGCACAAGAAAAATTGCTTGCAAAGAAGCAGAAAATAGATGTACTTGAAAATGTCAAAGAGATACTACAGGAGATAGTACCAGAGGAAGATATAAATGAGAAGGGAAATATTTATAGCTAATTAAGTGAACTGGTGAGTCAAATAAATAAACAAGGTACTGAGACCATATAATATCTGATGCAAGTGCATAGAAAGAAAATTGAAATTAAGGTCATTAAAGAATTACTTCAATTAGTAGCACTTGACAAGGTAACACTTTATGAGATGGTTACCAAGTTGGAAGAATAATTGCAAGATATTCTTTCAGTGTTTCAGAAATATGTTTGATTAACAATTTTACAAAAGATGTAAAAGAAAAAGATGAAAATGTTGAGAAGGAGTTGATTGAGTAGCTAGCTAAGGTATCTACCGAGCCTGATACTTTCAAGGTATACTATCAAAGGTTGAAGCACCTAATGGGAGTGAAAAATGAGTTGAGGAAAGAGGAAAATAAAATCAGAATGGATCTCATGGAGCTACAAACATTTTTTATACCACAAATTGATTCATTGTAGAAACATGTGCATAAGGCTAAAGACTTAGTAAATACCCTAGATGTAAGTGCTATGGATAGTATGGTAAGTCTAATAGCTGATATTAGTGAACATATTATAGTGTTATAGACACTCCAGGAGTCATGGAATGCATCATCTAAAGATGCACATGAGAGGTACTAATCTATTTTTTCCAAGGTCCCTCCACCGAATAAACAATAAGTAATTATTTTTGGCATTTTTGTTAAAAAAAAGGGGATATATATATATATATATATATATATATATATATATATATATATATATATATATATGAAACCCAATAAAGGGGGATGTGTGTGTGAGAGAGAGATAAAGGGGAATAGACATATACTGGATAGTACAGAACAGATGGATATATTCTATAGTATGAAGAGGATTATATGTACAGAAGATGGGTAGATATACATATAAGAAGTATTTCCATATGGGGAGCAATTTATTTTGCCGAGATGTGTATACATGGTCAAATTTTTCTAAGGACAAAAAATTTTGATAACTTTGAATTTTTTAACAAAGATACCAAACTAATGCCAAAGGGGGAGACTAATACTCCTATAAAGTTATTTTGTTGTCATTAGTTATGATTAAGTCATAATGATTGTCAAATTCATTTAGTAAAGAAGGAAAGTCAAGTTGGCAAAGCAATAAGCTAGTTGGTAAGAGAGAAATGAAGGAAAGACAATTTTTGGTAAACACAAAGGAAGTATAGACACCAAGCAAGGAAGAGCAAGTCAAACCAAGCACCGAGTAGTGTTGAGTTACAATAGTTATCAAACCAAGAGAACATACATTTTATCGACCAAGAAGAAAATTTATTACCGAGCATCATAGGCCGACAAAGGAGAATCTACATATACATTGAATCTGGACATCGAGCAGAAAATAGTTTACAAATCTCGAGGAGCTTGTTTGATAAAGCATTCGAGATTTAAATATGATGATTATGTATGATTACAAGGTGAGATTCACCAATGAGAATTAAATGTGATGTATGCATTGGAGAAGTAACCAATGGTAGCACTACTTAAGGAGATGATTCTAGAACGTTTCCACCACCTCTAGAATTTAGTATAAAATGGATCAGAATGTGAAAATCAGTGAGAGAGAAAAAATATATGTGCAGATGCAAAGGAGAAATTGCAAAGAGAAGGTGATGAGCAGTAAAGCCACCAAGTAACAAAGTAGTAAATAAAAAAGTGTGAATGTGACTCAGAGTTGAAGTTACTGAGTACAAAGTTGATATTGTGAGTGAAGAATAGTACGAGGTACATAGTTATTGAGCATATTGAGTCTGATAGGCATAAGTTGATGCAAGTATTACAGACAAGTTTATGTACTGATTAAGTGTGTAATCTAAATTGTAAAATCTCTTAACCAAGTGGATCCTAACAAGTCTTATATTGTAAATCCTTTAATAGGGTACATCTCTTATATTAGAGTTGTAAAATCCTTTAGCAAGGTAGACTTAATTGGTCTTTAGACTCTTAATATGGTTAATACTCTTAACAGGGTAAGTTATCATAAATAGCTAATATTGTAGCTCTACTTGAGTAGACTTTTTTATTACAGTAGTGAAATTTTGTGGGTGTCATCCCCACCACATTTTTTATCCTCTAACAAGGATTTCTGCAATACCAAAATCATTGTGTTATGATTTGTGTTTCATGATATTACTTTATATGTTTTATGTCATTATATGCAAAGTCATGAATTTGGTTATGGTTAAGAAAGTTAGATAATAAAAATTGGAGTACTGATTCACCCCTCCCCTCTCAGTACTTAGATTTCTATAATTAATCCAACACTTGAATCCTTGAAAATATACTTTTGTTGTAGATAGTGGAAAAATTCTTGGATTTATAATCTCAAACAGGGATATTGAGGTGGATATTGAAAAGATTGATGTCATTGTTAATATGTTACCTCCCTACAACATATCATGACTTCATAGTTTACAAGGAAAAATACAAGCTATTTGTCACTTTCTATCATACTTGGTGGATTGTACAATTCATTTCACTTTCTTGTTAAAGAAATATTCTACTTTCTCTTGGAATGATGATTGTAACTAGAAATTTGAACAATTCAAACAATATCTTGCTAATCATCCTATTTTACAACGTTCTCAACCTAATCAACCATTTTTCTTATACATGTTTGCTTCTCCTAATGCTTTGGCCTCTATTTCTGCTCAACATGATAAGAATGGAAAAGAGAGACTAGTGTATTATATTATTTTTACTTTGATGGATTATGTAACAAGATATACTCAAATAGAAAAATAATGTCTTACTTTAGTTTTTTCTTTTCAAAAACTCTGACATTATCTTCTCAAAGCTAAAATCAATGTCATTGCCAAATTTGATCCTTTGAAACATCTTTTTTCAAAAATTGATTTATCAGGATGCTTGGCTAAATGGGTTATGATGTTGAGTGAATTTGACTTAAAGTTTGTTTCTCAAAAGGAATTTAAAGGACAAGCTTTGACCGATCATATTGTTGAATCTCCTTCACCTACTTCAACTTCTAACCTTGTTTCTTTTCCTGACAATTTTTTTTTACCTATAGACACTAATGACACATGAGAATTATACTTTGATGGATCTAGATGTAGAACCCGCTTTGGTGCTGGTGTTATCCTAGTATCTCCTTCAAATAAACCTATACCTTTATCATACCATCTTAAATTTTCTTTTACTATTAACATTGTGGAATACAAAGCCCTTATTGCTAGATTGAAAGCAACTTTATCCCTTAACGTGAAATATATTAAAATATTTAGGGACTCACAATTGATTGTGCAACAGATCAATGGAACATATCAAGCTAAAATTTCTAATTTGACACAATATCATGATTTGGCCTTAAGTTTTTTTGAAAAAATCTCTTCTCATTATATTTAATCTCTACCTCATAAGGATAATAGACATACAGATGCTATGTAAAGCACAACCTCTCTTATCTCTTTAGAAAACAACATGAAAGTTTATGAATTCACAATACATAATATTGATAATCTGGTGATATTTGAAAGTTCTATTAATGAATCTTGTTGATTTAGTCTTCATTTAGATGAATGGTATTCACATATCTTTCATTATTTGAAAGATAGTACTTTTCTTGAATCAGCAACATGAACTACTAGAGCTCAAAGTCACAAACTTGCTACAATATACATTATTATTTCTGACATTCTTTATAGGTTCTCTTACAATGGTATTTTACTATGATGCCTTAATAAAACTGAGATCCCTAGCACTTTACAAGAGTCTTATTCAAGATCTTGTGGTGGGCATCTTGGTGGAAAGTCCTTAGTTAATGAACTACTTAATGTCACTGATTACTTCACTAAATGGATAGAAGTGGTTCTTCTTTGATCTACTACAGGTGATGTTATTTACAATTTCCTCTTAGAGAATATCACTGCTCAATTTTTTATTCTTCCCACGATGATTTTTGATAATGGTACTCCTATTAAAAACAAGGAAGTAACAAAGTTTTTGGAAAAATACCATATCAAGAAATACTTTTCTACTCGTTACTATCCTCAGTCTAATGGTCAATTTGAAGCATATAATAAGGTCATTGAGAAAATTCTTTGGAATAGTATCAAAAAACATGCTAAGGATTGGCATACTGAGTTGACTAATGCCTTATGAGCTTATAGGATAAGTGTTCACACTACGATGGGGATAACTCCTTATAATCTAGTTTATGGTGTAAACACAATTATGCCTTTGGAGTTGGAAATGCCCTCATTAATATTTTCCCTTAATGGATTAATTGACAATGACACCTTGAGAGAACAAATACTTCAACAACCAGAAGCATTGGATGAGCAACATATTAATGCACTTGAGCATATTCAAGCATATCATAAATCTTTAAAGAAGAAGTATAATCAAAAAGTGGTTGAGCGTTCTTTTTCAGGTGGAGAGTTGGTTATTTATGAGAATAAACCTAACATTAATTCACTACCTAGAGAAAGAGGTAAGTTCAATCCTAATTGGCTTGGCCCTTACATCATCACTAAAGTTTATGCTTCTGGCCCATATAAACTAGCTACTATGGATGGTATACCACTTAGGGACCCTATAAATGCTATGCATTTATTTTTGTACTATGCTTAGCTCTTCTTTTCTTTTTCTCTCTTCATGTCACTCATTTCAATTCTTTAGGTGTGATTGTATCATTACATTAAAGCATTGTGTGTTAATATTTGTTATTTTCATGTATTGCTTCATTATTGATAAAAATGTGCATATTTTGGTCTTGAATTTATTGGTAATATGTTAATCATTTTGGTTAGGATATTACTTAAAAGATACTTGTAAAATTTTCTTCACCAATATTTTTTGTTTGAATATATTATTGTTTATTTATTTATAGTAGCTAAACTACATGTTCATCTATTTACATAGGCACATCACATTATTATAGTTGCATCACATGTATATATTTGTATAGCATTGATTACATAATCAATCATAGAGACATTAAAAGAAATAATATACATATAAAGCATTAAAAACATCAATTTCTATATATATTGACGCAAGGGAGGATGGGGAGAGGGGCCAAAGGCACACCCTAACCAAATCCACCTTGAAGAGATCACACACAGAAGCAACAACACAACAAGTGAGAGAGAGAATGCAGGTACTTTCATATATTATCTTCAATTGATTCATATATGTTAGGTTGTAAGGCCTTCCTAATTTAGGCTAGATATTAAAATCAAGTACAAAAGTCCTCCAACATGTGAGGATCTGCCAAAAATCTCTAATTTTATATCTCCTATCTTCTATCTCCAAAAACCAACTTCTAAACTCTAACCAAACAACTACATTTATACAAGAGGCTACCGAACCAAGTCGACCTTCAGATCCACCATCAATGGAAGGAATGACCAAATCTAGGTCCACACGCTTCCCAATGATAGATACCAATGTTAAATCTATGACCCAAATTAAATGCACATGTCGGCCTCAACAGAAATCCAAAAATAAACAACTCGGTAAGCAAGGAAACTGAGCACCAAAGAGATAACCGACCAACACCGGTAAAAAAAGGAAACCGAGCAACACCGAACCAACTCGGTCAAAGAAGGAACCGAGCAACGCAAAAAACTTCAAACATCTTTTTGGTGACATAGGATTTCCAAGGACCCGAGATGCTCCTGCATCAGACACCTGGGGTTATTTGAAATGATTCGCCAAATCATGAAATAGGTATGAACCGAGCTGCATCCAACTCAGATTGTGAAATCCATGAGTTGTCTTCAATCAGTCTATTCTTCCATTTTACTAGATATTCCATATACTAATTTCCTCTTGTACTTCTACCAATTCTTTGTTCCAAAATCTGCTCAACTTCATCCATATGTTTCTTAGGATAATCCATCGATACTATCATGTCTTCATCAAGTTCATGATACTCATACAAATCAATAATGTTAAATATAGGTAATATATCCATGTCATCAGGTAATTCAATCTCATATGCATTTCCACTATCAAATTTCCTCAGTATCTTGCAAGGTCCAAACTTCTTCATTTTTAGCTTCTCATATGTTCCAACAGGAAATTGACCTTTCTTCAAATGAGCCATTACTTCATCACCGAACGCAAAAGTCTTATGTCTTCTTGATCTATCAGCTCTTTCTTTGTATTTATGATTACTTACTTCCAATTTTTGTTTCACATCTTCATATAATGTCTTCATATACTCAGCAAACTTTACTCCTTCAACACTTCTCTTTATTTCATTAGCCATATCCCTCAAATCAGATATCCCTCTCAGTTGTATGCCATTTACAATCTCAAAAGGTGTTTTTCCAGTACTCCTATTCACTAAATTATTGTATGCAAACTCTACTTATGCCAACACAGAATCCCAATTACTTGGTGTGTCTCCAACTAAACATCTCAAAAGATTTCCCAAACTTCTATTTACAACTTTTGTCTGTCCATCGGTTTGTGGGTGAAATGTAGAACTATATTTCAACTCGGTGCCAAACTTTCTCCAAAGGGTCTTCCAAAAGTAACCAACAAATTTATTGTCTCGGTCAAACCCAATACTCCTATGTAATCCATGCAATCTGACAATTTCCTTAAAGAAAAGATCTGCTATATGTATTGCATTTTATGTCTTTCTACAAGGTATAAAATGTGTCATTTTAGAAAATCTATCGACAACAACAAATACAGAATCATTACCTCTTACTATCTTCGGTAAGCCAAGAACAAAATCCATACTGATGTCAATCCAAGGTTTCTCAGGAATAGAAATCGGTGTATACAATCTAGTATTCAGACTTACTCCTTTTGCAACTTGACAAATTTCACAAATTTTCACAAATTTATGAACATCTTTATACAACTGTGGCCAAAAGTATTTCTCCTTAAGCAAATTCAATGTCTTATCAACTCCAAAATGTCCAGCCAAACCACTACTATATTTCTCCTTTATCAAATTAGTTCTCATTGCTCCTCTCGGTATACACAATTGAATACCCTTAAACAACATACCTCCTTGCATAAAATATTTGTCCCATTTAGTACTCGATTGATCTTGAATAGGTGCTCTGCACTTTCTCCATGGCTCAGAAAAATTAGGATCAAATTCATAAGAATCTCTCATGTCATCAAAGCCAAGAACTTCAATTTTCATCTCGATCATCAAAGATCTCCTTCTACTTAATGCATCAACAACTCGATTAGTGACTCCAATCTTATGTTTTATCACAAATGTATAACTCTACAAATACTCAACCCATTTCATATGTCTCTAATTCAACTTATTCTAACTACCCAAATACTGTAAATCCTTATGATAAGTATACAACACAAATTCACTTGGTATCAAATAATGTCTCCATTTCTTCAGTGCTTGAACAATAGCATAGAATTCTTGATCATACACATAATATTTCCTTTTTTCATCTTTCAATTTTTCACTAAAGAAAGCAACAGATTTACCTTCTTGACTCAATACAACTCCAATTGCACTTCCAATTGCATCACATTCCACTTGAAATACCTTATTGAAATTATGCAATGCCAAAACAAGCAATTCATCAACCTTCTACTTCAAAGTCTCAAAACTTTTATCAGCTCCAGGTGTCCACTTGAATTCTCTTTTATCTCCTCTCATAGTCTCAGTCATAGCATTACATATTGAATTGAAATTCCTAATGAACTTTCAGTAAAAACTCGCCAAACCATGAAATGATCTTACCTCGCTAGCATTCTTAGTTGTAGGCCAATTCAAAATAGCTTCAACCTTTTCAGGATCCATTTTAAAACCATCAGCTGAAATCACAAATCCCAAATACACAATCTCCTCTTTCCTGAATGAACACTTTTTCAGATTTATCAGCAACTTTTCTTCTTTCAATCTCTGCAATAGTTGTTTAACATGCAAAAAATGTTCTTCTCTGGTCTTACTGAATATCAGAATATCATCAAGATATACAATCACAAATTTTCCCAAGAATTTCTTCAAAACTTCATTCATCAATCTCATAAAAGTACTCGGTGCATTAGTTGAACCAAAAGGCATAACCAACCACTCATACAAACCTTCTTTTGTCTTGAAAGA
Organism: Chamaecyparis obtusa; assembly: GCA_027943335.1. Taxonomy (NCBI): domain Eukaryota; kingdom Viridiplantae; phylum Streptophyta; class Pinopsida; order Cupressales; family Cupressaceae; genus Chamaecyparis; species Chamaecyparis obtusa. Next base: position 588,971 of record BSBK01002950.1, read on the forward strand.
AATCTTCCATTCATCATCATCTTTGATTCTGATATGATGATATCCTCTTTTCAAATCAATTTTGGTAAAATACTTTTCTCCAATCAAACTATCCATTATGTCATCCATTCTCGGTATAGAAAACCTATATTTCACTGTTATTTTGTTGATTGCTCTGGAATCAATACACATTCATCATTCTCCATTCTTCTTAGGTGCCAATATAGTAGGTACTACACAAGGACTCAAACTTTCTCTTATCAAACCTTTCTGCAACAATTCTTGAATCTATCGATTCAATTCCTGATTCTCAGTAGGTGTCAACCAATGTGGTGCCTTATTCGGTAAACTAGCTCCATGGATAATATCCATGCAATGATCAATGCTTCTATTCAGTGGAAAACCATCAGGTACATTATCAAAAATGATTTCACTATACTCGGTGAGTAACTTATCAATCTCTTCAGGGACTCTATCCTCTGGTTTCTTACTCAGTTTGTTAGGAATCATAACAAAACATGCATCATTCTTATTCAAATCCTTAACAAACTTTCTTCCTTCCATCAAGAAAACTTTCACAGATGTGCAAACATTACTAACAGGTTCTTCAATCAAAGGTAACAAGATTTGTCTTCTCCTATTAGCCCAAATAGTATATATATATATATATATATATATGCAATCTCCCATCATATATAGCATGTATATCATATTGCCAAGGTCTAACCAACAAAATATGACAACAATCCATAGGCATGATGTCACATAACACCTTATCATAGTACTTTCCAATTTTCAAATTCACATAACATTGTTCACTTACCAAGAGTGTATGCTCATCTTTGATCCATGAAATCTGATAGGGCTTCGGATGTTCCAACCTTTTCAATTGCAAATTTGTGACCATTTCCTTAGATGCTAGATTCTCTGAGCTACCACTGTCAATGATTACCTTCCAAAATTCATCAAAAACTCTACATCTGGTCTTGAACAAACTTTTCCTTACCGAATCTTCCTTATTACTTTCACTCCAAAGTGCTCTCCTTACCATCAAGTTATTTTCCTTCTCAGGTTCATTCGGTGACTCTTCTTGCACCAAAGCATTTCTATTGTTATCGGCCTTCTTATTTGCATGTGTACCTTCAAATGATCTATGTCCTTCTCCATAATTGTAACAAGTTCCTTGAAAACCACCTCTATTATATCCACCTTGGTAGTTACTGCCTCTGCCTCTAGATAAACTTTCACCTTTCCACTTGGTCTTGCCTTTATCCAGAGTTGTCTTTTCAAGTTCAGATCTATTGTTTTCACCATAAGATCTACCTCTTCCCCTAGGGAATCTACCACCTTTACCTCTTTGTCTTTTCTCATGTCTCTTGTTCAATTTCTCCTCAGATTTCAATGCAAATTGATAAGCCTCTTCAATGTTCTCTAATTTGACCAAACTGATTTCTTCTTGGATGGAAACTCTCAAACCATTCAGGTATCTAGCAATTCTTTCCACCTCATCTTCATCATGTCTAGATCTGATATCTAGTCTATAGAATTCCTCAGTATATTCCTTTACCGAGCTATCTTTCTACTTCAAACTTTGCATTCACCTAACTAGGTTTATCTGATAATCATAAGCTAAGAACTTCCCTTTCAATTTATTCACCATTTTACTCCATACCTTGATTTTGTCTTTTCCTTTCCTCTTTCTGTCCAGTTGTAGATGTTTCTACCATAAGGATGCATGACTCTTCAACTTTGTGCTTGCAATCTTCACCTTCTTTTCCTCAGGTACATTTTCATATTCAAAATACTTTTCCATCTCAGTGATCCAATCCACCAATTCTTTAGAATCCAATTTTCCACTATACTCAGGAGGATTAAAGTGTGGTGTAGACTTTAGATTTTTCAATCAAAAATCTTTCCTCACCTTGATCCATTGTCGGTGTAGGTTCTACATCACCTTGTTCTTCCTTAATTTCATCATCACTAGCATCTTCAAGATGTCTTCCTCTTCTCTGTGCTATTTCAACAACTTTTAATCTAGCAGCAGGTTGTCTCAACATGTCTACCAATCCTAGATCCACATCTCACCTCCCACAAACCATCTTGAAACCCTCTACAATTGCAAGCCAGATCCTAATCTGCTACCCCACAACAATTCAACTAGGGTTTGACAAGAACGAACCCTCAAACCTAGATTTGCAAACTTAGATCCAGATCTCACCTCACTCTGATACCACCTGACAAAAGGGAGGATGGGGAGAGGGTCTAAAGGCACACCCTAACTAGATCCACCCTACAGAGATCACACACGGAAGCAATGACACACAAAAGTGAGAGAGAGAATGCAGATATTTTCATATATTATCTTCAATTATTTCATACATGTTGGGCTATAAGGCCTTCCTAGTTTAGGCTAGATATTAAAATCAAGTACAGAAGTCCTCCAACATGTGAGGATCTGCCAACAATCTCTAATTTTATATCTCCTATCTTCTATCTCCAAAAATTGACTTCTAAACTCTAACCAAACAACTACATTTATACAAGAGGTTACCGAACCAAGTTGGCCTTCAGATCCACCATCAACAAAAGGAATGACCAAATCTAGGTCCACATGCTTCCTAATTATAAATACCAACATTAAATATGTGACCCAAATTAAATGCACAAGTTGGCCTCAACAGAAATCCAAAAATAAACAACTCAGTAAGCAAGTAAACTGAGTGCTAGACAAGCATCGCCGAGTGCCGGGGAAATTCATCGAGCGCCAAAGAAATAATCAACCAACATTGGTAAACAAAGGAAACCGAGCAACACCAAACCAACTTGGTCAAAGAAGGAACCAAGCAACACGGAAAACTTCAAACATATTTTTGGTGACATAGGATTTCCAAGGACCCAAGATGCTTCTACATCATATATCAAATATTAGGTACATAGTAAGCACTATTAGAAATGTGCTCTATATATCTCAAAATATATATAATACATCATGCATGTCATTTCTCATCCATGGGATGATGACTCCCTGATCTCTTAGGTCCTAAAAATAAGATGGTGGTCATGATGTGGAAGAGGGTCTATGAGAAGTCATGGATTTTGAATGTCTCCTAGATGACCTCCACTCTACATGATCATGTATTACACCTCGTATCTCCTATAGCTCATGTTGGGTTTCTTCTAGCTCTTCCTGGAGTCAATCTCTATCATCTCTCAATAGCTACATCACTACCTGCACTAAAGAAAATAGATCCTTGTATCACCTTGGATCTCACTGTACCTCATATCTCACATGAGAGGATGATGGTATCCTCAATGCTATGGTGTATCTCTCATCACCTCACCAACAAAGTGTCTCCATCCCCTCATACAAAGTGTAATATATAACATTAATAATATTAAAAACATATATATATTCATTTTTCCCTTACACTTGTACATGTTTAACATTTTATACTTGGATCTCCTTTCTCGTAGTTAGGATCATCAATAGCTAGAGTTTATGGGGCTTTACCTTGAGATATTATTGGGGGCATAGACCAAATTCTCTCTCCACACTCTCAAAGGGTAACATCCCTCAGGGTGGCATCTTTGATGTGGCTCTTATTTTTTTCTTCCTCATAGGAGTAACATCTATCCCCTTTGTTATGTCCTCCTTGACCATACCATGGTCCTCATCCATGGGTGCCTCCTCAGGCATGTCTCTTGGCTTCTCTATCTCTCTCTCTCTATCATCATCTTTTTCTCACTTCTCATCATTTTGATCCTCCTCATCGTCCTCAAATTTGGTTTCTACATGCTCTACTCTAGAACATAGCCCTAGGTCTCACATGAAGTAGCCTATCAAAAAGATGGGTCTGATCTCATGCATGTTGAAGTTTCTAAGATATTCCCTAGTGACACCTACATTGGTGACTATATGTGGCACCTTGATATCCTTCTCTAACTCTAGATTTGTCTCCTTTATATCATCAACGGTGTGTTGTGGCATGGTCCCAGGCTTGATCTTGATAATCCTATGTCCATGAGCATAATGTGGCACTGGTATGGGAGAACCATATGTGATACTAAACTATCATAGCACTCTATCAAAGTAGAAAGTAAATACTATGTATTTGTTCCTTCCATCTAGCAATATATTCCTCTGCATGTACCTCATCTACTGGTTAATATCTATTCAGGATGGCATGTGTCTATATGGTCTCCATATGATATTGATTGTCTATAATTAATCAATGGTCACCCTCCAGTATATCAAATTACCCCATTGCCATAATGAACTTAGTGGATATTTGTACGTCCATGGATTCATAGCATCAATATATACTATAAATCTTATAGGTCGTATACAAGTAATATGCTCAAACATCCATACATGTACTAATATACAGATTGCTAAGATGTGCCTCTGATATCTCATGAATCTCCCTAACTCATAATACAAATGGGCTAGCATAATCTCCCCCCATGAGTATAATATGCAGTGTCTCTCCATGCATCGAACCACATGTGCTAGTGGTGTAGAAAACATGGTCCCATTATAATTAGGAGTTACTATAACAACAATAATACATAGTAGTATCTTCTTGATCAAAGGAACCTCCTCCAAAGCATACATCAATTCCCTCAAAGGAATGTGATCTCTATGCACACAAAGCTGGGTACGACCCAAGTAGTATACCTAATCTCTCTCAATCTCTTCCTCTGACCTCTCAGTAATGAATCTCATCATCCAACCTTAGACAAGTAACCATATGATATAGTATACATCCTCTAATGTGATCATAATCTCACTCATGGGTAGGTGAAATGTGGAATTTTCCTCATCCCACCTCTCCATCAAAGCCATCATCATGGCCTAGCGAAATCTCATATGTGATAGATATACCCAATACAATCCAACATCTCTTAGAAGTTGTATCTCCTAAGGTCTCAATCTAGTGTACTAACCTTTAAGGTGTGTCACCATCCTCAACATGGCATGCTCTCACATGGTGGGAAGATCCTAGGATCATAGATCAATAGAGAAACATCATAACATTATATACATCAATCAAACTAAATAAAAAATTAGAAAAATAGAAATACCTGGGAATAGGTTGACTTTATTGGACTAGGTCAACTTTTTATGTGGACAAGGTTGATTTTCTGGGACTAGATTGAAATTCTAAGTTTCCTAGTCTAGACATCATTAGATCCTATCTACAACTCACATCTACACCTAATGTGGAAAGTCAAAATGTTGGGAAGAATGTCAAAGCATGAGTATCAAGGTGTACATCATCAAGGGGTATCTCATCCTCTATGGCTCTCCTTAGGAACTCAAACCTCAATGGTTGCAACACCTGCTTCCTCAACATCTTCTTCTTCTTCCTTCTTCACAAGAGAAAACAAAGATAATGTTACAAATGATCTTTCAGAAAGGTAATAACTAACTTATTATCACTTTCCAGATTAGTTATCTTTTTGCATTTATCTTCTAATAATTAGAGTCCTTCATTAATACCTCCATTCATTTGATCATAACTTGAGCTAGGAAGCTTTGATTTCCACATTTTTATAGGTGTTGGAATCATGATTCATATTCCTCTCTATCCAAATTCTTTTTGAAATATTTCAATTTCATATTTATTGGTTTTAATAATCATTTTTCAACAAATTTTATTCATAGTTCATCATGGTATATATGATTTCCTGCTTCACCTTCCTAATAGCAAGTCAAAACAGGTGGGACATATAACTACCCACGAGATTCATTATTTCCTTAGTAATCCCTAGGTGATTTATGTTTTCAATGATACATGGTTTTTCAAGTTGTGGTTACTAATGGTTTTTTGCAGGATCTACATACTAGGGGCTTTGATATATCCTTTTCATTTACTATTTTTGTTTTTTACTTTATCTTGCATATGTACGTAGTGTCATATAACACTAAAGTGGGGGGTAGATGTACCATCCTAAATTATAAACACTTGTGTGCTCTATAATTTAATGATTGTTTAGCACTTACCTTATTATATTTACATTATACATTTGCATTCTAGGACTTCATAATTACACTTAATGCATCCTTAATTAAAAATTGAGTCATCTTGTCCCTCTAACTTGTACACTATTAAGGTAGGATCTAATTTCTAGGATTCCTCCATTTTCCTCCAATCAAAAAATTGATTCCTTCTCCTAGGTCTTATTTCACCTTCTTTAAATAGCCTCAAAATTCAATCTTGTTATCAGAATTAACTACATTTTTGGATCTCATTCTATTAGATTGATAGTAACCTACCTCTCAAGATTTACCAAAACCCTTGGGGACAAGGCTTCCATTTTTGGCCTTTTCTTAGGATCTTGAATCCATATTTAGGGCCTGGGTCCACTCTGATGGATTCAAAGATTTCAAAACTTTTGGTCGATTGCATAATTATGGCTCCCGAAATCACTATAAAAGAAACCTAATTGCTTTATTTTGGCATAATGAAATCAAGTACAAGATGAAATCCCCAATTTGATTACAAGAAGCAATTTCAAGGTGGAATCCAAGTTTGATGATATCCATTGAAGCTAGGGTTTTCTATTGGATATTTTTCTCAAGCATCCACATCAAGATTCTATATTATCAATGAAGCATTCAAGATATCAAATTATACATTATCATGTAGTTTTAAATGAATTGTGAGGATGGATAAGAGTACTTTTCTCTCTAGGGATTGGTATGATTTCCTTGTTATTTTTAGATTTGATACTCCATGCTTTACATGTTTACATTCACATGCATTCAATCAAACATTTTTTGCATTTACATGTTAGGGCTTCACTCTATCACACATAGGATTAGATCTATGCATTTTATCTCATTAGCATTCTAGAAAAACTCTACATTCATGAGAAAAATACACTTTACATATTCTAATTCCTATCCATGGAGGTTGTAATTTCCATAACAGGGGGTTGAATAATGCAAAACCCTATACAACACACACACACTTTTAGATCTACAGGTCTCCGAAGCATAGGTTTAGCTATGGATCTGGAAATAGGTCTACAGGGTGATACTAGAGCTATTCTACAATTCTATACAAAAGTCTTCTAGACAATATCATCATTTGTAGCATTGTCCTTTTCTAGATCTAAAATTTATGGTGCGAACATACACAAATTCCAAATTTCCAGATCTAAAACTCAGTAGAATTCAGGACTCCAATAGTTAGAAAATTCAAGATCAAAGTGTAATTTCTCACTCCCTTTTTCAAGTGCACCCATTCTTATCTATATTTCCTTTCATTTAATTTCATAGATCATATTTACATATATTTTACAATTATGGTTGGAATTAATCAAATCCAACCCTATAAAGCATTGATCCTAAGTTGGCACCCTAACTCGCTAGGTTGTGCTTACTGAATCTATCTTGTTAGTGATATACAGTCTATCATTTTTCATTAATCAACATTTCCTATTATTCAGTCACTAATTAACATAGTCCAAGATTTTTAAGGTAATATTTTGTAGGAACCCTTGTCTTAGCTTGCACTATTATATAGCATCTCTAAATTTTGTCTTGGACTTTCTTCTGAGCCTGCAAATGCACAAAAGTGTTATAAATTCAATGTTTCATTGATACCAACCTACTATATGCATTGATGTCAACCTAATGTGTTTCTTATGTAGATAAAGAGTTGTATGAGTTTAGAATGTCATATGAGAGGTTATTGGCATATGTTATGTGACATCATTAATAATGAAGAGTTTCATGAATACAATATTGTACCTGATGTAGAGAAGTGACATGTGTGTAAAATAGAAGTATTCGATGTTTTCCTAATTGTCAACTTATTGTATGCATAAAATGTGCCTAGTTATAGGAAGCTAAAATATGCAAGAAAGAGTATTTGAAGTTTTTTATTGGTTGTTCAGTTCTTTTTTTTTATGTTCAATGGTGATGAGAAGTCAATATAAGAAGTTGGTGACTTGAAACTTTGTTTTTTCATATATGATCGATGAATGTTGCACTATCCTACTTTCAAGTCCACAAAAGTTCAAAAGTTGGAATTGTGTTTAATTGTTCATTGATAGTAAAAATGGATGTTAGGAATGGTCAAGACTAGTATAGAGATCAATCTACATTTCTCTACATTGGTTTTACCATTTGGTGGGATTTTTTCTAATGTTTGTGCAGTGTTCTAGTTCAAATATCTTATGGTGGTTCATTGTACAAGTGAAGTTATGTTATTTGGAGTGTGACATTGTTGTTTGTGTTGGTATTTGACTAACTCAATAAATAATGATGTTTCCTTTTGTGTTATTCTAGTCTAGATTTTATTTGGATAAAGATTTAATTGGTTGACATAGATCTTGTCTTGGCATATTCTGATCTACATTTAGTTATGTGCTTTGGTGAAGGTTTATGATGTCTACACTTGAATAGCTATGATTGACTATTTTGGTGACTTGTATTTTTATTTTTATCTTATCACATTGGGTCCTTCCAACCTACAGTTAATGTATGGTGTATCTTTCTCATAGAAATTGCTACTTCTTAGATCTCATGATGTAATTTGGTTCACAAAAAATGTATTGTGTGTTGGATTCAAGCTTGTCAGAGATAGTGTGATAGGTTGTAGGAATTCTTCGCATTCCTTTATCATCATGTGATCATGTTAGAAATAGAAAGCCACACCACACAACTGAGGGGGGGTGAATCAGTTATGTATAATAATTATAAACTTTAAACTTATGAACCAAACCATTATTAAGAATATAATAGTACTAAACAAGATGAACAAGATAGACAAAAACACCACAACATAGAGTTTTGTTCTCAAGGAAAACCATGTTAAGGGAAAACCCCTGATGGGGATTGAACCCACTAGATAGTGCACTAGTATAAAAATGTCCCTATTAGGAGAAATATCCTCTTTAGGATTTGATACAATACATCCAATACAAAAGTCTTTGCTAAAGGACATAACTCATGTTACAAGGTCCTTCAACCCTATTAGGAGTTGATGAGAACACAAGGAACATTTCTCCAAGGAGAAGGTTAAACCTGTGTGTGTGAAAATTGTACCTGATCTGTAGACACAACACTCAGTAAAACATTAGAGGTTAGTGATAATCAAAATCGTGCAAAATTGAAAGCTATCTAACCAAGCGATTTACTGCCTTCTAATAGGTGCGAGATTAATGTTCTCAGATTGTAATCAAGATCAGTGACCTAGACGACACCTAAATGAAGGATTTGAATGCAATTGATCTAGATGTGAGATTGAATGCAATTATTCTATTTTTTTGGATTTTTCTATGCAATAAGAATGATAAAAACTGATATGATATGAATGCTATTGAAAACTGATATGCTATGCTAATCTAACAATGATATGAAATATGAATGCAAAAATAAGATTGATCTCACAAAGATGTCGATTCGCAAGAGCTTTGATTCTTCAATTCCAATTCTCCAGCGTGATTGTGCAAAATATGAGATGATTTGTGAAGAGCTAAAGCCTTAATTTATAGAAATCCAGGGCTTTGGAGGTGCATGAATAAAAGCCATAAATCACTCAAATTAACTCATCTTGATTTTTGAGTTATCTGATCATAAAAGATAGTTAATTCTCAAAATCATGCAAAAACATGCAAAAACAGCTTTTTAACTCAAATTAGAGTTTAGATCAGCTTTTTGAACTCCAAAAGGATGTTGAGTTCCAAAAAGTCAATAACTTGCATTGATTTTCTGATTTGGAGTTTAACTGTTTCTTTTGAATATGCATAATAATTAAGAATTAAATAAATAAATAAAGTGATTTATCCTCAACTCAACTGATTTTTGAAAATAAATAATTAATTTATGGGTTAATTAACTATTTATTCAAACTTTTATTAAAAATTATATTATTAAATAATGACAACATGCTTTAATTAATTAAATAAGAATTTAATCAATTAAAGATAGGAATTTTGATTTATTGTCAAAATTAAATAATACAATTAATAATAGATAGAATTAAATTTAATTACATAATTAAGTGGCAAATATTAAATCTAATTAATTAAATATGAAAATATTCAATTAATCAAATTTTAGGATAAATGTAATTTATTGCCAAATAATTATAAAATTAAAGATAATTAAGATAATTAGGAATATTACTAGGAATATTCCCCGATGCAGAATTTAAGATAATCAATTATGATTCGATGATGTTTAGATGTGCCTTAGATTAGGAATTTGATGTTGATTTCGTTCGAATTGTCGATGTAGGAGGTTAATGAACTTATAGCCCATTTTTGGGGTATTACATTTTGCCCCTCTTTGAATTACTGTGCGAAGCGCAGTGGTTCAAAGATAGTCTGTGTTTGATAGAGATATGAAACTGATGTTTGAAATTGATAATTGATATGAGATAGAAGCTGATTGATATTGAATTGATATGGAGATAAAAAGTCTTGAATGACCAAAGATAATGTTCACTGTAGCAGCAAATGAACCTATGATTGCGAAAAAGTGTCAAAATGCCTGATTCTGAACCTTAGGATTGATAAGAAGTGAGTGACCCGTTCTAGACTCGATTGTCTTAGCAGAACTAGCAGGTATCACATCCGAATCCTTTAGTTGCCGAAGAACCAAGGAAATAACACTATGATCTGATGGTTGCAAAAACTGATACAGATTACAAGATTAAGAGAATACCAGATTGATATGGATCGATGAATCTGATATTCCCCAAGTGATGATAGATTTGCCCCGAGCGATGAGGACTTTTGATGAATCAGCAACTAGACGTGATTGTTGTCTTGATCACTGATGAAAGATATTGATAGATTTGATCGATAGAATTTGATTTACAGACTTTGAATGATGTGCAATACCATGCCCCCTTCGGGATTAAAATTGAAATCTGACAAGAAAAGTCAGTGTTATAGTTTAGAAGCATGTTAATTGATTTGAGAAGTGTGGTTATACACGTCCGAGAACGCATTCTGCATCGTTTGGAGGTCCTGGAGACCGAATTTGACTAGGTTTGACCATGAGTTGACCATGGTTGACCAAGTTGAAATTTTGATAGTTTGATGTTAGATAATCAGTTAAGTTGAATACTAGATTTCTGTGATGATTGAAGGTTGATTATGCAAGTAGTTAATAATATGAATGATCTCAGATTTGAATTTTGATCCCGAAAAAGGATTCTACTTGCTATTTCATTGGAGGAACCTTCGTGTGAGATTCAGCTCTTGTTAGACTTGAAGATGCGATTTGAAAAATCATTTAAGCATTGAAGTTCGTTTAATCATTGTGAGATCATGTAAACATGCAAAATGCAATGAGACATGCAAAATGAAATGCAACCTAAGACCTAGGACCTAGTCACTGATCATATGTCGATTTGTTATCATCATTGAACTTTTAGGTAACCGGATAAATCAATACAATGCCCACTAGCCATGAAACCATAGACATATGAATATCAATTTGTATGCGCAAGAATCAATAGAACACCCACTGGTTATACAACCATGGACATATGAATATTGATTTATTTTCGAAATGTCGGATTAGATATAAGCACCAAGGCACAAGCGCCAGGATGACCTGAATATCATGTCCATTTTGATATAGCAATTTGTACAAGCATCAAAACATAAACATTGTGATGACCTGAGTACGCCTTGCATTACAAACACATCAAACAGTCAAGAGATCATTCTAAATCCAATGTGAATTACCCGTAGTGACCCTTTATCGTTCACATCCTTAGGCAAGATTGCGTTCCACAGTAGGAGAAAGAACTTACTCAAAAAGACAATAGTTAGATCAAACTTCCTTGAATTTTTTGGGTATCAATGGTCGAGGTACGCATGGCCATCCAATTCGAGATAGAGGCTCTTACAGTCGGACACCATTTCAATCCAAAATTTCCAAAGCTGTTAGATTTTCACATACAAGCAGAAGACAAAGAAAAGATTATGCCCCCAGTCATCACTCTCTAAATCCTGTAAAGGACATCATTGAAGAGCTCGAAGGGACACAATATGCAAAAATCTCAATGCGAATCAGTAAGCATACAAGGAGATAAAAGCATGAAAAGCACAGATTGTTTTCAATTTGAGTTTGATGTTTGATTGTTGTAGATGCAAAATCCTTTCTGGAGATAAGACTGACTGACTGACTTAACTTGAAGCTTCAAAGGACTCTGAGTGGATATGACACGTCTAAGATACATGGGAGACCATAGGATATGACATTGATTGCCCCCAAGTGTGAACATTGATAGGATGCAGACGCTTGAGCTGGTTGGTGTACAGGCCGACTTATTGAAAACTGGAAATGCAGGAACAAACCAGGAGATATGTACAAACTAAAGCAAGACTGAAAGCTGGGAAAGACCAAGATTGTGCTGATAGATGGAGCATTTTGGAACAAGTGGTGCCCGTTTGCCGAGTTTTCACCATCTTGGTAGAGATTCTATTTTTGCTACCGAGGTGCCTGTTTCCAGGTTTTCACCAAGGCACTTTTTTTCTTCTTTTTCATTTTTTTTGTATTTTTCATTTTTTTAATTTTTTTGTATTTTTGATTTTTTTTTAATTTTTTTTGTGAATCATCAAGGTGCCTATTGCTAGGTTTTCACCAAGATGTTCATTTTTTCAGGACTTTTTCTGATTTTTAAGATTTTTTTTTCAGGACATTTACCAAGCACTGAATGCCTTAGGCATAGAATTTCTTTAGATGGAGAACGTTGATTGGTTCTCGGAGCTGTTCTCCTTCAGTTGTTGAGAGTTGATAGGCACCAGAGCCAAAAGTAGCAGTGATAACAAAGGGACCCAGCCAGTTGGGTTCGAACTTCCCCTTGCGTTCTCGATGTGATTGATTTTTAGGATTTTCTCTCAACACTAGATCGCCAACCTGAAATTCTCTATGTCTGACTTTCTTGTTGTAGCCTCTAGACATTCTTTTCTGATACACTCTGAGATGATCATACGCTGCTTGTCTGCGCTCATCTAGTAGTTCAAGTTCTTGTAACCTCGACACTCTGTAGTCTTCATCAGTGACAAGTCCATGCATTTTGATTCTGAGTGATGGGATTTCAACCTCAATAGGCAATACCGCTTCAGACCCATAAACTAAAGCGAAAGGTGTAGCCCCTGTAGGCGTTCTGATACTAGTTCTGTATGCCCAAAGAGCTGGATTGATCATCAGATGCCAGTCTCTTCCTATTTTATTCACTGTTCTGTGCAAGATCTTCAGGAGATTTTTGTTTGAAGCCTCAGCTTGTCCGTTCCCTTGAGGATAGTAGATAGATGACCAATGTTGAGTAATTTTGAACTTGGCACATAAGTCATCTAGGTCCTTGTTTTTGAATTGTCCCCCGTTATCTGTGATTATAGAGTGAGGGATCCCATATCTACAAATGATGTAATTCAGGATGAACATAGAGATCTGTTTCCCCGTTGCTTGTGTTAGAGGAACTGCTTCTACCCATTTTGTAAAATAATCTGTAGCTGTGATTATATGGGTATGTCCATTAGAAGAGTGCGGATGGATAGCACCTATGAGATCAAATGCCCATTGTTGAAAAGGCCATTGTGTAGTAAAGGGAATCAGATCTCTCCCTGGAGCATGAATCAAGTTGCCATGTACTTGACACTGTTGACAGTTTTTAGCAAATTTAATAGCTTCTTTTTCCATTTCAGGCCAATAATACCCAGCCCTAATAAGTTTTCGAGCTAACGTTAACCCGTTTGAGTGTGACCCACATATACCCTCGTGGACTTCCTCTAATGCACGTTGAGACTCTTCTCGTTCTAAACATCTAAGCAGTGTACCATCTAGACCTCGTTTGTACAAATCATTACCAATGATGACATATCGGGATGCGGATCGGATAAGGTTTCGTTTCTCAAAATGGTTAAAGGACTCAGGGATGATTTGGTCGTGGAGATAGGAGAACAAATTTTTGTAGCGAGATGAGTCATAACTTACAACAGTGCAGATCATGCGGGTTTCAGGGGAGTCATATGCAGGATAGGATAGGGCTTCCACCAGGAACTCATAGCGTAGTTCATGTTCAGGTTGTTGTAAAAGAGTAGATAATGTTGCCATTGCATCAGCAACCTTATTCTCCATTCTGGGTATTTGCTCAAATGTGATAGAGATGAAGTATTTTTTTAGATCATCGACCATTCTCTTGTAAGGAATGAGCTTTTCATCTTTGGTTTGGTACACATCATTGACCTGGTGGATGACCAGTTGTGAGTCTCCATGAATGTGCATCTCTGTAACTCTCCACTGTATTGCCATTTTCATACCATTGAGAAGTGCCTCATATTCAGCAATATTGTTTGTGCAAGGAAACTTTAATCTGAATGCTTTGGGTATCGAGTATCCTTGAGGAGTAATGAACAATATGCCTGCTTCGGATCCATTCTGTGTGTAGGAGCCATCAAAGAATAATCGCCATGCTCTAGAAGAGAGGTGCATGATAGAGGAATCGGGAAATTCCATTTGCATGGGTGTATCATCAAACAATGGTGCTTCAGCTAATTGATCAGCAATGACCTGTCCTTTGATAGCTTTTCTTTCAACATATTCAATGTCAAATTCACTCAAGAGCATGACCCATTTAGCTAGTCTACCTGTGAGGGCAGCTTTGCTTAGGAGATATTTCAGTGGATCAATTTTTGCATCAGAGGGTTCTGTTTCTTCTTTCTTAAGAAGGGGTTCTCCTGGTGCAATTTGTTCTATGACATGAGAACAACCACCTCTAAGATGATAGGGTTTCTTTTTAAACCCTATGCCACCAGTATCTTTTTTTGCTCGACCAATATGTGAAATGGGGGTCACAAGACCCTTTCCCCTAATTCCTAGAGGTCCTTGACCAGAATATCCCATCTTGGCTATCAATTTGTTTCCTGGACCATATGAATTAGAAGGGACTGTAGGTGCTATAGATTCACTAGGTTGAACAATTTTAGATTCAGAATCCTCTTTATATAGCCATGCCAGCACAGCTTCATCCTCTTCAAATTCTTGTTTAGATACTTGCTCCACCACAAAATGTCTTTTGTATGCTTCCATAGGTTCCTTAGGTTCTGATTTAGACTGCTTCAAGGATTGGCCATATGACTTAGGTGAGATTGGGAGAGATGTTAGAGACAAGACTGGCTCTATAGTGTATTCTCCCATCCCATTTTCTTTGATATTGATCTCTTTAGCAATGTCATCCATCTTAGATGTGGAAGCCACATTTTGTTGCTTGATGGAAGATTCTCTGTTATTGGGAACAAGTTTATCGGCACTTTCCTTCAATGTATTGCAAGTTGTACTCAGATCAGCTGGGATAGTAACCTCCACTCCTTCATAGGGAAATTTCAAGCATTGATGGTATGTTGAAGGAATAGCCTGCATTTCATGTATCCAGGGTCTCCCTAGAAGGATATTGTAAGCCAATGGTAGATCGAGCACCTGACATGTGGTATCTTTGATGACTGGACCCACCCGGATGGGCAAGACAATGGTGCCTTTAGAAGCTCTTTCTTGTTCATCATAGGCTTTTATGGTGATCTTCTTTCGAGGATCAATAGCCATCTCTGAGAATCCCAACTGTGTGATTAAGTTGTAAGAACAAATGTTGAGGCCTGCGCCTCCATCTATCAACACACGTTTGACTCGACGGTTCTGGATCAAGACTTCTATGTGCAAGGGCTGATTATGTGGGTGACTTAGGGAGTTGTCATCCTCTTCTGAAAAGGAGATATATTGCGGAGATGTTAGATGACCAACCATAGTTTGGAACCTATCTAGATCTAGATCATCAGGAACATTAGAGCTGAGCAAAGCTTTGTCTAGGATATCTCGGTGAGCTGGAGATATTCGAAGTAACTCAAACATAGAGATTTTGGCATTGGTATGCTGGAGTTGTTGTACGATGCTGTAAGATGTAGGTCTAGTATCCTTTGGATTGGAAGATTTCGAGGCAAGCTTCTGTTTAGAAGCAGATGTGAGATTGAAAGGTATCTTAGGGACAGCAAATGAATTTGGTGTTTTTCCTTTCAGATGCGTCTGAGCTTGTGATCTGGTAACTGCATTAGCTGAGGAATGATTTCTATCTCTTCGTACAATCATGATGACATTACAGCTCTCAGAGAGGCATGGTTCCACCATATTGATGACAGCATCGTTTCCAGGGTAGGCATAGTTGACTTTTGCCCCCATGTTAGGCTGAGAAGTGGAAACTCCCTTGCCATGTTGTGGAAAAGGTTCTGTAAATGCTGTGTGATCATTATTACTGGTAGGATTATCGATTGTGATGTCCCCTTGATCTATCAAGTCTTGAATGGTATGCTTCAAATGGAAGCATCCATTAGTTCTGTGGCCTTTAGTTCGATGGAAAGCACAAAATTCATTATCTTTCCACCAACATGGTTTTGGATCCGGATCAGGTTTTCGGATTGGTGGTAAAGAGATCATGTTATCAGCTATCAGGGTCCTCAGAGCAGATTCCAAAGATTCTCCTAGGGGAGTAAACCTTCATTTATTATCCCATCGTTTGAATGGCTTCTTTGGAGATGGTTCAGCAGATTTTTGCTCTGAAGCTTCAATGGCTTTGGTGGCAAGGGTGAGATTGTAGGCCGGTGCCTTTGATGGGGTGTGGATAGTGTCAACAACACCGTCAGAGACGATACCTTTGTTTCTATTCCAGGTCTTGTTTTTATCTTTTGAGCTAGATCCCGATTACTTGTCCTTTTGAAGTGTGATTTCTCCTTTCTTGACAAGTACTTTCTCAATCTTGATTGCATTATCCACCATTTTATCAAAAGATACATGATCTTGCATTTGCAATGGATAGTTGAGCTCTGGAACAAGGTTATTGATAAAGATTTCAAGTTTCTCCATTTCGGGAATTGGTCTAGCATATAAAGAAAATTTCTTTCGCCACCTCTTGAGAAAAGTTAGGAATGATTCCCCTGGATATTGCTTGAGGTTACAGATATCGATCATGGTAATCGGATGTTGAATATTGTAGGAATATTGTTGATAAAACAATTTAATCAATTCCTCAAAAGTTTTGATTGTAGAAGGTAATCTTGAAAACCACTGAATGGATGCTCCTCCCAAGGATCTAGGAAAAAGACGCATTAGATAAGTCGGTTCATGCATGAATTCCATGGATTGTGTACAGAACTCTCTGACATGATCTTGAGGATCAGAGTGTCCGTCATATTTGTCATACTTTGGTATCTCCACTCTTTTTGGGAATGGAGGCATATACAAGTCTTTGTCAAAAGGGAAAGGACAAAGGGCCTCCATGGAGAATTCCTTGGGTTCCTTCTCTTTCTCAATTTTATTCATTTTGACCTGCATAGCGTGTAGCTGGTTCATTATGGCCGTCATCGGAGTTTCTTCCTCATGCGTGATGATATCTTCGACATTGAAGTGAGGAGGAAGTTTAGCTCCTTCTTGGGCTAATTGCAAAAAGTATGCCTCTCTATCCATTTTCAAGAAATGCCTCATCATTCTTTTGAATTCATCATCATTCTGACACCGATGGATTTCAGAGGGTGTAGGGTCTTGGTCGGCATTATGTTGAGAATGGTGTCCCTGGGATCCTCCTCCTAGAGAACCATGGTTTGTCCCTGCTTGAGACATGGTAGGAGTTTTTGGGCTCCCTGGAATAGATTGAGGAGGAGTTTGTTGATTACCTCTGTGAGTTGATAGAGGAGGTATGTAACCAGTTTTTAATCGAAAGTTACCGAGACCGTCGTCTTCGTAGATACCTGACTTGATGAGTTGTTCAAGAGTTGGACCCGGGGTATTGGTCAAAAGTAAGTTCTGAGATGTTTCTTCTGATTTCTTATGTGAAGAAGCTCTGGTCTCCACCATTAACTTTGAATGAAACAGAAGAAAAGGATGAAGACAACTGAAGAACAATTTGATTCGAGAAAATCGGATGGCGCAACCTTGTCAAGATTATGATAGTTTTGAAGATCTGATGAGATGTGGGTGAAGGAAACTGTGCCCTGGATGTATGGGATAGATCGCCCAAAAGATAGCGGACACGAGTTCTCAACACTTAGTTTGTTTTTGAAGATTGATTGATTAAAGATTGATAGTTATGACAAGGTTTTGACACGAGATAAAAAGGACTCAAATTGATCAAACAGAAGACTAGATCGGATTCAAAAGATCAAACTCAGAAAATGGTAGAATGCTCAATAGCTACTGCTCTGTTCCTGACACAATGATATTTTTGACAGATTCTGGAACTAGGCTGGAAACATTGGATATCTTGCAATTTGATAATTCTTGACAACTTCTCTCAAATTTTTCCAAATGACACTCTGCAGACTCGTACGACACTGGGTAGTCTATGAAATGACATTTGCTAAACTCATACAACAGTTGGGTAATACTGAAATGACACTTGACAAAACTCATATGACTTTTGACTTCCTGAAATGACTTTTGACTCCAGAAAGATTTTACGTCAATTTTTTTGCAAAATGTAAGGTCTTCAGTTTTGGATTGTTTGCAAATTGTATTGTCCAGATTTTGAAAGTTATACCAGATTTGATCATTTTTAAGAGCCAAGTAGATAAATAAGCATGCAGAACAGCAAGCAAGTGATTCCAAGCACGTCTGAAAACAATGAACAAGGGTAAAAGCAACCTTGCGCATGAACAATCAAGTGACCAAATTGTGCTAATCCCTGAGAGTACTAATTGTGTATGTTCTGAAAAAGTTTTGCAATAACGCACATATACCTGAAAGTGAAAAATTGGCCTCTCTAGGGTTTTTAGTAATGGTTTGACTCTGCAACTTTTATGATTCAAAGGGGTGAACTCCAATCCCGGTGCACCAGGGTTTTGACACAGTCCGAGAACTTAATCTTCAAGAGCTGCTAGGGAGATCTGACAACCCAACAATGAACCATACCCGTGGAGATTTCTTCCACAAGGAAATTTATATAGCGGCTGTCACTACCACGGCGAAAATGGCTATGACCGCTTGAGGTTCCGTCAATGCAGTTTGCCCTGTGAAGGGATTGTCCGCTACGGTTAACCCTCTCTAAAGATGACTCACAATAGTATACCACAAGGGGACTTGGCTCCAGATTCAAGGTTTTGACACCTCTTCACTTTTAACCCAAACAAAGCAAGCAGATTAATCTGACACGCTAAAACAAAGTTTTGTTCCACCAAGGTCTGTGATATCAACTCCACGTGATCTATCAACCTCTCCGGGGAGAGAATGTATCAATCAATAAGAGAAGACGCACTAACCAATTTTGATTCACCAAAGCTCGTGATATCAACCCCACGTGATCTATCAACCTCTCCGGAGAGAGAATGTGTCGATCAATAAGAGAAGACTCACTAACTAAGTTGAATGTGAAACGCACTAAGTATCCTCCCTACCTACAAGGATTCTATCGTCAAGAAGGATTTCGCTAGGAATCCAATCTCTCAAGAATCACGAATAGTGTTCATAGGGCCTAATTACTATGTGAGCACAGATATATTCCCGAAAGTAAATCTACCAAAAGTACCCAAAAAGTAGAAAGAGGAACACTTAACGCTTAAAGCGAATATGAGATGAGTCCACAAGGTGGAACACTTAACACCTCACACAAGCTGAAAACGAGTCCCCAACCTAGAAAACAAGTGAGTTCCTAAAAGCACAAAAGGGTTGCCAAGTGGAACATTTAACGCTTCTGTCCTGTTGACCCCTCCCCTTTATGGCGCTGAGATTGCAACCACGGGGCGGAAATGAGGGGCCGGCGGATTAGCGAGTCCAATAACCCAAGATAGCAATCAAGATCAATCACAAGTATCCTAAGACTACGTAATGAATCCTTAAGGGTTCACAACCTAGTATCAATTATGCAAGTGTGTAGAAATAGATCAAAAGCATGAAAAGATGCACACAAGCTTGACACATAAGAGATTTATTTTAAGTCCCAAATCAAAATATTATTAGATGAAGGAGAATACCTAGGATCCAACGCTCTGCAATCCAAAATTTAGCACACATCCGAAAGTACAAAATCAAGACCAATCAACAGCAAATTGTAAGCGTTAGAAATCAATAATCTGAAAGTACAAATCTGCAAATTATGTGTCTCTGTAGCAAAATCTCGCGCGAGGCAGAATGCGGTCTCGCGTGAGGAAACACTGTCTCGCGCGATGAAGAATGAAGTCTCGCGCGAGGAAGTACTATCTCGCGCGACAAAAATATGAAAATTCGCGTGAGGAAGTGGAGTCTCGCACGATAAAAGATAAAGTCTCGCGCGAGGAACTGTAGTCTCGCGCCAGAAAGTGATTTTTTTTTTTTTTGCGCACAAAAATGATACCAGTGAAATTTTGCGCGACACAGAAAGAAATTTCGCGCGACACAGAAAGAAATCTCGCGCGACGCAAGTGAAATCTCGCGCGAGAATTTGTACAGAGATGTACGGAAGTACGGACAGAATGATAAAAATCGCTGTGTACGGACAACTTTGATTGAAAAAGTGCCAAAAAAAAAAAAAATTTCTTTTTTGCAGGCAAAAAAGAAACAAAAAATAACGTCCTACAGAGTATACCAGGACCCTTGAAACCCTTATCCTCAAAAGATAGAAAATTGATAGAAATGAAGGGAAACCCGTTTCAGGGCCCCACGGTGGGCGCCAGAAATGGTGTGTGTGAAAATTGTACCTGATCTGTAGACACAACACTCAGTAAAACATTAGAGGTTAGTGATAATCAAAATCGTGCAAAATTGAAAGCTATCTAACCAAGCGATTTACTGCCTTCTAATAGGTGCGAGATTAATGTTCTCAGATTGTAATCAAGATCAGTGACCTAGACGACACCTAAATGAAGGATTTGAATGCAATTGATCTAGATGTGAGATTGAATGCAATTATTCTATTTTTTTGGATTTTTCTATGCAATAAGAATGATAAAAACTGATATGATATGAATGCTATTGAAAACTGATATGCTATGCTAATCTAACAATGATATGAAATATGAATGCAAAAATAAGATTGATCTCACAAAGATGTCGATTCGCAAGAGCTTTGATTCTTCAATTCCAATTCTCCAGCGTGATTGTGCAAAATATGAGATGATTTGTGAAGAGCTAAAGCCTTAATTTATAGAAATCCAGGGCTTTGGAGGTGCATGAATAAAAGCCATAAATCACTCAAATTAACTCATCTTGATTTTTGAGTTATCTGATCATAAAAGATAGTTAATTCTCAAAATCATGCAAAAACATGCAAAAACAGCTTTTTAACTCAAATTAGAGTTTAGATCAGCTTTTTGAACTCCAAAAGGATGTTGAGTTCCAAAAAGTCAATAACTTGCATTGATTTTCTGATTTGGAGTTTAACTATTTCTTTTGAATATGCATAATAATTAAGAATTAAATAAATAAATAAAGTGATTTATCCTCAACTCAACTGATTTTTGAAAATAAATAATTAATTTATGGGTTAATTAACTATTTATTCAAACTTTTATTAAAAATTATATTATTAAATAATGACAACTTGCTTTAATTAATTAAATAAGAATTTAATCAATTAAAGATAGGAATTTTGATTTATTGTCAAAATTAAATAATACAATTAATAATAGATAGAATTAAATTTAATTACATAATTAAGTGGCAAATATTAAATCTAATTAATTAAATATGAAAATATTCAATTAATCAAATTTTAGGATAAATGTAATTTATTGCCAAATAATTATAAAATTAAAGATAATTAAGATAATTAGGAATATTACTAGGAATATTCCCCGATGCAGAATTTAAGATAATCAATTATGATTCGATGATGTTTAGATGTGCCTTAGATTAGGAATTTGATGTCGATTTCGTTCGAATTGTCGATGTAGGAGGTTAATGAACTTATAGCCCATTTTTGGGGTATTACAAAACCCACCTTCAGGACTCACTATCCAAATACAATGAACTGAACTTACTGTTCAAATGACTGAACTAATTGATAGAAACTTACTTTCCCTTAAAATTCTATTGAATTGCATGAGGAATGATTATAGATTCCACTCATACCTCTTCTCTTCAACTCTTCTCACACACACAATCACGCATACCTCCCATACACATTCCTCACATTACAATAGAGAATTTACTCTCCTTTATATAACTTACAAGCCTCAATTAGGTCAGCATGTTAGGACTTCTCCAATGCACAAAGAATTACATTACATAATGATAAGGGACACATGATACCTGATACAAATATAAAATAGTTGCAAATATTAATTTACGTGCCAAGATCCATAATTAATGCTTGTTAATCCATGGAACATGTTGCACCACCTAGTCAGATTCCAAAAGTAATTATCCAAGTTCATACACTAGCATTGTTGTTAACATGACCCAATCAAGCCATAAATCTAATAGTTTAATGCATCCTATATTTTCTTCTATGCCTAAAGCTAACATTGCACAATTCCATCTAGTTCTTCTTGATTTCCTTAATCCAAAATTTATCTTTACGAGCTTCATCAGTAGTCTTAGGTTCTACTTGTGAAATTAGGCACAATTATTTTCTAACCTTTGACCTTGTCATCACACATTTTTTTACATCTCCAATTATTTGTTTATTAGAAAGATTCATTGATACATACCTTGGTGTTTTAAGAGGCCCTTTTGGATCATCAATACTTACTTGTATCCCATTTTCAATATCAAAGAACTGTCTACTCCTGATCCTGATTCTAAGTAGGAGAAGCTTAATTACCCTCATTATTTGATCCATCATCATACATTATTTCTTGAATCTAAAATTTATCATCAATCTTCACATTAGCACTTTCAACTATCTTTTTTAATCTGAGATTGTAACACCTATATTCCTTACTCCTATGAGAGTATCCAAGAAAGATTTGTTTATCACTTCTAGGATCAAACTTACCTAGTTCATCATCCCTTTTGATATAGCATTTAATACCAAATATTCTAAAGTATTTAAATGTAGGAATGTCACCAAACCATAACTCATATGAAGTCTTACCAGTATCATGTCTGATATGAACTCTATTCAATGTATAGACTGTGGTGTTAATTGCTTCCCTCTAATGCATTTGTGGTACCTTTGGTACCTTTCCTTCAAACATCATAGTCCTATCATCATCAAGAATGGTTCTATTTCTCCTTTTCGCTATGTCATTTTGTTATGGTATCCTAGGTGCAGAAGTTTGTCTTTATATCCCATATTCCTCTCAATATGCATTAAACTTATCTGATGTGAAATCACCATCTCTATCAAACCTTAAGAATTTAATCTTCAATCCTGATTCATTCTCAACTTTTTCCTTGTAAATATTGAACTTATCAAAATCTTCAGACTTTTCTTTAATAAAAGAAACCCACATCATTCTTGAATAATCATAAAAAAAAATCATAAAGTTCCTTTCACCATAATATAACCTTGTTCTTGTAGGACCACAAAGATATGTATGTACCAAATCTCCCTTTTGCTGAATAATTATTTCTTTGAAAGCTACTCTTGGTTAATTTTTCCATAACACGTTCTTTGCACAACATGTTAGTAGGATTTACAATCTTTGGTAAATCTATGACTGCACTAGTGTTACTAACCTTCACAATATTATCAAAATTTGTATGATAGAACCTCTTGTGCCATAACCAACAGTCATCTATCTTCGTAACAAAACAAATTTCTTTAGTTGAATTCAATTGAAACACATTACATTTATTCTTAGTACCTAATGTGATCAAATTCCCTGACTGATCTATGATAGTACATTTTCCATTCTTGAGTTGCAGATGATAACCTTTATCCACAAGCTATCCACCACTCAACATATTATTCTTTAGTTCATCAATAAAAAAAACATCATCAGTATTAGATTTACCATCAAGAGTTATAGATCCTCTTCCTATAATCAAGTGAGGAGTATTATCTCCAAATATGACTAAACCTCCATCATACTTGTTAAGATGCACAATTCTTTTTTTATCATCAATCATATGATGAGAGCATCCACTATCTATAATCCATTCAGATTTATTTTCTATATGTGAAACCAAATCTTTTTCTTCATGAATAGGATCTTCATCTTTAATAGAAACAAACCCAATCTCATCTTTATCATTCATAGATTCATCATTAGAAGTACCCTCACTAGCAATATAACATTCCTTAGGATATTTAGACTTATATGGCTTAGTTTTATACTTTGGAACTCTAGTAGGACATCTAGAGGAAAAATAACCTATCTTATTCCATGAAAGACACTTCAAGGGTAATTTCCCTTCATACTTTCCCTTACCTTTGTTTTTCCTCTTTGCGACCAGGGCTACGAGTTCATCCAATTTCCTTTCTTCTTCCTCTATTTTTGCCTAGTCCTTAGCATATTCTCCAAGATATTCATACTTTTCACTTCTATTGGTGCTCTCATTATTTGTTAGCATCTTCTTATCCTTATGAATATTAAACTTAATATCAAATTTAACTTTAGTTAAAGCATCTTGTAATTTAGAGGTTTCAAATGTAGATAACTTACCAATCAAAATCTCCCTTGTAAATCCCTTTGTGAGCGGTATAATATCTTCAATTGTCATGACATTGGTGTCATATGTAGGTGTCAAAGATCTTAAAATCTTTGAAATGGTTTTATTTTCTGAAATAGACTCTCCTATATTTCTAATGCCAGTAACAGTTTATGTCACTCTCTGAACATATTTTCTAATAGACTCATCTTCTTGCATCCTCATGTTCTCCAACTTTGTTTTCCAACACTATAACTTGACCTATTTGGTATATTTGTCTCCTTCATATAGTGCTTCAAACTTTGTCCAAATCTCATGTGCCAACTCAAGCTCCTTGACCTCTGTGAATTTTTCCTTAGAATGGGCACTGATTAGGGATTCTGTAGAAATCATATTGCAAGTGAATTTATTCCTTTCATCCTCTGTATTCTTTTCCAATTCATCCTCAGTCTTGACATCTTATTTGTTCTTCATAATAAACTAGTACTCAATTTCCAAGTTGATCAAATGATTTCTCATCTTATTTTTCTAGCTGTCAAAATTTTCTCCGTCAAATTTAGGATTGTCCTTTGTATAGCTTGTCATTCTGGATCTCCTCAAGCAATTAAACTTTCTCCAAGAGGACCAATAGCTCTGATACCAATCTTTAGCAATAGCAAGACACACCACACAACTAAGAGTGGGGGGTAATCAGTTGTGTATAATAATTGTAAACTTTAAACATCTGAACCAGAACATTAATTAAGAATATAACAGTGCTAAACAAGATGAACAAGATAGACAACAACACCATAACACATAGAATTTTTTTCTCAAGGAAAACCTTGTTAAAGGAAAAACCCCAGTGAGGATGGAACCCACTAGATAGTGCACTAGTATAAAAATGTCCATTTTAGGTGACCTAGCCCTGTTAGGAGTTGATACAATACATCCAGTACAACAATATTTATTAAAGGATAGAACCCCAATTAAAAGGTCCTTAAACCCTATTAGGAGTTGATGAGAAAAAAAGAAAAGAAAAAAAAGACACAATTCCTGAGCACACTGCTCCAAGGAGAAGGTTAAACCCACCTTTGGGACTCACTATCCAAATAGAATGAAGTGAACTTATTTTTCAAATGACTGAACTAACTGATAGAAAATTACTTTCCTTTACAATTTCATTAAAGTTCACAAGGAATGATAACAGATTCCACTCATACCTCTTCTCTTTAGCTCTTCTCGCATGTACAATCACACATACCTCCCATACACATTCCTCACAACATAATAAAGAATTTACTCTTCTTTATACAACTTACAAGTATCGATTAGGTCAGCATGTTAAGGCACACACAGTACCTTAACATTACACTTACATTACACAATGTTAAGGCACACAGGGTACCTGATACAAATATAAAATAGTTATAAATATTAATTTATGTTCCAAGATCCAATTAACAGTCACTAATCCATGGAACATGTTACACCACCTAGTTGGCTCCCAAAATCAATTATCCAAGTTCATACTCTAGCATTGTCGTCAGCATGACCCAATAAAGCCACAAATCCTAGAGTGTACTCCATCCTATATTTTATTCTATGCCTAAAGCTTGCATAACACAATTCTAGCTCGCAACCATCTTATGCTCGAAACTCAGGAACTAACTCTATCAATTTCCCTATCTTTTTCATGTAACCACTCTTCACCAAAATAACTATAACTCACTCAATTCATCATGTTTATCTATGCGACCTCATACATAAGGTCTATACATCTTCAAAATGATAAAACCAATCTCACATACCCTGAACTATTGTACAATGTTCTTACATTTATGTCCAACTTCGTGTAGTAACTAGAAACACAATCTGTCTGATATAGCCTGCTCAAAACTAAAGTATATGTCATATATTGACATCAATGACAAAACCTGAACATAAAAAACAACAAAAAATGCAACCAATATCTGATCAAACATTGTGGCTCATTGATATAGATATAATAGTATCATAAGTGGTTAATTTGTACATCAACAAAGATCTTGTAGGTCCACATCACATTCTGTGTTTGTTTGGTTGACATGTATTTATAGCTTTATCCTTTTTGGTTGACTCAAAATGTTTTGGTCCTTGGAGTGGTCTATAGTGATCTTGGAAAAGATATTAGATCTTGGGGAAAGTTTTCCAAAATGGTGTGATGCTTCACACACTTTATTTCCTTTTTGTATGATTTATATATTGTAGTTGGAATCGATGGTCTATGTTTTACATACTATGTATCTTATTAGAGTGACCTAGTATATGTTTTTTTTTTGTGGTGGATATATAAAAGAGGTAATGGTGTAGGGGAACCCTCATGCCTATGGGATTAAAATTGTTGGTTTTTTCCTTATTTTGTGATTTTTGATATAAATAAGGTTGTTTTGGACCATTATAAATCATATAGGATCATTTTGCAAAGTTTTAATTCAATAGGGTAAAAGATGTAAAAGTTGCTCATTTGTTGTCAACAACAACTTTATGCTTGTAATGACAACCTTTTAAAAAAAAGTGTTAAAAGATAGTTATAGATTCATTAATGGGGAAAAATGATTTTAATAGCATAAATATGTCTTTTATACATGACATTAGGAGTTTTCAAAAGTTGGAATAAGAATTTGAAGTTATTTTGAAGCAATTTTTGTGTGTTTTCCTGTAATAGTCATGTTCATTCACATGGTACAGATTGTACATTGCATAAAATAACCTAAGACCAATTGGAATTAAAATTTAATTGAATCTAATTTTATTTTTTCTTTATTTCATTAAATTGTATTGAGTATTGAGAAAGTTGTGGTCATTTTACCATAGGTTATCCCATAAGACTTTTTTTCTAGAACTTGTAGGTTGCTACAACACATTCTATAGATCATATATTCAATACATTGATCTTAGACCAATTGGGATTGAAATATATGTAAATCTACTTTCTAATTCATTTTTTCTCATCTATTTTTGTTAATTTTTTAGTGAGATATTGTAATTTTAATGAAAATTGGTATAAACCCTCGGTACAGTAACCAACAAGCAATAAAAAATGTATGTTTGATTTTTCCCATGATGAAATTCACACAAATGAGTGATAAGGAAAGTAATTATGTTTTCCAAAGTTTTAAGATCTCCAAGAGAAGGTTCACGTGTGTGTTAAAGCAATAGGACATATGTCTTCATGTATCAGTCAAAGGACAACAAACTTGAAGAAATTACATTATAAGAGACAAGAGACTAATTGTCTTTTTTATTTGTGTTAATAACATGTGTGAAGGACCCTAATATTGAATTAATGTGGTTAGATAATTTTTGGAAAGAGAAATAATAGGTGCAATCATGACTTTTCTAAGTGAAACCATTGTCACAGTCATACTTTACCAGTAATATATTTTAGAAAATAGTGTCTCAGTACAAGGTGTGGATATTGGAAACCCAAAGGAATGTTCATAGACCTTTTGTAGGCTCTTATTAGTCCAAATTAAGAGGGTTTTATGTATATATGATTTTATTTGACCTTGTTTCCATCAATGGGTGTTGTTCTAATTTGATAAGTCTTTGAGATTGATAATTTTGTGTGTGGCATTATTAAGATCCAACACTTAGGTATTAACCTTGCATTCATAAACCATGATCAATTTTTTATGACTCTTGCTTCTATCCTCATGATGATGGTTCAAGTCATATTGGTTGTCCCAATCCTAGGAGCCCAAGTATGCATCCAAGGATTTCTAGAAGGATGGAGTATGTGGCCATTGTCTTTGTATGTTAAAACTATTTAGATGTCACTACATCTATATCAAATTTGTATCAAAGTAAAGGTTGGTCAGAAGAGGGAAAAGTTGAAGTGAAGAGAAGAAAGGATGCCTCAAAAATGGATTCCAGTTGCCAAAGAGGTGAGAGCTTTGAAGGTTAAACATGCAAGAGAGATGAGGGAGTTGATAGAAATCCTTGAATCTAGACTTGCTATAGTTGAAAAAAATAGAGAAGAGGAATGATCACAAGAGATTTATGTGACAAAGAAGAAGAAGAAGAAGAAGAAGAAGAAGAAAAATAGGAGGAGGAAAACTCCCAAGAAGGGTCCCAAGAAGAGTTGGATCCTGATGACTTGAAACTGGAAAAGCTATTGAAGGCAATCACAAGAGAAGGTTCCATGCTTAAGATGGATCTACTAGTGTATGGAGGAAACATGGATAGTGAGGAACTCGTATATTAGATAGGAGAACTAGACAACTATTTTGAGTATGAAGATGTACTAGAAGAGAAAAGAGTGAAGTTGGCAAAGAAAAAATTGAAGGATCATGCCTTACTTTGGTGGGACTATGTGAAAGATGAAAGGAGAAAGAAGGAAAAATCCAAAATCACCTCTTGGGATAGGATGGTTTCCAAAATCAAAGGAAAATTCCTACTTGGTAATTAATCCATTCAGTTATGTTGGAATTGATAGGTACTGGGGGGTGAATCAGTACAAGAATATTTTAAACTAATTCAACCACCGGTCCAAACACCTTCAGTTTTAACTTCTAAAGTATAAAGCATATAACTAATATAATAAAATAGAAAATAATGATATCGAGCAACCACAAAATCATGACACATAAGACAATTATTTTTGTGTGGAAACCCTTGGTTAGAGGGAAAAACCATGGTGGGGATTGCACCCAAAAGATCACTAGTGCAGTAAAATGAGTGTTCCTTGTTAGAAGCTTATAATTACCCTTTCTGAGGTTTCACCCTATTAGGATTGCCTAACACCTTGTTAGAAGTACAGTTAGATCTACAAAGATCTACCTCACAAGAGGATTTCAAGACTCTGTTTAGAGCTCAGCCGATTAAGGGATTTACAATAAGAAACTCGTTAAGGTTCACTCAGTTAAGGGATTTTCAAGGTGTAACTGCTAGGGAACAACAAGTGAATGATCTGGATATAGCATTGATTTCCTATCAGATCTAATCCATTTTATGCACTCTGTAATTTCTCACAACTTTACCTCTATCTGATCTCATATTACAGCCTTAATTGATATCACCAATCTTTATCATAACCCTTATAATATTATAAACAACCAACTACTAAAAACCTTTTCCAATATGAGAAATACCCTTTAAATATACTTCTAGAACTGACTAAATTTATTTCCTGCCAAATAATCATGTATCAAAATGATAAAGAAAATATAAAAATTCATTTCCTTAAACTGTGTTGGCTCAAACTGAAATCTTCATGGTTCTATCTCCAAGATAGTCAAACACATTTTGACTATACCAATGCACCACATTAACTCTTCCTTAAATTGTGGCATCGATCCCAAGAATTCCAGCTCACCAATTCTATAACCATAATTCCATGTCAGCATAACACCAAATGTCATCGCAACATCTATACCACTTATCGATATGAAATATTCCAACTGATGCTCAAGAACAAAAGTGTTCTTACTGATCTGCGAAACTGTGCCAACAAAAACTCTCTCTGATAAACCAAAATGGTTGTGGTCACAACCACACTTTAATCTTACAATGTTGATGCTCTATCTTGGACCGCACCTCGTAGATTTTCCTTTAACACAACTGCAACTAAATTGTGACCTCTTTGTCTACCGATTATCTAGACTTAACCAGTTTCCAATGTAATGATCACATAACCTTCACACCGATTATGATAAGTGTTTAAACTAACTTAGTTGCCATCAATGAAAATCAAACCAATTGCATTCTATGAATGCAATAATTCCAACTCAACACAATGGCAACAAACTTGCCCTTTGGCATTGATGGAAAATACTCTATGCTTCCAGTCAATCTCTCTTCTCTTAGCATATTCTCCCCCTTTGAAAGTAATACCAAAGGTGCACTTACATCCTATCAAATATTACCTTAAATTTTATCTTTTTTGACTCTAAGGATGACTCTCATGACTTCTTCAAGTGCTCCAATGTAATAATATGGTCAAGTAAACTAGACACTAGTTTCTCCATACTCTCCAAGTTGCTCATTAAAGATATACCAAGTATCCCTTCAACCTTTTTCACATTCTATTGCTTGGCTTCTAATGTAGGGGATAGGAATGATTGTATCTCTAATATAGAAACAATTCTATTATCTTTCTCCTTCTGGATCTCCTTCATCTTTTGAATTAACTCCTTCACTTGACTACTAAAATATGCAACTGAGCTTGAGGATGGGATCAAGCTTACCAGTTAAGTTCTCTAACTCCTTTTGAAACCCAACTCTCTGTTATTCCAAATATTTCACAAATACTAAATGATTAGAAATTCTAGAGATAAATTGTCCTTCCTTGACCAATGAGGTCTTGACTTCTTTCACCAAAACTATCAACTTCTTTTTATCTTCAGTAATATTCTCTTTTAGTTTTCCTACCATCTTCTTCTCTAGTTTCTCCTTAGCCATCTTTACTATTGTTGTCTGCAAAACTTGTATTTGATATAAAATAGCTTTTATCAATAAGTCCATTTCTATCACAATATCTTCTACATCATACTCAACCTCAGGTACCAACTCAACTAGTATATCTCTCACTTGTCTCAATACTCTTGATTTCTTCTTCTTTGACCTCATTTTATCTCTTTTAGGTTTCTTCATTAATTGCTCTAAATATTTTGTTAGTTCTTTAGGTTTTAGCTTTTTTATATCTACTGGTGTGGAAAATATATCTTCCTCTGCTACTTCCTCTTCTTTTTCTTCTTCTTTTATTTGCACTGGTCTCTTCTTCCTTAAGCTAGTCTCTCCAAGACTCATTTTTCTTCTTACATCATATTCCTCTTCAACTTATTTCTATATTTCTATTATCACCTCTACTTTCTTAGGTATCACCACTTTTGAACACTTCATAGGGGATGATGAGGCAGTATTGTCTTTACCTGTTATGTCTTCAATAATTACCTCATCTTCATTGATTTGTTCTTGTGCTTCTGCTCCAATAATTTGTGTTAACTCAACATCTTTCTCCTCAATGTCTTGAACATGAATAGGGATATCAACAAGAACATCACTGATAATCTCTTCATGATTAAATGAATCATCAATATCCTTAGTCAATGGTTCTTTACCCTTCTGTTGTTCATCAACCTCTTTAGCTTCCTTTAGTTCTAGTTCTACTTCTTTCATAACTTGGACCTTTTTCTTCCATATATCTGTTGTTTCATCAAATACACTTTGTGTTTGTCCAACTAGTATACTTGCAGCTTAGTTTCTCATTCTAAATTCCTATCTGTATTCTTCTACTAACATTTTTACTTCATCAAGGATCAACTCAGGTCTTACTTGACTAAGTTCTCTTTCTATTATTTCTTTGTCCATGGATAGTGTAGTTTTCCATCTAGCATGGATTTGATCATAAAGATATTTAGGTAAAGTTTTATATAATTCACTAGGAGTCATACAAAACTTGTGTAAACTAACCATTATAGCTTTTTCTATTTTCTTCTTGTCTTCCTCACTCATAAATCCATATCTTTTGCTAACTCCTCCCATTCTACATGTCTCCATTATGCCTTTAGCAATATAATTAGCACTAGGTTCTATCTTCACACCACTTTTCTTTATCTTCTTAGCATCCTTTTAAAAATTAGTCTAGACTTCTTCATCTTTTTTAGGCTTCTTTTGATCAATTTCCTTCATTTATGTGGATTTTCTCTTTCTTTTGTAAGTTTTCTTTTCCGGTTCTATCTTAATTTGAACTTCTTTTACTATTGGTTTACTCTTCTTTCCATTCACTTTTGCATATGTGGTTGGAATGATTGTAAATGGGTCTTCAGATGCAATTTTAGTAGTACCAGATGTGCCTGCTTCATCACCACCAAATTTTTGTTCAAGTGTAGATAACATTCTTCTAGTTTTCCTTTCAATTATAGATTTCTTCAATTGTATATTTATTTTAGCATATGCTTCCTCATAATTTCTAAATCTCTTTCCTTTCCTATCCAAGGGTTTTGATAGTAATTCATCAGCATGTAGGATCACTAGTTCACCTTCTACTTCATAACCCATAGGAGGTATCCAATAGGTTCTAGATTCAACTTCTTGCATAAGACATGAATTGATATCTACTAGAAAACATATATAATTTATGTATTTCTCTACAACACTAGTAGGAATTCTTTCATGTTTATGTATCTTAGATTGAATTTTTTTGAAGTAACCCCACATTACCGAATTGAAATTTTCACCTAATTCCTTGATAAACTCACTTATTTGCATAACAACTAGTTTTTCTTTTGACCAAACAACATTTCCTCTACCAGGGAAGAAATTTTGGATATAGAAAAATATACATACCAATGGGGAACCATACTTGAATGAATGATTTTTATCTTTCTTAATACTTTCCATGTTTTCCAAAAAATGACTTCTAATCATTTCACACAAATCTTATACCGAATCATCTTTCACAATTTGGTAACCAACATGGATAGCACCATTAGGCACATTGTTGACTCTTCTAGATTGATATACCCGATAACCTATCACCATGGATGTGAAACAAACTTCTCTGTCTAGGATATCATCAATAGTCATCTCTCTTCCATCTTTTTTGGATTTGGTTAACTTAGTAAACAAATGTGTCACAACCATTCTCAATGTGCACTCTAATCCTTGCCCTTGAAACCCTATAACTTTGTAAATCATCTCCTTTGATATCTTATGTGGTTTTTCTAACCAAAGAAATTGATCATGCACTCTACTAAACACATAGAAAATCCAATCAGGATGGAATAATGTGGAAAATTCCAACGCATACCTCAACCCTTTCACCTGTAGATGTTTATGTTCATCTCTCAAAACATAATTAATTCACATATTCTCATATTCCTATTTGATGGCTTTGGGTCCCAGTTCCTCAATTTTGAAATGAATATAGGACCACACATCCTAGATCAACAACACATGTAGATAAAATGAAGATAGGGCTCTATAAATATCTACCTCAATTGATTTGATCGAATGAAGCTTAAACACAGATTGAGGCTTCTCAACAATGTTTACCAGAATAGGTGTATAAACACTTCTTTCCTTTTCAACCACTGCAATGATACTTGGATTCCACTATGAATCAAAAGAATGACTTGTAGTATATCGGTTAGGGCACTCAAAAACTTGATAGCATATACATGATTAATGAATTTCCATACTACAACCAATTTCCATATAGCTATTAACAACTCCAAAATCCTCATAAATACCAAAATCATAGCATTTTACACCATAATGTGCATATAGATCTTACCACTCTCCAATCTAGGGGATTGGTAAAGGATTTTTCTTTGATGCTTCCCCTAAGAAAATAATGTGCTTAGTTTGAAGAAGAATCCTTTGAACAAAAGGATGGTTCTTTCTCTTCAGATGATTTTACTTCTTCTATTTTTTCTTCATGTTTCTCTTCTACCTTCCCTCAGATCTTCTTCATTTCTCGACCAACTTCCTCTACATCAACAATTATATTTCCCTTTCTATTATCTAACCAGTTGGATGACCAATTCCTAAACTGACAATCTCTAGCAAGGTGATCAACCTTATGGAAAAGGAAACATGCCATAACAATTGATTTCCAAGGTCCAACATTACCTCTTTGAGCTCTCATTTTGTAGTTCATAGCTAGATGTCCATAATTACCACACATTGAACATGTGACATCAAATTGCCTTTTCCTTTTATAAGGGCTTACCAGTTTATTTGGAGACCTAGGAACATACACTTTTAACTTGCAATTTTTATCTTTATGTCCATAATTATTACATGTGAAACAATATCCATCAAATCTCTCATGACTAGATCTATATCTAGATCTACTTCTAGATCTGGATCTACATTCATAAGCAGTATGACCATACATATGATAATTATAGCAATATCCATCAAAGGTATAGGGTTTATTCACTAGTTTTCTCCTACACACATTTACAATATGACTGAGCTTTCCACAGTTATAGAAAGTAGGTTTTGTTAGGTGACTTATCAGATTTGCTTGGATCTACCTTTTGATCTGTCTTGGTCTTCTTAGATTCAGATTTGGATGACTCGCCAATTTCAAATGTTCCTTAACCAATGTAACCAAGACCGGTATGATCTTTGTGTCTTATTTGTCTCTTTAGTTTTTCATCAATATTATGCAAGCTCTCATTATATTGTTTCATCTGTTTATTAGCATCTCTCTCAATTTTCAGGTCATCCTTCAACTTTTCATTCTCCTCTCTCAGTCTATCATTTCCTCTCAGAATTTGTTGGTTCTCCTCAGATGTGTCATGAAGTTGCTCATGCATGATAACATTCTCCTAAGATATCTTAAAGAATTGTTCCTCTCTCTCCTTTAGTGCATCCTCAATAAATTCTTAGCCTCTTTTGTAGCTTTCCTTGCATCTTCATCTTTTCTCTTCTTCTCAATGTCTTCACACATTCTGACAGATTGTCCTTCAAGTTCTCTTTTTAGATTATCCACTTATTGTTTGATTTTCTTATTCCTTTCCATTAGGTTTGTAATGGCTTCCTCATATTCTTCAGACATGCTACCTTTAGACAGTTGATCAATATAGTCATGGCTTTCACTTAACTTCTCGGTAAGTTCTTTCCTTTTTATAAGAGACTTCTTCAACCTACCCTGCAACTCATCAATGATTTTATTTGAATTTTCAAGCTCAATCTCATACTTTTAATTCTTCATCACTATAGATATTTTCCTCAAGATGTTAGGCTTATCACCAAGATGAATAATGCTCTGACACCAATTGTTGTAATTAATAAGTACTGAGAGGGGGGGTTGAATTATCACAAGCATATTTAAAACTAATTCAACCACCGGTCCAAATACCTTCAACAATAACTTCCAAAGTACAAAGCATATAACTGATATAAGAAAAAAGAAAATAAAAATATAAAGAAACCACAAAATCATCACACATAACACAATTATTTTTGCATGGAAACCCTTGGTTAGAGGGAAAACCCAAAGTGGGGATGACACCCACAAGCTCACTGTTGTAGTAAAATGATTTTTCCCTATTAAGAGATTACAATTATGCTTGTTGAGGGTTCACCTTATTAGGAGTTCCTAGTACCCTATTAGAATTACAATCATATCTTCAAAGATCTACCTCACAAGAGGATTTCAAGACTATGTTTAGAGCTCACCCTATTAAGGGATTTACAATGAGAAACATGTTAAGTTTCACCCGGTTAAGAAATTTTCTTTCTGCAACTACTAGGTAACAACAAGTGAATGATTTAGATATAGAATTGATTGTGTATCAGATACAATCTATTTTTTGCACTCTGTAACTGCTCATAACTCTACCTATTTCTTATCTTAGATCACAACCTTAATTGATATTTCCAATCTTTATCGCAACCCTTACACTATCATAAACAACCAACCACCCAAAAAAAATTCCAATATGAGAAGTACCCTTTAAATATACTTCTAGCACTGACTAAATTTATTTCCCACACAATAACCATGTATCAAAATGATCAAGAAAATATAAAAAAATACATTTCCTTAGACTGCATCGGCTTGAACTAAAATCTTCATTGTTATATCTCCAAGATAGTCAAACATGTTTTGACTACACTAATGCACCACCTTAATTCTTCCTTGAATTATGGCATCGATCCCAAGAATTAAGTCTCACCAATTCTATAGCCATAATTCCATGTCAGCATAACACCAAATGTCATCACAACATCTATACCACTTATTGATATGAAATCCTCCAACTGATGGTTAAGAACACAAGTGTTCTTACTGATCTGTGAGACTGTGCCAACAAAAAATCTCTCACCAATAAATCAAAATGGTTATGGCCGCAACCATACTTTACGTTGACCATGTTGATGCTCTATCTCAGACCGTACCTCATATATTTTCCTTTAACACTATCGTAACTGAATTGTGACCTCTTTGTCTACTGATCGTCTGAAATTGACCAATTTACAGTGTTCCAATCATATAACCTTCATATCAATTATGATAAGTGTATGAACTAACTTAATTTCCATCAATGACAACCAAACCAATTGCATTCTATGACTACAACCGTGCTAACTCAACACAATTCCCACAAGTTATACAAAAAACTTCAAAACCTTAAGCAAAACTATATGGATGTGAAGGCCTATATAAAGGAGTTATATAAATTGACTATAAGGGAAGGCCACATGAAAGATGATGTGGAAAAAGTGGCAAGATACATAAATGGGTTGAGATACAACCTATAGGATGAATTAAGTCTCGAAAGTCCAAGAATAGTGGAAGAGTGTTATTAGTTGGCAATAAAGGCTGAAGATAAATTGAAGAGAAGGAAAGAGAAATAGAGTAGAGGTAGGGTAAGGACAACTTATAGTAGAAGATAGTCCCAAAAATTTTAAGAAGAGGCAAGTAACTCTCAAGAACAAACCTCAAAGTCAAGGGGCGGGTTTAGAGGAAGAAGATTATATTTTGGGGGAATATTTGGAAATACAAGGGGATGATCAAGTGTTTTCACTAAGAAATGTTACAAATGTAACAAATTTGTAGGACATAAAGCATGATAGTGCCCTAAAAAATATCCACTACTTCATTTGGAGGTGAAAGAAGAAATCATATTGCATAAGGAGAGGATTATGAGAGTTTTAATTCTCTATCACACAATGCTAATCTACAAAGTGGAGAATCCTTGATAATGAGAAGAACCTTGATCAAATTTTCCATGGATAAGGAATCACCACAAAGAAAGTAAATCTTCAAGACTACATGCAAAATTCAAGGTAAATGTTGCAAATTTATCATTGATTCTAGTAGTACTGAAAATTTGGTTTCTGTTGAAATGGTAGAAAAGTTAAATTTGAAGAGATTGTGTCATCCCACTCTATACAAAGTCTCTTGGTTAAATAAGGGTCAACAAGTTTTGGTGAATGAGAAAAGTTGGGTAGATTTCCATATGGGGGGTAAAAGGATTGATATTGTGTGACATAATGGATGTTTTGCATGTACTCCTTGGTAGACCATAGCAATTTTATAGATATTCCAATTATGATGGAAGGAGGAATACTTATGAGATAGAGAAATATGGGTATCCTATACCTTGACACCATTAAAGGATAGAGACAAAGGAAAACCTATGGGCTCTAATGTGATGATGGTGGGTAGGAATGAGTTTATAAAGACAAGAGAAGAGGAGGGCATGGACCTTAGAGCCATTCCAAAGCCTAGAGATATCATGATAGTAAAAATAGTGAATGATCTGATTTTGGGGATCCAATATTGGCTTAATAAGTATGTTAATATGATGGTAAGAGTGATTTTAAACTCTTTTCCTTTAAGAGTGGATATTGGCCATTCCATTTATTTCATTCCAAATGTTAGTTTTCCTAATCAAGAAACATATAAAGGGGAACAACAACATATGAAAGAGATAAGAAGAAAAGGTGAAGACGTCAAGGATAACCTACAAAGGTGTATTGCCAAGTCCAAGAACAAAATCTATTTTAAGAGGAATTAATTTAATAACAAGGATGGAGGTGATGTTGTTTTAGGTGATAATTTAGGTTCATCAACATTCTAAGATGGGGAATGGGTCAAGAATCTTCCACCTAGTAGACCTATGGAGTTAGAATGCATTTTAGACACAAAGGAACCCAAGAAGACAAGGCACGAGAATTATTTGCAATACTTTCTCAAGTAAATATTTATTCCCATTTAATATGATTCATTTATGTATGAGTTTGATATTATCAAGCATGGTTACACAGTTGCAGCCCTGTACTCAAGTGGCACTTGAGTTTTTCTTCCCTTGGGAGTATGGTGTAGGGACACCCTCATTCCTATGGGATTCAAATTGTTGGTTTTTGCCTTATTTTTTTATTTTTTATTTAAATAAGGTTATTTTGAACCATATGAGTCATATAGGATCATTTTGCAAATTTTTAAGTCAATAGCGTAAAAGATGTAAAAGTTGCTCATTTATTGTCAATGTTGTCAATGACAACTTTATGCTTGTAATGACAACTTTTTAAAAAAGTGTTAATAGTTATTTATAGGTTATTTGGATGGAAAAAAATGATTTTAATATCATAAATATTCCTTTTATACATGACCTAATGGGTTTTCGAAGGTTGGAATAAGAATTTGAAGTCAGTTTGGAGCAATTTTCTATGTGTTTTCCTCTAACAATCATGTTCAATTACATGGTACAAATTGTACATTTCATCAAATGAACTAAGACCACTTGGAACTGAAATTTAATTGAATCTAATTTTATTTTGTATTTGTTTCATTAATTCTATTGAGTATTGAGAAAGTTATGACTATTTTACCATAGGTTATCCCATAAGACTATTTTTTTTGGAAGTTGTAGGTTGTTGCAGCACATTGTAAAAACTATATATTCCATAACTTTATCTTAGACCAATTGGGGTTGAAATATATGTTAATATACTTTATATTTCATTTGGTCTCATCTATTTTTGTTAATTTTTTAGTGAGATGCAATTTTAGTGAAAATTGGTAAAAACCCTAGGTAGGGTAACCAACAAGCAATAAAAAATATATATTTGGATTTTCCCATGGTGAAAATTCACACAACTAAGTTGGAAGGCCTTTAATATTATTATATTTTCCAAGTTTGAATATCTCCAGGAGAAGGTTCAACATGTTTTGAAGCAGTAGAAGGATGAATATATTCATGTATCATTTAAAGAAGGACAACAAAGTTGAAGAACTTACATTATAAGAGACAAGAGACTGATTGGATTTGTGATTGGTGTTAATAAGATGTGTGAATTACTTGAATATCCAAGTATTGTGGTTACATAATTTTAGGAAAGAGGGAGAATAGGTTCATCCATGACTATCCTAAGTGAACCCTTGTCACAATCATACTTTACTAGTAATATTTGTTAGAAAACAATGTCTTAGTACAATGTGTGGATATTGGATACCCAAAAAATTGTTCATAGACCTTGTGTAGGTTCTTTTAATTCCAAGGTAAGAGGGTTTGAGTTATATATGCTTTGATTTGGTCTTTTGTCCATCAATGGGTGTTGTTCCAATTTGAGAAGTCTCTGAGATTGATAATTTTGGAAGTGTGGCATTGTTGAGAGCCAACACTTAGGTCTTAACCTTTTTCTTCAAAAACCATGATCATTTTATATGATGCTTGACTCTATCCTCATGATGATGGTTCAAGTGATATTGGTTTTCCCAAATCTAGGAGACCAAGTATGCATCCGAGAGTGACTAGAAGAATGGAGTATGTGACCATTGTCTTTGTATATTAAAAACATAGTACATGACCCTACATGTGCATTAGGTTATACTTTAGAGGTGAAGTGAGAGTTATGTATGAATATGTATAATGCATTGTGAAGTGTGAAGGAGTTAATGTTTAGAAAAGTATAGATCAAATTAGTCATAGATATATAAACAATGAATTGTAATTAGCATTTTAGAGAATGCACTTTGAGTTAATTCATTCCTTGTAATCATTGTATCTTGATCTAAGGTTAGTGCCTTAGCATGAAAATCTCTTTATATCTTGCCTTAAGGTTGGTGCCTTAGTTGGGGTTGGTGGCTTATCTTGAAATATCTTTTTAGGGGTAGTGTGCTCCTTGGACTATGGCCTAAACTCTTGTTATCAATTATTCATATAGTAAGTTTGATTCTCATTATTGTTTTTCCATCATGGGGTTTTCAATGTAAAAATATGGTGTTCATGTTTTTGTGTTATCATTGCACTATATTTTATTGGGTGTTAATGGGATAAAATAGTTAATAAGTATTTGTGGAAGTAAAAGTTTTAATTTTTCAATCATTCTAATTCACCCCGCATTCTTACCATTTGGAGGTGTATTCAAAAATTGGTATTAGAGTGAGGTTCCTGAAGAATCAGTTTAACAACTAACGTAGATATAGGATTTGAACACCATGTTTGAATCCAAGGATGATTTGGATACTATGGAGATAAATGAATGGGACTTTGATGTAGTTATGGACCTTTAAGGGGAACTAAGATGTACTCTTGATGAAATGGATACATTTAAAGTAAAATAAAAGAAATTTTATGAAATTTTTATCCAACTAAAGAAACAAATTGAATAAGGAAATATGTCTATTGATATTCTTGAAACAAAGTTGAATATCAAGTCCAATGAGTACAATAAACTTGAAGAAGATGTTTATGTGTTAAGGAATGAATTGGAAGTATCCAAAGAAGAAATTAAAGATGGATTTATGCTTGAAGAATAAATTATGGTAGAAAGAAAGGAGTTGTAGGCTAAAAAGGTATAGATTGAGAAGAGCCTAAAGGTTAAAGGTGAGTGTGGTCTACTAGATGAAATGCTTCAATTTTAGAATTCCTCAATGGATAAAGGTAGACTTAGATTTGGAAAAAGACAAAGCTCTACTAATTTGAGTAGGGATGAAAAAGGAAAAGAAAAGGTCAAGACAAATTTAAGAAGGATGGTGAAGATCAAAAGGGTTTTACTCTAGTACAAAGTAAGAAGAATGTCAAAAGATCTGCCCTACTCCTACTCAAACTAGGTACCTTGTATCTTTCCATGATGTATTTTTATT
Source organism: Chamaecyparis obtusa (assembly GCA_027943335.1). Classification (NCBI taxonomy): domain Eukaryota; kingdom Viridiplantae; phylum Streptophyta; class Pinopsida; order Cupressales; family Cupressaceae; genus Chamaecyparis; species Chamaecyparis obtusa. The sequence continues at coordinate 630,052 of BSBK01002950.1, forward strand.
GTGCAATAATTTTGGACATTGAGATAGTGATTTTAGGAATCAAATCCAACATAAAATTTTGAAGGACAATGGTAAGCTTGCAATAAGTTTGGGCACAAGGAAAATGAATGCACAAGTGGAATTATGAGAAATGGTTTTGTGAATATAAACAATGTTAGAAATGTACAATATTTTAATGGTTATTGTTATGCTTGCAACAAGAATGGTCATAAGACTGTTGAGTGCAAATCTAATAGCATAAGGAATGGAAGAGATCTAAAGCAAGGTATCACTTGTTTTAATTACAATAATTAGGATATATTGCTAGATTTTGTAGAGGAAAGGTTGAGAAGGAATTTGTTATGAAGAAGAAATAAATTGATATTAATAAATAAAGAGAGAAGATAGGGATTAAATGGGTAAATAAGACTAGTGAAAATGTGGCAAACAAATCATAAGATGGGTTTGTGTCTTCTAGTGGTGTAGATGCTTCCTTTGGAAACTAGATATCCAACTTGATCAAAGGAGGAATTTTTTATTTTAGATGTTTTTTTCCCCTTGTCGGTTTATTGCTAAATAATATTTCAAAATGATAAATGATGTAAAGGTCCTTTCTAAGTATTTTTGGCCTATGTAAAGACTTGTGGAAGGTCTAGTCAATAAACTTATTGAGGCTTCCTAGGATAAGAAATTAGAGGTAAAATATGGTCGAACAATGATGGAATATTAGGAAAGCAAAGTTAATCAAAAAAAGGTGGTAAACAAGAAAAAAATGAAAACAACTTCTCAGAGAGTTAAAATTTGAAGGATATGGTTAATATTGGATCAAAGGTAAGTTCTATTAATATATTGCATGTGTAGGACAAAAAAATGTAGAAGGGAAGCAAGTTACACAAGGATTTGGTGAAATAACTCTACTAAAATTTAGAGAGATGTGTTGATGGAATAGAAAGTTGAGGCACTATGAAGGATTTCCAACTGTGAGAGAAGGTATGAAGGTTTGATAGATATTGCAAAGGAAATGGAAAACATGAGATTGGGGTTGTTAGAGTGTTTCTTAGCTAAGAGAAATTATAAATGTGGCAAATAAAATAAATAAAATAAGAGAAAATAAAAATTTGGCACCTGAAATGTGGTATGATCTGGAAGAGGATGTTGAATTTGTTTATTCTGATGAACTACAACTAATTGAATACCTGAATGACTTGAAGATTAGTGATTAAAGATCCCTGAGTACTGAAATGATATGTAAGATAATTAAATCAGTCATTATGTTGTCAACTAGTTTGATAGTACTTATCATGTTAGTTACAAACATCTAAACATCTATAAAGAGGAGAGAAGAGATGAAGAGCTGAGATATCTACATAGAGAAATATGGATATGATAGATGAGGATAAGGAATACTTTGGATAACTTATTGATGAATCTATGACTTCATATTGTTGACTTGATTATGTTGCATTAATCTATTATGAAGGAGGAAGCAAAATGTACAAGGCAATGTGGTTGGTAAATGAACCACTTCAGTATACACCGAGCCAGTGTAGTGTATATTGAGTGACAATATTAACTGATCTTGTGTTCGTCGATGCATTTCTTTGTTAACCAAGTATGGATGAAAGTATTAAATGCTTAAGTTTAGCCGACAGAAATTGATGAGCTGGAAATTGTTATTGAGGATAAAGTTTGTTATAAGATCCACGGTTGACAAAATTTGGAGAAGATCTAAAGGATGGAATTGAATGTGTTACTGACACAACTGTCGAGGAAGGTTTATGAGGCAAAATATATGAAGGAGATTAAGCAAAAAAATCTGATGGTTGATATGAAAATGGTTTATCTATCTATATAAGAGACATGAGTTTCATTGTTGAAACATGCTAGAAGAAAGAAGACTACATAGATTTCATGTGAATACAGTTTCATGCATGCCTGATCAGACTGGTTGAAGGAGAACTAAACTACAAAACGGTACCGAGCATCAGAGAGCTATTACCGAGTGAAAGTAAGTTGAGGAAGTAAATTGATATATTGATCAGAGGATTTGTATGGGCTTAGAATATATCTGAACATCAGCAAGTTAAGTTGTATTGTAATCAGATCAACTACTATTTCAGTTTAACCATTGATATAGAAAAATCTCTTAAATGAGTGGACTTTACCATCTTATGTTATACCCCTATGTCATTCAATGAATGTACATTGTTATCCTATTGACCCCATAGTGAATGCTAGTTGAATGATAACTGTTAGTCTTAAATCCTCTAACAAGGTCACACCTAACAGTGTGTTTGTAACCTTTAATAGGGTTGGCTCTTCACCGAGATCACTTCAGAAGAGTGAAAATTATTTTGGGTTACCGGTCCCAGGTGGTTTTTCCCTTAACAGGGTTTCCACGTTAAATCATTGTGTTATGTGTTTCTATGATGATTTCTTTATTGTCATACTTTACATACTACATATTTGATCTGGTCGGTAATCACTGAGTTAATTAACTGGTAATCGGTAAAGGCACAGACAGTTTAAGAGTTTATGTTACCGAGCTGCATAATTTGTTGAAATTGTTTTGAAAGTTACATCTTAAGATTTGGGACTGTAGGATAACTGATCTAACTGATTCACCCCCCCTCCCCCCCCTCTCAGTTATTCTAACAATTGGTATCAGAGCATTGGTTACTTGGAACAGAGTTTTAAGGACTTCATAGAAAGATCACAAGATATATAAGAGGGAGGTGCCAAAGCTGAACAAGGACAACTTTACTCTATGGCAAAGTCAAATGAAACTTCATATATTCAGGATCGAAGATTTTGCCTTACATCTACTTGAAAATGGCTACTTATGACTGGCGACTGGACCATTGACTCTTGATGAACTAAAAGATCAACATGAAAACAACATTACTATGATAGAGATTGTTATTGCTCTATCTAATGCTGAATTGGAGGATGTCAAAGATTGCACTACTGCAAAGGAAATGTGGGATAAACTTGCTCAAGTTTAGTTTATGGTGGTGATGTTAATGTCAAGAGAGCCAAAGCTGAAATCCTAAGAGGCATGTTTGACGATATGAAAATGAAGGAAGGATAAAACATAGTACAATATACAAACCAAATAAAGGAGGTATTCAATGCTATCAGAGGATCTGGTGGTGTCATTGATGAAGATACAGTGGTAAGTAAAATTCTAAGAACCTTGTTGCCTGCTTATGCAATCAGAATATCTGCTATACATGAAATTAGGTCTGCACCTAGCAATAATCTTACTCTTGATAGTCTGATTGGTAAGCTAACAACTTTTGAGTTGAACAATTTTGATAATAGTGGTGTACCGTCTATTGAGTCTACTTTCATGTCTTCTCTAAAGATCGATAAGTCTAGCAGTAGACATAATATAAAGAATGACAGTGATAGTAATATTGATGATGAGCTTGATGAACTTGAAGCTCTTATGGCCCGGAGATTACCTAAAGGTAAAGGTAGATATAAGGGTAAATTACCTTTAGCATGTTTTAACTATAAAGAAGTTGGCCATATTGCTACTAGATGCCTGGATAGGAAAGAAGAAGATAGAAACAAAGATCGATCTGGTGAAGGAAGCTATGGAAGGAGAAACAACAGAAGTTACTGAAACTATAACAGAGACAACCAAGATCACAGAGATAAGGGCAAAAAGGTATGTTACTTTTCTAAAGAGAATGATACTGATACCGACATAGATGATGATGTTGAAGTAGTATTTGTTGCGATGAAGGATGATTCTAAGGAAGAAGAAAGGTATGTAGAAACAACACTCATTTCTAAAGTTAGTAAAAATGATACTTGGATCATTGATAGTGGTTGTACACATCACATGACTAGTGATGAAGAAAATTTTGATCATCTTGAGCAATATAATGGAGGATCAATAAGAATGGGTAATGGTACACCATGTATGGTTAGAGGAAAAGGATTTTTATTGATAAATGATAAAATTAAATGTGATAATTCTTAATGGTTAAAAGGATTGAATTACAATTTTCTAAGTGTGGCATAGCTTAACAACTCAGGTCACTGAGTAGATTTTGAAAGCAAGAAGGTAAAGATATTTGATGAAAGTAGAAAGCTTGTCAGAACAGGAGGACAATCTAAAGGTAACTTATTTTATCTTGACAATGCTAAGACTTCTTGTTTACTAGTGAAAAATGAGGATGCATGGTTATGGCATAAAAGGTTATTTCATGTAAATTTTGATAACATGATTAAGATCCATAGAAAGAAAAAGATTAGAGGTTTGCCTAGCCTAACAAAGCCTGATCATGTTATGTGTCATGAATGTCAAAAGGGGAAAATGACAAAATCTAGTTTTAAGAGTAAATACTATTCAACAAAAAGAATCTTGGAGTTAGTTCACACTGACCTATATGGTCCCATGAGAACTCAGAGCTACTATGGAGATAGATATTTTATTATGTTTGTTGATGATTACACTAGATTGATGACTGTAATGTTTTTAAAGGAGAAATCTGAGGTATTTAACATGTTTAAATGGTACAAAGAAAAACTAGATCAAAAAGAAACTGGGAAAGAACTGAAATGCTTGAGGTCTAATAGAGGTGGTGAGTTTAGTTCTGATGAATTCACTAACTATTGTAATGAGCATGGCATAAAAAAATAGGTTTCTACACTGAGAACACCGCAGCAGAATGGGATTGTTGAAAGAAGAAACATATCAATTGTTGATTGCGCAAGGACACTGATGTTAGAAAAGAATGTTGCACAAGTATACTAGAGAGAGGTGGTTAGCAAAACTGTATATGTTCTGAATCGAGTAAAATTGAAGAAAGACATAAACAAAACACCCTACGAGTTATGGTTTGGTTACACACCGAGTGTGAGTTACTTCAGAATTTTTGGTAGCAAATGTTTTATTCTAAAAGATGATAGGAAAGGGAAATTTGACTCTAAAGGGGATGAGGGAATATTTCTTGGATATTCTACTAAAATAAAAGCTTACAAGTGTCTAAATAAGGTTACTAATAAGATGATTGAAAGTGCTAATGTCAGAGTTGATGAATTTGATGATAAAAATGATGAAGAAAGCAATGAGGAGTCGAAAGACTATGGTAGATTCACTTATGTTAAGCATCCAGAGTACCTATCGAAGCCACCAATTGAGTTGACTAAGCATCAGGAAAATAACACCGAGGAACAACAAAGGGAAACCAAGGAACAGGAAGAAGCTACCGAGCAAGGAAATGAACCTGAACAGAATGAAGAAAAAATAAGAGATCAAGTGTTGGCAAGATTTGTTAGAAGGCATCATCCTGAGAACCAAATCATTGGAGACAAGCAAGCTGGCATGCTGACAAGAAGTAAGTTAAGACAAAACACATGCTTAGTTTGTGAGTTTGAACCGAAGAATGTTAAGGTTTCACTTGAGAATGATGAATGGATAAATGTAATGAATGAAGAAATATAACAAATTGTGAAAAATAAGACATGGACTTTAGTACCTAGGCCAAAAGATAAGAATGTTATCGGTACTAAATGGATTTTCATAAATAAGTTGAATGAGAATGGAGAGGTTACAAGAAAAAAAAAGCTAGACTAGTTTGCAAGGGATATGCACATGAAGAAGGTATTGATTATGGTGAAACTTTTGCACCTGTTGCTAGACTAGAAGGAGTCTGCATGTTACTTGCATATGTTGCACATAAGAAATTTAAAGTCTATCAAATGGATGTTAAGTCTACTTTTCTGAATGGAATACTAGAAGAGGAGGTCTACATAGAACAACCAGAAGGGTTTGTTGATCCAAATCAGAAAGACATGGTATGTAGACTACACAAAACTTTATATGGCTTAAAGAAAGCACCAAGAGCCTGGTATGAAAGGTTGCATACTTATCTTTTACGTATTGGTTTTGTAAGAACTAGTTGTATGAACTAAATATGGGCCTCTGATTTAGCTCCACACTTCAACATAGTCATTGTTCATGAGTTGTAGACAAGAATGAATATGAGATTATTCATCTTGCCTATCTGGATGATTTGACCTGTTGCCTTCTATCCAGGTAGGGTTTGTAATTGCTCTCAGAATCGAGAGTCCTGCAACCATAGACTAACACTAGAATGAAGGATTTAACTAAAAGTACAATATAGATTATTCTAGAATGAGTATGCAAGATTAGTCTAGAAATGATGAAATTAATCTAAGAACAATGAAAGAAAACTAGATTAAGAAATGAAATGCATCATTAAGCTAAACATGATATATTAATCTAGAAATGAAGATTATGCTAAGAAATGATAGCTTCAATGTAAAAGAAGTTCTGGTAACAATGCGACAGCACTTTGTTGCTTGAAAAGTTGGATCCTTTGAATGAGAAATGGGGTTCTTTTATAAAATCCCAGGTTCAATCGACGATCAAGATTGAATCAGATGAACGGTGGAGATTAAAAGAGAGATCAACTTAGAATGGAAAGTTTCCTGTAGAGAAGCAGTCAGCTTTTTGTTTTTGTCTGTGTGGAGCTTTAACTATTTTATTTCCTTTTTTTAGAATTCTAATTAACTCAAATTTTCCTTTTTTGAATTGCAAAGAAGATTTTGGAGAGAATATTTAATTCAAATAAATACAATATTGCCTCATAAATAGATTTTCTCAATTATTTGAATGATTAAATTTATTTATTGAGATGAGGATATTTATTTAAAACTAAATATTTATTTAATTTCTTTTTTATGTGTTTTAGCTAAAGAGGGTGGGTTTAATTTAATTAAAGTGCTAGGACTTTATAATTAAATTAATTGATCATAGAGTTTATTTAGCCAGCTATAGTTGATATTTAGGAATTAAATATGATATATGATTGATTTAAGGTTTTATGCATTTGACACTGAGTCAAGTAGAGTCAATTAGAAGACATAATTGCCTAGTACAATAGGACTCTAATGATTCAAGAATTTGATCAAATGAGACTAAAATGCAACAAAATTGGTTAGGATAGTGAGATGCCAATTTTGGGGTATTACACTAGTGAAAATAACAATTTGTATATGAAAGGAGGATCTGATGATACTATTTTGATTGCTGAAATATTTGTGGATGATATAATATTTGGAGGACAAGATCATATTTGTAAATCATTTGTTGATGAGATGATAAAATAATTTGAAATGTCTATGTTTAGAGAGATTAAATTCTTTCTAGGCTTGCAGGTTATTCAGCAAAATGATGGAATTTTCATCACACAATCAAAGTACATAAAGGAAGTATTGAGAACATTTGGCATGGAAGATGCTAAACTAGTTGGAACATCGATGGTCATAGGTTGCAAACTAACTAAAGATGATGAATCTACAGAGGTAAACCAGACATTGTACCGATCTATGATTAGTAAACTGATGTATGTAGTACATAATAGACTAGATATTGCACATGTAGTGGGGATTGTTCCTAGATTTTTTGCCAATCCAAAGGATTCACATATGGTTGCAGTGAAAAGAATCTTGAGATACCTGAAATAAATAGAGGAATATGGCTTATGGTATCCTAAGGAAGGCAAATTTGAACTAAGAGTCTACATCAATGCAGATTGGGCTGGAAATATAGATGATAGAAAGAGCACAACCAGAGGAGCATTTTTCTTTGGTGAAAGACTTGTTACTTGGACAAGTAAGAAACAACCTTGTATTTCTCACTCTACTGCCAAAGCAGAGTATGTTTCTGTTGCTACAAGTTGTTCAAACATTGCTTATATCAAACAAGTGTTGGAAGGGATGAATGAGGTAATCACTAAGCTGATGATTATATATTGTGACAACACTAGCGCAATAAATATTTCTAAGAATCCTGTAATGCATTCAAAGACAAAGCATATTTTTGTTAAGTATCACTACTTAAGAGAACAAGTACAGGAGAAGCAAGTCATACTGGAATATGTTACATCAAAAGAGCAACTTGCTGATATTTTTACCAAGCCTCTACCGAAGGACACTTTTGAATACTTGAGGACTAGACTTGGGGTCCGTCCCCTGTCTACCGGTCACTAATGTGATCTGGAGGTTGCATCAGCCTAATCTTATCAGAAGATCATTCATGTTGATGAAACATAGCTCACACTTTGGATTATGTCTAAGGTTGTGAAAGATTTGAGGAACTAGAACAAAGAATTGGCATATCAGTATACCAAGATACATTGTCTACACCGAACAACAGAGAGTCACTTGGCTATTGTAGAGTTGTATGTTTTATGTTTTTCTTTAGCATTGTTGTCAAAGGGAGAGATAAACAATATGATAAACAAAGAGATCATATCTATCTAAGGGAGAGATAATCTAAGAAAGTCAAGGAGAGTTTTGAAGATTTGTTGCTGAGAGCTGAAAAGATCAAATCCGCAGAGGGAAGTCTGCACTTGTAATGTTGTCATGTAATTTAGTGATTAAACATATTAAATATCAAAGCTAGGGAGAGCTTACTAAGCTACAACATTTACTTACATAGTTGTAGAATACATGTTTGGTATGTGTATGGCATATTTCATATTGTTTGTGTTGCCATCAATGCCAAAGGGAGAGATTGATGAACTACAACTGATTGAATACCTGAATGACTTGAAGATCAGTGATTAAAGATCACCAAGTACTGAAATGATATGTAAGATAATCAAATAAGTCATTATGTTGTCATTGATGTCAACTAGTCTGACAGTACTTATCATGTTAGTTACAAACATCTAAACATCTGTAAAGAGGAGAGAAGAGATGAAGAATTGAGATATCTACATAGAGAAAGATGGATATGACAGATGAGGATAAGGAATACTTTGGGTAACTTATTGATGAGTCTATGACTTCATATTGTTGACTTGATTATGTTGTATTAATCTATTATGAAGGAGGAAGCAAAATGTACAAGGCAATGTGGTCAGTAAATGAAGCACTTCAGTATACACCGAGCTAGTGTAGTGTATACCGAGCGATAGTATTAATCGAGCTTGTGTTTTCCAATGCATTTCTTTGTTAACCGAGTATGGATGAAAGTATTAAATGCTTAAGTTTAGCCGACAGAAATTGATGAGCTGGAAATTGTTATTGAGGATAAAGTTTGTTATAAGATCCACGATTGACAAAATTTGGAGAAGATCAAAAGGATGGAATTGAAACATGTTACTGACACAATCGTCGAGGAAATTTTATGAGGAAAAATCTATGAAGGAGATTAAGTGACAAAATCTAATGGTTGATATGAAAATGGTTTATCTGTCTATATAAGAGACATGAGTTTCACTATTGAAACATGCCAGAAGAAAGAAGACTATAGATATTTCATGTGAATATAGTTTCATGCATGCCTGATCAGACTGGTTGAAGGAGAACTAAACTATAGAATAGTACCGAGCATTAGAGAGCTATTACCAAGTGAAAGTAAGTTGAGGAAGTAAATTGATATATTGATCAGAAGATTTGTATGGGCTTCGAATAGATCTGAACATTAGAAAGTTAAGTTGTATTGTAATCAGATCAACTACTATTTTAGTTTAACCATTGATACAAAAAAATCTCTTAACCAAGTGGACTCAATCATCTTATGTTATGCCCCTATGTCATTCAATGAATGTACATTGTTATCCTATTGACCCCATAGTGAATGATGGTTGAATGATAACTGTTAGTCTTAAATCCTCTAACAAGGTCACACCTAACATTGTGTTTGTAACCTTTAACAGGGTTGGCTCTTCACCGAGCTCACTTCAGAAGAGTGAAAATTATTTTGGGTTACCGGTCCCAAGTAGTTTTTCCCTTAACAGGGTTTCCACATTAAATCATTGTGTTATGTGTTTCTATGATGATTGTTTTATTGTCATACTTTACATACTACATATTTTATTTGTTCGGTAATCATTGTGAGTTAATTAACTGGTAATTAGTAAAGGCACAAATAGTTTAAGAGTTTATGTTACCGAGCTAAAAAATTTGTTAAAATTGTTTTGAAAGTTACATCTTAAGATTTGGGACTGTAGGATAACTGATCTAACTAATTCACCCCCCTCTCAGTTATTCTAACAAAGTCATACTATGAAACATTAGATGAGGATATTGTACAAAAAATGAGGATGGATAAAATCAAAGGGAGAATAAAAACAAGTTTCTCTTGGATGGTGTGTAAAGAGATGGTGGATGATAAAATGTTTAGTATGGAAAACGTGCATTCTTATGATGATAATTCAAAAAAAAATTATGTGGTGAATCATAAGATTAGAATTTTGAATATGATGTTTTTCTAAAGAAGGTTGATATTAGCATGCTCACAAGAATTGCATGCACCATGTTTTGGACTCAAAAACTTATTAATGTTGATAAAAATAAAGATCTATAGCCTAAGACATAATGGATGTTGGATACAATTGGGATCAACATTTGTGTTGCAAATTAGTGCAACAAATTTCAAATTTGATAAATCTAGAGATCTAAAAATATAGAATGGTGGATATTGTATTAGGAATTCATGGCTCTGAAGGAAATAAATTATGTTGAGTATGTTCCTATTGAGTTGACATGTCAGTAGTAATTTTTCATTTAGCACTAAGGCTAATGACTTAATTTATGTGTGTTTTCTAAGTCTTGAGGTAAGAATACAATTCTAAAGTTATATTAGTATAGTTTGGTTTATATTTTTTATGAATTCTCCAAGGGGAAGTTGATAAAACTAGAGAGATAATTTGAAGATATTTCTATGGAATGGTTCTATGAAGTTAGTGGTTTCTATTTTCTTTTTGAGGGAGCGTATTGTAGTTGATAGAGATGTACTTGAAGAGGGAGACTTAATTTCTTTCTTTTATCTCTTGGATTGATGTGGTTGTTTTTCTTATGGGGAGTAGTGTGTTAGTCTCTCTAGGTGAATGGGGATAACAATACAAGGATTGGAAAACCTTCTTCACTTCAAGCTCCATGAGACTCAAGAGGGTATTCCTAAATGGGGGCCGAATTGAATGATAAACACATGATGAAAAATGAATTTCATACTCATGAATGTGGATGCTTCTCAAATTCATGAGTCATGGGTGTTTATATTTCATAAATTTCAATCATCATCCCACTTACTCGAATATGATTGAGAACAAAACTAATCTAAACCTATGTAATGTGTTGCTATGGAATCTGAGAGGATAACAAACAAATGCTAAATAAAATGGCATTTTAAAAAGAAACTATATTAACATATTATTACATGCAATGGAAACAAATAAATGATGCAATATATTGCTAACATGAAATAATGCTAAACATCAGCACATTACATTATGTCCTCTTAGGTTCCCGGACATCACTACTTAGCAATACATAAACACAAGTTTAAACCTAATAAATATTAATGGAATAATGCACACATTAAATAATTAATAATTGATGTTCATTTTAAACCTTGTGTCCATGTAGTTATAATCTATAACAAATAATGTACACTTACACGATGATAATCAACCTCAACCTATCTAATATAGATATCATAGTTCAATAAATCATCATGACACGGTAAAATTACATTTAAATTCTCCTCTACAAAGAGTATACAATTACATTGTCCTAATAATAATTAAAACAATATCATGTAAGGAGCATACGAATCACATCAATATATAATACATTAATACCATAAGATAACAAAATATACAATAGGGAGATCTCTAATGTAGTAATGAGTAAAGATAGTGGAAAAATATTCACCCATGAAACATGAACACCTAAAACTCAATGAAGAAAATATTTACCACCAAACCATGTAGAACATAGAGGCCCTCTCCCACCATTCTTGATTTAGGAGGTTCCATAAGAAATAAAAATTTGACAATCTCAAAGTTTGAAATAATCAATGCTATTGCATAGAGCTCACTGATATGATACTGATGTAACTTGAATTGTGTTAAAAGGAGCTTGTATGTGGAATTTATGGTTAGTAAAAGATGGTGCACTAAAAGGGTTGACTTGATGAATTTATCAAGTACAATCAACATGGAGACTGATGTGGCAAATGACCTGGTGTTGACATGGCAAGTCAGGGCAACATGGAAGTGTGCACAATAGGTCTATTTGGTAAAAAATTGGTGGTAGGAATCAAACATGCAACCTAACATGTATGAAATATCATCCTCACCATTGCATTATGTGATTCACTCAAGTCTAAAATTAGTGTAGGTTATATTTGAGAAAACAATTCTCAGATTTGTGGAGGTCACTTGGACCAAACTACCAATCACCAACATTCTGCCTTTCTTTCTTTACTAATGATGGTCACAAAGAATATGGGTAAATTTTGACATATTTAATCTTAGACCAACATAATAGTGATATGACCCCTAAATATATCAAATTTGAAACAAGTAAAAACAAACCCAAATTACATGAACCAAGTTGAGCTATGTAAAAATTAGCCTGAAAATCTTAAAGATTTTGAAGGGGTTTAATTAAATTATAATGGAAATTAAAATCTAAATGGTTTCTTTTACATAAAATATTTATATTTTATAAAAGGGATAAGAGATTTTTATGGGGAGATTTCAAATCCTTTGGTTATAAGCCAAATTGGGTATTTTTTGTGTATCAAATGAGAAGTTCTTAGGGGGTGAGTTAGTGGAGATTTGGGATAGGAATTCTCTTGAAGATAATTAGACATATTGGAGGACATGAATATTTGCAAGCATAAAGACATTGTATTTTGTATTCCTTATGTGTAATTGGGTTATGAGGCGATTGAAGCCTAACTTGAGAAGGAGAGTACGATGGTTTCTTTAAGTGTTGAGAGAGACTATGAGAGAAATTTTAAAGCAAGTCTAAAGTTTGGATGATGTAAAAAGGAGTTTAAAGCTTCGAATCATTAATAAAGTGGTCTTGCGTTAAGAAGAAAACTTGAAGACATAGCTCATGTTGAGCGAACTCCATTATCAATCTTGAGATCTCTCTTCTTTTTTGTCTTATAATTCTCTTTCATCCCTTTTAGTATTTGATTCCTTTTGAGTTCTAAGTATGACATTTATGTAATTAGTGAAAGTCATTAAATTGTGTTAAGGATTAAATGAGCTTAATAATGTAATTTCTACTATTAATGATCATAACCATGTAATTTTGTTGTAATTAGGAAAAAAATACAATTTGGGTTAAATAAAATTTAATTTTGCAATCCTCTTAATTATATATTAATGCTCAGGAGGTAGATACCAAGGTCCCACACCACACAAGAAAACCATAATATGAATATCACAAAGAAACCAAGTAAATACAAAGGTTTCACAAAAGCCATGACATGGGATACTAGAGGCAAACCACAAGACTAAATGTAGGAGATTCTAAGAAACATGCAACAGAGTTTCATCACATAATTTGTGACTATCTTATATTACAGTGGCACTCTCTCCCTAGACCTCATCTCCCAAGTGAGAACTCATGTGGAACCGACAAAATTTTATGAGAACAAGGAAGCTAATTTGCCAATCATCACCATAGGCCACTAGGCCTTGTCTAACCCATCCATGGTCCACATAGGATTTCCCATGGTCATGGGTGAGGAAACTTAATTATATTTATTAATTTTTAATCATAACCCAATATATTTTATTATGTTGTCACTTGATCACAAATCCACAATGGGTTATACCTGGGTAGCCACGTAGGTCCCTAGCCCCCATTGCGAGCTATGTTCCTAGAAAATACTCCCCAATAAAATTGAAAACATAATAGCATAATAATATCTAATAGTCTCCAAAAAAATATCCACATATGACCAATACATCAAGAATGTCATAAACAAAATCATCTAGTTCTCATCAATCTCACAAAAACTCAATACATCTTGATTTTCCTTCAAATCTAAACTCATTGAAATAACATTATGGATTCACCTCATCAAATTAGATCCCATAAACCAAAATAATACACAACACCAATGAATCATTAAAGAAAATATCAAAAATTAATATAAGAATCACAAGTACCATGTATTCATCCAATAAGACATATATAAAACAAAGGACCCCTAATACCCCTTCACATTTGGCATACACACAAGGAAAAGAAACCCAAACTACCATAATAGGATAACACAGTTACACCCTTCTATACTACATCATATACTTATTAATGCTCTATTATATCTTTCGAACATAACAATAAATTTACATAATATTCAAAAGTACTTACACATTACCTTAAAGCTTCTAAGCAAAGGAAAATATCTATAAGTAATAACATTAAATAATTTAATAAATAATGGACTTCTTATGAAAAGAGTAAATAAACATTCATACTAGAACTATTAAGATAATAAAAGAGAGTCAGCAAGAATACACATTTAATAACTAAAATTCCAACTTGATAAATAAATGAACCAATATAAACTATGACTTAAACTATATTTAAATCATGTTAACACTCTAACATTCATCTTGACAAGGATAATTACATCTTATTTATAAATTACTTGTTAATTTTTCTAAACAGATATAATAATTACTAAAAGATTATTCCTACAAAATTTGCACAAAATCTAACCAAATAAATAAATGCCAATTAATTTATAACTTGACCATTTAAAATCATGTATATACTACATCAATTCTAACTATGTTAATGCTATATATTTTATTACATCTCAAATTACATTAATCTTAATACAATAACTACCAGACCCTTCATTTTTAGACTTTTTTTTTGGATAGGTGATAATATATTTTATTGATAATTTAAAAAAGATTTACATTTTGAGCCACTTGAGATGGTAGATCAAGTTCTATCTACCTAGTAAAACCTATTTCAGTAAACTGCCCACTATCATGTCCCTTGGACTTACATTCATACATCAAATTCAAAATCACTCCTATATCATCATTCCTCCCCCTAAATTTGAAACTATTTATGCCCATACATCACACTTACTTTCATTATGATATGCAGATAATAATGCCCTTGAACAAACTAGGTAAACCCAAAACATTGCAATAGACAAAAAACACAAAATACAAACCGTTCACTAGCACCATTTCTACAACATTTCATCCTTTGAAAGATTGGATATGAAGGAACCTCCACAAGTGTTCACCTTGTTAGTCTTCCTCTCCTTCACTTTCCTCACAATACCTTCAACCACATCTTGACACAACTTCATGACAGACTTTAGTGGAGTCAACTTCCACTTCCTTTTCTTTTCCCTCACAATCATCTTCATCTCTGCTTCTACATCCTAGACATACAAAAATTATTCTTCCCAACCCACCCTCGCAACTTCAATTTGGCTTTCATTCAGATTGGACAAGCTCCAAACAATGAATGGTTGAAATTCATTGGTTTCTCCCTCAATGACCTACCATGGGCCCTCCCCTATCCTCTCTTTGGCCCCTGTCTTAACTTGACCCACAACCAGAATTTTGCCACCTGCCCATTGAGGCTTAACACACATTCGCATAAATTTTAGAGCCTCTTCTCAACTGCCAAGATGGAGAGCCCATGCCAAAAAAAGTGGAGAGATATCCAAAAAAATTCTTGGTTGAAGGTCGGTCTTCATATATTCTTCGCCAAACAACTTCCATATGCATCCCTAGAACATATCATCGTCAAACTTGAAAATTTTATGAAGTCTTTTAAATATGATTTCTCCATGAAATGTCAGCAATTGATTGGGAGGATTCAATAAAAAATTAGCATTCATGGTCAGCGCTCAACACCTTCACTCCAGACAAGTAGTCACAATCACAAAATGCCCTTTCCTCCCTTCAAATATGATATAAAAAAGCATGGAACAATCTAGAATCTACTAGAACACTCCCCATCCTAATGACAACATCATCATTCAAACTTGAAAACTCCATGCACAAAATAGGAGATCATCCCCTACACATTTAAAAAATATTTACTTCTAAAAAACTCATGCGACCCCACAAAACATATTTGGTCCCTCCTAGCCAAGACAATCCAAATGCTTGGTGTATTATTCTTACAACTATGATGTAGATATCTAAATATTTCTAAATTATTATATTAATTCATGCCCCTCCATTTTTTACAATTGCACACCCACATTGGAGAGCTTATCTACAACCTCATTTTTCTCCCGCAGAACATGCGTAACTTTAAACTCTTCAAAATTTTGTAACAAGATCTTAACTATTTGAATGTTTTTGTTCAAATACCATGTATCTAGTTTCCCTTTAATAATACCATTGATTATTATCTATTAATCACCTTCCAGGTGAAGTTTTCTCACTCCCATTTTGTTTCCATCAATATTGTATTCACGAAAGCAAGACATTCAAATCCATTATTCATTACTCTTGGAAGCCTCTTTGTTCCTATCATTTGAATATTACCCTCCTCATCCCTAGCCACATATCTTTCCCCCAAAGGGCTCAAGTTACCCTTTGAGGCACCATCAAAGTTAATCTTGATCCACCCCAAATCTGAAGATTTCCAAATATCCTTATTCTTCCTACCAACAAGAGGTTGAGCCCTCAAAGGCCCATTAACAGGCCCATTTACAGACATAATTGTAACAAACCAATAAATCAATTTAGTGGGTAACATTGGAACAACTTTATAAATTATCCCTAATCAAGAAAATCTCTAATGAACATAGTTCCCAAGTAAAAATTCCTAAATGGATAACTAACTTAATTACATTTTTGAACAATGTTTTACTTTAACATTTACTACACACTCAAAACCAATAATGAAAACTAAATAAAAGGAAAGAATCCAATATGATACAATATGTAGACAATCATCTGATGAAAGTAGCATAAATATATATAAATCTTTAAAAGCTACCTTTTTACTTACATGTTAAATCATATTTTTCTTTATATTTTGTCCTAGGCACCAAACCCCAATTCACCAAAGGGAAGAGCATATGACTAACTTCTCTTTTATCATTACCATAATTTTACCTTAAGCGTAATGGAGGTACAAAATGCAAACTCATTCTAACATGGCATACCTATACATGTATAATTGACTCAATCATCACCTTTGATCATATGGAGAAAAACATAGGTAAAAATAATGGAAACCATAGACATAAATCAATTATACATAGGACAAATTCAAATAGAAGGTAAGACTAACACACAATAGGGCATAGGTTAGAAATTCCTAGTGACAAGTACAACCA
The DNA here is from genome assembly GCA_027943335.1 of Chamaecyparis obtusa. Classification (NCBI taxonomy): domain Eukaryota; kingdom Viridiplantae; phylum Streptophyta; class Pinopsida; order Cupressales; family Cupressaceae; genus Chamaecyparis; species Chamaecyparis obtusa. The sequence goes on from BSBK01002950.1 coordinate 647,168, forward strand.
ATACCACCTTTAATAAATATAGTGTTACATCTGCTAAAATAAACATTTTTCAATCATTGTATAGATCCTATAGGACATAATACATAGTGTTTGAAACAATAAAAGGAATAAATCATAGATTTCATGATATCTCCATCTAGGTAGGATCAAAGCCAATTATGAAATATCTAATGAAAAAGGTAGCAAGATGCTAGCACCCAAATGTTGATAGTAGTTAAAGGGGCGATGAATTCTAATTGAGTTGATAGTGTTAGCAATGTTTGGGAATGAAGCCTCTGTAGAAGAATCCAGATGCAATTTGTAGGTATGCTCCAGGAGGTGTTTTATCTTATACACGCTAATTTTCATCAAATACACAACCGCTCCCATTTATAGGATGATCATTGGCTTATCTTGTGCTCAAAACAAATGTTGGTCATCCATAAAAATGAACTCCCTTCCAAAAACTCCCAAAGAAAAATCTCCCCCTTCCCAAGAAACTCATCAGAGGTCAAATAGGGGAATACCAAGAGACAGTTATTCAAAGAATCGCCATAAATTAATTACTTAAGTAATTGTTATAACTTTTGTTTCTATTTCCACCAACATAAATTAAACCAAAATTATAAATAATTAAAAAAATATATGCATACTCTCCACATATCTGTATTTAAAAAAACTTTATAATTTATAATAATCTATATATATATACTAGCTATCCTTTATTAATAATATTATATTAAAATAATTAATTAAATAGAATTTATTAAGTTTTATAACATGAAAAAATGCATATAAAATCAAAATGGAATAGAAGGAAGAGTATTACATCCTTCTCCATTGAACTCGACTTACTCCTAGAAGTCTCATATCACACATTAAATCAAGATGAAAATATCTAATGCAAGAGATCAAATGACATAAAAAAGGCATCAAAATAAAAAAGAATCACCATAAACCATACTAAGCATGACAATAACAAACACCAACTCATACCAACCTCAAGAAAAATGATCAAAGATAATACAAAGTAGTTTTCCCAACAAATTAAATAGGTAATACAAGGTTTAATCATCCCAATATTGAACTATGGCTAACTAAGATAGAAAAATTGAGCCTTAATGCTATCTCCATCAAAAACATTCTTCAATTATGTAAAGGCACACTCAATCCTATCAATTCAGGGGATTTGATGTCTAGTACGTACAAACCTGTAACACAAAGATGAAACATATACACATATATCTCATGGCAAGAAATACACACAATGAAGAGGATCGAGACATTTTGTGGGCCTCAAAAGTGAGGAACACAACATCATCCCTCATCATACAAACATGTCATGGATAAATCAATCATCGTACATACATCAAGCATAGTCACATCAAACCATTATTACTAGATCATGGGTTAGTCCAATAATCATGAAATCATAATCAACATAAATAATACTAGTATAATTAGGGGTTAGAACATAATCATATATGTACACACCTGAAACATAATTATAAGGCATAATCATCATATAACCATAATTAGAGAGAGAAACATGAACAATGATCATATAAGTGTCAATGTATTCATCCCCTCAAAACTCATCTAACAATCATCATAATCAAGCACTAATGCCATCAAAAATAAAAAGTCTATCATAATCCATCAATGTCCTGAGCAAGCATACTAAAATATAAAATAGGTGGGAAGGGTATAAGTTTCTCATTCTTGTTGCATCCTTACATGAAGATGACACATCAACATTCATATCCCATTGGACCCTTACTTGGTTGATGAATGGATCATTGAGGTTCATTCTCCATCGTTGCTTTATGCATATGGGATACAAAACTAGTTGTCAATCCTTTCCCCAAAGTCTCAATAATTGTGGCTTGATGCTCATCCTAATGATGGTTGATAGTTTCAAACACTCTATGGGATCTACCTGCATCACCCACTGTCATCTTGGAAGTAGCCTATCACTGGCTGAAAGTTGTACTAATCTCTGAGGAAAATACACTGTATTGTGGCCTAGCTGACCATAAGAGTAGAAATTTCTATTTTTTCTAGTATTTCTCCCTACCGAATGCGCACTCAATTGTTGGAAATTATTTCTATATAAACTTTTCTTAGTGTAGAATGGCTATCTTGATGATGCTTTCTACAATACCAATTGTGGTCCTTCACAGAGTCAAAGCCATGACTATTCTAAGAATTATTTCTCTTACAATCTTTAAACTCCCTCTTTTGAAGGTTATGTCCATCCTTGGAGGATGAAGCATGCTTATTTGAGTATCTTTCTACTTGAGATTTCTTCCTTCTATAACCTGATCCAGAATGTAGAACACTACCAACCTAATTACCAACATGACCTCCTAGACCAAAGGCCAAATTCTTCTCAACTAGAGTAGCCTTATCAACTTTCTTGGGTTTTGTTGACGCCTGGAATCGCTCCCAAGTGAACATTTTATGTGAATTTAAGTGAGTGGGGGACCTTACGCGTGTTCGTTGAATGACCTCTAGAATTTAAGAATTCAAATCTTTGTGCTTGGGGGGAAAGGAGTAGAAAGATAACTCTACTAAGGTGAAACGCCAAGCTTTTAGAACACTTTAAAACTTTAATATGTACAGTTTATTTAAGAGATGAAATATCAAGGCAACTTTGCAACATATAGACCCGGGATCAGTTGTAGAAGTATGTTAGAAAAATAAATAAAGGACATAGAGTGAGCTGTGTAATACACTCATGAAATAGAGAAGCCTAAATGCATAATCTCTTTAGAAAAACTTAATCATAGATGCACCAAAGTCAGAGATTGTATTTTAACAGCACAAAAACATTCATGAGTACCAAAAACTCTAGAATTAAAGGGCTGAAAGAATGATCAATTTGTATTAAGTTTTCAAGCTACCCATTACAATTTAAGGCTTAAACAATAAAATAATCTTTCTGAGAATGCTTCTGCAAGATTCCTACTCTATTTTTGCCAAAAGTTAAGTCTTGGAGTCTCCTATTACAATGTGCTCTTAGGTCTTTTATAGAAAGAAATTCCTCAACCGAATCTTGAAAATGCAACCGCAAAGGATTTTATAATTGTGCCACATGAAGCCTCATCATGGAGGATTTTATAGTTGTCTGGGCACATCGTATTTTATGTCAATTTTTTGGTCAAGTTTTATGTAATTTTTGTAATAAACACTAAGAAGACACATAAAATAGTATGGTTGTATTGACCCTTAGAAATCCAAGGTAAATGAATAAGGGTTATAATTAGCCCAATTTTTATTAGTATTAATAACAGATAAAGCACTTGAAAACATGTATTACCTACGCTAGAATGTGTATATTGTTTACTAAGTCCCTAATTGGATAAATCCATATACTAAGGCAAAGCAGATATATAGAGAATCAAGTGCCATTGGCTCCCCTCCATGAAACAATAATCACTCAACCTCATACCCTAGAGATATAGAGATCTTATGAACCAAGGTGTTCCTATCTCCATAATGAATAGTATGTAATGGGGAAAATGTGGATGTTTGACCTCCTACACTAGCAAGTATAGGGGTTTCTGACCTCTACAGCATTGGCTCATAATGGGGGAACATTCAAAGTAATTTAGATGTCTATGCATGCAACGAATAGCACATTTGAGTGATATCCCCACCCTTAGAACAAGGTTTTTACACATCTCACACACAAGCACCAAGGTGATTTTGACTTTCATCAAAACCACAATTTCATTCGTGTATGGATACTGAAGGAAACTGTCAGTATAGAGAGTAGCTACAATTGTTGATTATGACTTTTGTCAAAACTATGAATATTTATATAAAGGATCGAAAGACTAATGCTTGGTACATTCCCTTGGGTGAGTAAACTTTCCCACAAGGTAGACCCTTTTTCTAAAAGATAAAAATCAAGTGTTTTTGTCACCTTTCGATACAATTGTGGGTCCACCCTACGAAGCACAAGCATGTAAGACAATTCAAACACAATGATTCATTAACCCTTAAAATTGAAGTGTGCTGGAAAAAAAACATGGATTTTAGAAATTTTCCTTTTATTTTATCCTTCCAAAGCCCATGCCACACACTAAAGATGAAGGTTAACCAACCAAGCTATGGAAAAAAAACTAGTTGGGAAACCAAAAAACAAAAGAAAGCAGAAAATGACACAAATTGCTTTGATCCTATACCCAATATTACCAATCAATTGGGGTTTTTACTTTGCAATTGTGACATTTAATTTGTGATTACATCTTAGAAAGCAACAATTGCGTCACCTAAATTGGCAATTGTGTCATTTGATATGCAATTGCATCAATTCTTTTGCCACACACAAAAAAATTAAAAAAACAAATAATCAGATTCCAAAATAAATAAACACTCAAATAAAAGAAAAATATATGTAAGTTCACGTCAGATTCACCAAATGTAATGAGAGGAAATCAAATCATGGATAATACCCACAGAGAGATTAGTAGACTTAGCCACAAAGTCCTACTCTACATAATGATTCTATACTCATTAAAAAAAGAACAACATGATACTCTAATGTGTGAAAAATGAATAATCAAAGAATAAGCACACAAGATATCACCATAAATCTTCCCTATCTATCTCTTCTTTGTGGTGTGGGTTCTCATATTTGCATCTTCAAGTATTGATAGCACAAAGATTTGAGAACGTGGTTCAAAAAATAATGAATAATTAACTTCATTTTATAGAATTTAGGATTTCAAAGGACAATTCAAATTAAGAGGCACAAATTGATGATGAATGTCCAAGATTTATTGAGACAAGACTAATTAGACAGACTACTTAGACTAATTGATAGTTAATTGACTACATGACAAGGATGATTGATGAGTTGACTTGGTTGATTGATTGATAACTGACTGCATGACTAAACTCTGAACAAATAAATGATTTCATGAATTAGAAGACTAATTCGATTTAAGAATCAAACTGTTAGTCAGTGAGAGTTATAAAGGTGGAACCAACAAAACAAAATTAAAATTAAATAATTAAAGAATCATTTAATTGTGCATGAGGGGGAAGAAATAATAAAAAATATATATAATTTATTTTTAAAAGACTTAGTTAGCTTTGGAGAGATGGAATAATTTAAAAAAATTAATAATTTATTTATAAAAGGAATCATTAGTAAATAAATAATTAAAATAATAATTTAATTGTGATGAAAAGAATAAGAAATGTTAATTTAATTAAAATTAAGAAAAGTAACAAATTAAATAATTAAAACTATTTAATCAATACTAGAGGATTATTAGATGAATATTAAATAATAAATTAATGAAATTATCCAATCATGAGAAATTAGTGGGAAATATTAATTTGAATTTTAAATTTAGAAGAAAGACATAAATTAATTAAATAATAACAATTATTTAATTAATTAAGATGAATATTAGTAAAAATGTTACTTGCAAGTAGCAGGACAATTTTAGGTGTCTACATCGCAAATAACCTTAAGAATTATAGCTTGCAATATTCTTGGGGAAGGTTATACAATCTAATCCATATTGGTACTTCTTCTATTGAGGCTTTTTTGGGGTCAAAATTAGGGACTCGATCTTTTGAATAAAAACCAATACCACCCATAATAAAGGGACCATTATTCAGGATCCACTGCTTTTCTCTAGCTATTTCACACACAACTAAATAAAAACTATTGGGAAAAGAATGGAGGGTAAATTTATCACCCCATATTAGGTCGCACCATTTATGAACTCTAGAATAAGTTGGTCAATCTCTCTCCTATTTCATGAAGAATGATTCATATAAACATACCACATACCTCCAATCTTCGTTGCCAACCCTTAATTATAAAACCTTGTTCTTCGACATGGAAGGTAGCTCATTATCCTAATAAGTATTTCATTCCTTGGGAATCCAAATCTTTTGCTCCACCTTATTCCAAGCTCCATTTGGGATAGGGAACAAAGTCAAAAAACTTTTTCGCCCATTGACGGGATGAGAGGATGACATAGTTAAGACTGAAGAATCCCCATAGGAGAAGTCTAATCATGCAACAAGAGACAAAACAATGGAAAAAAAAAAGTAAAACAACAAGATGCAACCAATAATAACTCTTTTATTCTCAGGAAGTTATCCAATTACATGCAACATGTCGGGTTGTAAGGCCTTCCAGACTACAACCAATACATAATGAAAACAAGACTCAAATCTACATTTTGATCTATCTAACTTAGAGCGATCCTTTCTCAACTCTCCTAACCTCTACACACCTAGGGCTACCCCCAATTACTATCACAAGCTCTACTTTTATAATTAGCCACCAACAAGTTGGCCTAACAAACAATTACATTTACCAAGACAAATGTAACAGACCAAGTCGGCCTAGATCCCAAATAATTACAACATTTAATAAATTCATTAGGCATTATCCAACTACGACATCGAACACACGTAAATCTACCTCAAAATCCATGTCATACATCTCCAATGATCGAAATCTTCCATCGCAACCTTCATCAATCAATCAGTTAACTCACATTGAACCGGTGATAGGAAGAACACAACCAGTCGTCCAAGATCAAGTCATATCTCACAATCCACGACACCTCAAGATATTTGATCAAAGACATAGCCTCAACAAATACCATGGAACAAACCATTTTCATCACTCCATCCCAAGATCAATCGATCACATAATCTTAAAAAACTATCTAGAACAAGAAATTGCATCTCAGTCTCAATCAAAGAATTCACCATAACTCATATGTGGTAACTCCAAAAGAGTTGAAATCATAGGGAATGCCTCCAAATGATCCCATGAACACCATATCACAATTGCGACCGTAGAAGATCCAAATAATTCAAATGAAACAACAATCACCCAACCAGTAAGTGTACTACCCCAAAAATGGGCTATAGGTTCATTAACCTCCCACATCTTCAAATCGAACGAAATCGACATCAAATTCCTAACGTAAGGCACATCTGCACATTATCGAATCCTAATTGATTTTATCTTAATTCTGCATCAGGGAATATTTCCTAAATATTCCTAATTTATCTAATTATCTTTAATTAAATATTATTTGGGTGATAAATATTATTATTTATCCTAAAGTTGATTAATTGAATATGATGAATATTTAATTAATTAATTTAATTCTGCTACTTAATTATTTAAATGAATTTAATTAAATTATTCCTAAATTGTATTATTTAATTTTGATAATAAATCTAAAATCTTATGACTAATTGATTAAATTTCTATTTAATTAATTAAAGTCAATTGTCAAATTTAATGATATAATTTTTGAATAAAAGTTTGATTTAATAATTGATTAACCCACAAATCAATTATTTTTAATTCAAAAATCAATTAAGTTGAAAATAAATCACTTTATTTATTTAATTAATTCATAATTAATTGTGCACATTCAAAGAGCGGTTAAACTCAAAATTAGGAAATCAATGCAAGTTGTTAACTTTTGGAAACTCAACATTCTATTTTGAGTTCAAAGATTATCTAAACTTCTGATTTGAGTTAAAAAGTTGTTCTTGCATGCTTTTGCATGATTTTGTGAGTTAATTATCTCTGATTTCCTGATAACTCAAAAATCAACCTGAGTTTATCAAGAGTGATTTATGGCTTTTCTCTTGCATCCTCAAAGCCCTAGATTTCTATAAAACCAAGGCTCAGCTCTTCATAATGATAACACTCAAATTTGCCCAATTACTCTAGTGAATTGGCGATTGAAGGATTGAGCATTTATAATAGGTGATTTTTGAAATCTTTCATAGTTGATCATAGCATTCTTAGATCAAATCTACATTCCAATTTTATTCATATAGCTTAGCTTCATACAGATTTTCATTCATATTATTGCACAGAAAATACCAAAAATATAGCTTAATCTACATTCATAATCTTTCATATTTTGCAATCAAATCCTTCGTTTAGGTGTTGCATTGTCACTGGTCTCAGTTTGAGCTAAGAGTATCATACTTGCATCTACTAGAAAGCAGCAAATCGCCTGGTTAGTTTAGTTTCCATTTCATTGCATGATTTTGATTTTTGGCTAACCTCTAATGTTTTACTGAAGTGTTGTGTCTACAGCTAGGTACAAAATTCACACACACATTTATGGCACCCACCATGGGGCCCTAACATGGGTTTCCATCACATTTCTATCAATTTCTTGTCGTTTTCTAGTTAAAACTACAATTTTTATTTTCTGACTGTACATTTTTTGTGTGACTTTTGTCAGAAAGTCGTTCCAGGAGATACCCATTGTCATATGATAGGTTTAGATTTCAAGGCTCGTATCAAAGAGTACACACTATCATTTGGAAGCTCGATTGTTGTATGAGAAGACACCCACAGTTGTACGAGTTTCCAGACTGTCATCTGGGAGGTAACCCACTGTTGTACAAGTTTTGACTCCAGAATTCAATTGTCATTTTAGCATTTTTGGTAATTTTTCATATTTGATTTTTAGAATTGGACTAACAACTAACCCTAAAAATTAAAATCTTATGTTTTTTATTGATACTTGTTGAATCTGATTGGAAAAAGCGCAACTAAATTGCTAAAATAGGTAAAAATCTACTAAGCGTGTTGCGAGGAATTCAAGTATTCTTCTCAAGCTGATAACATTTCGATTTGGATTAAAATGAACTCTCATGTGTCAAGCTTGTGTACTTTTCTTTCTTTCATATCACACTTCATTTTGGGCTATAAAATGAACATAGATTTGCTTTCTGCATATCCGTTACACATAGTAAATAGGCCCTATGAACACTATTTGTGGATGATCTCGAGAGAGTGGGCTTCTTCCACTTGTTCATGCATGTGAAGCTCTTCTTGATGATGGATCCCCTTATAGTAGGGAGGTTACTAACAGATTCATGTGTCTTCAACTTTTGATTGATACATTCTCTCTTCGAAGGGGTTGATAGATCATAAGCGGTTGACTCATAGATCTGTGTGAGATAATCTTGGTCTTAGCTTGTCAGATTAATATGTCTACTTTGTTTTGGTTAAAAGTGAAAAGGCTAGAGGACTATGCTCTACTCCCTTTTTGGGTAGTATCAGAAACTCAGATCCTTGATTCTGGAACTAGTCTCCATGTGGTATCTTTTGTGAGTCACCTTTAGAGAGGGTTAACCGTAGTGGACATTCCCTTAATTGGGTCAACCACGTGGATGAAACCTCAAGCGGTAATAGCCATTTTCATCGTGGTAGTAGCAGCCGCTATATAAATGTCCTTGTGGAGGAAATCTTCACAAGTGTGGTCTCTTGTTGGGCTGTCAGATCTCCCTAGCAGCTCCTGATTGATTAATTTCTCAGACTGTGTCAAAACCCCAATGCACCTGGATTGGAGTTCGCCCTCTTGACATCACAAAAGTTGTAGAGTTAGACCATTACTACAAACCCTAGTGAGGCCAAATTTTCATTTTTCTAGGAATATGTGCATTATTGAAAAACTTTTTGGAACATACACAATTAGCACTCCTAGGGATTAGTACATTCAGTCACTTGATTGTTCATGCACAGGGTTGCTTTGTCCCATGTTCATTGTTTTCAGACGTGCTTGGAATCACTTACTTATTATTTTGCATGCTCGTTCACCTATTTGGCTACCAAAAATGAACGATCTCAGAATAATCTTCAAACCTGGACAGAAAAATTTGTGAGCAATCTGAAGTTGAAAACCAAAAATTTGCAAAATCTAAAGTAAAAATTCCTTTCTAGAGTCAATAGTCATCCCACCAAGTCAGAAAGTCATACAAGTTTTGGCAATTGTCATTTTAGAACCCCTGTATTGTCGTATGATAGCCTATATAGTGTCGTATGAGTTTTGCCACTAGTAAAAAAAAGTCAAAAACTTGCTATCAATTATTGTGCAAGTTTTGCAACTATCGTATGAGTTTGTTAATTGTCGTTTCATAACATACCCATTGTCGTACGATCCTGCAGAAAGTCATTTGAGAAAAATTGCTAGAAAGTGGTCAGAATTGTCAGAAACTCAGTTTTTACAGCCTATTTCTAGAATCTATTGGACAAATCACTGTGTTAGGAATAGAGTAGAAACTAGAACAAATTCATTCATTTTCCTCAAGTAAGCCTTTGAGTCTGATTTTGCCTTCTGATTTATCAATTTGAGTCTTTTTCATCTTGTGTCAAAACCTTGTCAAAATTATCTTCAAATTCAATCTTTTTACTAAACAGCTAAGTGTTGTGAGCTCATGCCCGCCATCTATTGGGCATCTACCCACACTACTATGGCATAGTATCCTTCATTTACATTTGATCTAATCTTTAATCACTTCAATCTTGACAAGGTTGCATCATTTGATCTTCTTGAATCAATTCATTCTTCAGTTGTCTTCATCTTGTTCTTTTGCTTCACCTGAGGTTAATGGTGGAAACCAGAGCTTCATCACACAATAAATCTAGAGAGGTATCCCATAAAATACCTTTGAATACTCTCCAAGCCCCAACTCTTGAACAACTCTATAATTCTGGTCTTTACAAAGATGATGGTCTTGGCAATTTTTGATTAAAAACTGGTTACATACCCCCTCCATCAACTCATGGAGGTAATCAAAAAACCCCTCAATCTAATCCAGGGAGCCCTAAATCTCCTAACATGTCTCATGGAGGGACACATCATGAGTCTCAAGGATGCCAATCTCAACATGGTATGGATCAAGAACCTACACCTTCTGAAATTGCTCAATATCAAAATGATGATAACTTCAAAAGGATGATGAAGCATTTCTTGAAAGAAGATAGAGAAACATACTTTCTAGAGTTAGCTCATCAAGGAGCTAAACTTCCTCCAAACTTTAATGTGGAAGATATCATTACACATGAGAAAGAAACTCCTATCATGGCTATGATGAAACAAATGCATGCCATGCAAGTCAAACTTAACAAACTTGAAAAAGAAAAGGAACCTAAGGAGTTCTCCATGGAGGCTCTATGTCCTTTTCCATTTGATAAAGGCTTGTACATGCCACCATTCCCTAAAAGAGTGGAGATGCCTAAATATGATAAGTATGATGGAAACTCTAACCCTCAAGATCATGTCAGAGAATTATGTACTCAATCTATGGAGTTTATGCACAAACCAACCTACTTAATGCATCTTTTCCCTCAATCTTTGGAAGGAGCAGCCATTCATTGGTTCTCTAGAATGCCTCCTACTATCAAAACTTTTGAGAAGTTAATCAAACTATTCTATCAACAATACTCCTACAATATTCAACATTCGGTCACCATGATCGACATCTGCAATCTGAAACAGTATCCAAGAGAACCATTCCTAACATTTCTCAAGAGGTGGAGGAAGAAATTTTCTCTATATGCTAGACCCGTTCCCGAAACTGAGAAGTTGGAAATCTTCATCAACAATCTTGTTCTAGAAATCAACTATCCTTTACAAATGCAAAATCATACATCTTTTGACAAGATGGTAGATAATGCAATCAAAATTGAGAAAGTACTTGTGAAAAAAGGCGACATCACACTCCAAAAAGACAAGTATGAATCTGGATCTAGTTCTAAGGACAAGAACAAAAATTGGAACAAGAATAAAGGCATTGTCACAGATGGCATTGTTGATAATATTCGTGCCCCATCTAAAACACCTACTTTCAATCTCACTATTGGTACCCAGGCCATCAAAGCTTCTGAAGCTAAAGCAACATAGTACAACAAAAAGTCATCTGATTAGAAACCTTGGGCTACAGATCCTAATCACAAATTCACTCCTCTTGGAGAATCCTTGGAATCTTCCATGAAAACTCTGTTGGCAAACAAAATCATCTACTTGCTTGAGATGAAAGTCTTTGATCCTAAACCTAAACCAAAATGGTGGAGAGCGAATGATTTCTGTGAATTCCATCACAATAAAGGTCATAAGACTAATAACTACATCTACTTGAAACACATCATACAAGACAAAATTGATAATGGAGATATCATGATTGACAATTATAAGAGCAATAATGATCATACAGCATTCACAGAACCATTTCCTAAACATGGTAAAGAAGATTCTTCTTCTCAACCTAATATGGGTGCTAAAGTCAATGATGCATACTCTGAAAATAATGTTGTCATCAATATGGTTGAACCATGTCTATCTGAGTGTTGCAATGTCATCACAATTGTAAGAAGAGATAGAGAAAATCAATCAGCTAATGCAGTTACTCGATCACAAGCTCAGGCACACCTACAAGGACAAATACCAGATTCATGCAATATCCCTAAGGTACCTTTCAATTTTCCATCTGCTTCAAAATAGAAGGCTACATATAAATCTTCAAATCCTAAAGACATGAGGCCTACTTCATACAATATTATTCAACAACTCCAGAACACAAATGCTAAAATCTCCATGTTTGAGTTGCTTCAGATATCTCCAGCTCATAGAGCCATTCTAGACAAAGCTTTGTTCGAATCCAATGTTCCTAATGACCTTGATTTAGACAAATTCCAAACTATGGTTGGTCATCTTATGTCTCCATAGTACATTTCCTTTTCAGAGGAAGATGATAACTCCTTGAGTCATCTACATAACTAGCCCTTGCATATTGAAGTCTTTATCCAAAACCGTCATGTCAAACGTGTGTTGACAGATGGGGGCATTGGCCTAAACATTTTCTCTTTCAGCTTGATTACACAATTGGGATTTTCAGAAATGGCCATTGATCCTAGGAAGAAGATAACTATCAAAGCATATGATGAGAAAGAAAGATCTTCTAAGGGAACTATTGTCTTACCTAGCAGAGCAGGTCCTGTCATCAGAGATACTATATGTCAAGTTCTTGATCTACCTTTGGCCTACAATATCCTTATAGGGAGACCCTGGATACATGAAATGAAATCCATTCCCTCTACATACCATCAGTGTTTGAAATTTCCTTATGAAGGAGTAGAGGTGAAGATTCCAGCTGATCTATATACAATTTGCAATACCTTGAAAGAGAGTGTTGATAAACTTGTTCCTAATAATAGAGAATCTTCCACTAAGAAACTAGACGTTGCTTCAACATCCAAGATGGAAGACATTGCTAAAGAGGTTAAGACCAAAGAAAATGGTATGGGAGAATATACTATAGAGCCAGCCTTATCTTTGACATCTCTTCCTATCTCTCCTAAGTCCTATGGACAAAATCTGAAACAGTCTAAAATTGAGTCTAAAGGACCCCTTGAGGCATATAAAGGAAATTTTGTTACAGAATAAGTATCTAAATAGGAGTTTGAAGAAGATGAAACTGTGCTCACATGGCTATACAAAGATGACCCTAAATCTCAAGTGGTTCAAAAATGTGATGCTAAAATACCGAATATCCCTTCTTAATAGAATATCGATATTAATAGAATATAGTATATACTATAGGGCAAAAATGTCAATATCTCCAAGAATCAAATGAAATGCAATGCAAGCTAGATTAAGATGAATATGCAAGCTAGAAATGAGAGATGCAAGCTAAGCTATGGAAATGAAAGTGCAAATTAGGCTATGAAAGGAAAGTACAAGTCTTACAATCCCTCCTAATTAAACTATGTAAGATTAATCTATAGCATAAAGAAAGTCTATACTAAGAATGCCATGATTATGCAACTATGAAAGCAAGAAATCAAGCTAAATAAAATGCAACAACAATGTCTTCAAAGCTTGAATGCAAGAATATCTTCAAAGAGCTCCAAATAACTTAGAAAACCTGCAACATAACATTAGCATAAAAGAGAATACCTAGAATGAGGAAGAGAGCTCTTCTTTTATAGGAAATGAGAAAGAATGGACCATGGAGATTAAGAGGCAAAAGATTTAATCAATGGTGGAGCATCAAAGAGGATCAATCCATGTGCACAAGTATCCTCCAATGGGAAAATAAGAGTTGACTTTTGTGTCCATATGAGACAAAAAGTGCTTTTTCCCTTTTTATAAAATAAGAATAATGCTTTATTTGTGCAACTTAGGATAAGATGAAAAGTGGGGGATTTTTATTTAATAAAAGAGGAGGAAATATTTCTTTTAATAAATAAAGACTTAGGATAAAATGGTTAGCCCAAGGCAAATAATCGAAAATGATAAAATAGAACTTGATCAAGGAAATTGATATAATTGATAAAATGTTGATTTTTGAAAATATTGATTCAGGAATTTGATAAATTACTGAATGGGGGCCCAAAGTCTAGGTGACCATTTTAGGGTGCATACATTTGCCCCTCTTTGACTAATGTGTGATCATTTCGGGAACACATGCAGTCAAAGAAGAATTGAAAAGTGAGTTCATTTTATCACAAAACAACTCAGACGTGTGTTCATTTTGGGAACACGACTGGACAAAAATAAACAAAAGATTCTGGACATGAGTTCATTTTGGGATCACATCCAAAATAAGAGATAAAAATCTCATGTTGAGCGAAAGCTCATAAAAAGATAGCTGAATCAAGAAAATCAAGGATTAAATCCAATAGGTACTACCCTCTCAAAATCAAAATCAAAATCAGGTAGAGGAGACAACAGATTGATAAAAGATTATCAAATCATAAGAAATCATAATTGAAGATGATAGGATAACCATTAGGCAATGAAAACATGCCCTAGTTTGACTAAAAAGATGAAGTCAAACCTCAAAGAGATGAAGCGAGTGAAGATGAATGGAAGACTAGAAGTTTGAAAGAGATTGGGGGTGAAGAAATGAAGGTGCCCCAACAAAGATCGAAGGGTTAGGCCTCAAATGGTCAGCCAACTGCGCAAAAGAAGGGGAAGAATTTTGAAATGCGATTTTGACTATCAAGATTAACTCAAATTTTAATTTCGAGTCTGAAAAGAATAGAAAATGATGTGATATGAAAGACAAGAAGTGAAAGACATGATCAGGAAGAAGCGAAAGGTGAGCACAGTTGACCGACAGGTCCATGAATGATAAAAGGAGAGCTCTCTCCATGTGCAAGATGCAAGGCTAAACTATCATGAACCTAGAAATGTAAGCTACTATGAAAAGTGGTTGACTTGCAAGGTCACAACGCTTATATACATCTAATAATCATCATTGAGCTTTATTGGTAGCATCGTAAGATCATACAATACTCACTAGTATGACTATGGGTATGTGAATATGATCTATATTAGATAGAAATGTGGGAATCCCACCTAGGCACCAAAGACATGTAGGTCAAGATGACTAGTGCAGTGAGATTACCTAAGTTTGCTATAGCGAGATTATGCTTGCATCAGGACATAAGAAGGTCAAGATGGCTATAAGCATGCACTCGCAAAAAAAATAGTCAAGGATAATACCTTGTCAATCCCTAGTGTCAATTAAGACCAGCATAAATGCTCATGACAGTTAGGATCAACAAAATATACCCACAAGTAGAAAAAAAAAAAAAACATGTTCTTATACCCTTAGTCTTCTAGCTATGCATCATCAAAAACTTCTCAGGGAGAGGCCACTCATCAAAGAAATCATCATAGACAACACACAAAATAAATAAAGTCAAACAAGTCTCAACGAGTTGAGTGTTTTAAGTGTGTGTGTGTGTGTAGGTCATAGAGTCAATCCCTAAATATCGCATCTTCTAGTGAGGAATATCATATCATACTAGACTGTGGGTAGGATATCTGATAAGTGTTAAGAAACACTTGACGCAAGGGTAGTGTTAAAAAAAACACTGTTTGGGGAGGTTTTGAAAAGCACCTATTTGTGAAATGCCCCAAGAAACAAACACACCTAAAGGACCTATGCTAATAGTTATGCCCCCTAGACAAAGACAAAGACCAATTCCAAACCAAGGCAACAAGGTCAAGTCATGATGGAGAATGGCTAAGTGTCGAGGACACATGCTAAAAGACAAGGGTGCAAAGGCCTCAAGTAGCGCCTGTTTCCAAGTTTTCACCACTTGGAAATTTTTTTAATTTTTCAATTTTTTTGTATTTTTGCTACCAAGGTGCCTGTTTTCAGGTTTTCACCAAGGCACTTTTTCTTTTTCTTTTTTTTTTGAATTTTTTGAGATTTTTTTATTTTTTTGTATTTTTTCAGGACTTTATATGCTTTTTAGGATTTTTTCAGCATCATATATTAATTTTTTTTAGGATCAATAAATATGTACAAAGGATGCCCCCAAGCTGAATATGCATCATGGATAGAACTTCTTGAGGTGCAAAACATTAATAGGATTAGGGAGTTGTTCTCCCTATTCATCAGATAGCAGGTAAGCACCTGTCCCAAAAGCAGCAGTAATAATGTATGGTCCAAGCCAATTAGGTTCAAATTTGCCCTTTTGTTCTCGATGTTGTTGGTTCTTAGGATTCTCACGCAGGACAAGATCTCCTACTTGAAATTCTCTAGGGCGAACCTTCTTGTTGAATGCTTTGGACATACGCTTTTGGTAGACTCTCATGTGATCAAAAGATGTTCTACGTTTCTCATCAAGAAGTTCCAATTCTTGCAATCTCATGGCACGATAATCTTCATCTATAATCAAACCTTTGAGAGAGACTCTAAGTGAGGGAATCTCGACTTCTAAAGGTAATACTGCTTCAGCACCATAAGTGAGGGCAAAAGGAGTAGCCCCTGTGGGAGTACATATACTCATTCTATAAGCCCATAAGGCTAGATTGATCTCTAAGTGCCAATCTCGACCATTCTTGTGGATTGTTCTATGGAGAATCTTAAGAATGGTTTTATTAGAGGCCTTTGCTTGTCCATTTCCTTGTGGGAAGTAAATGGAGGACCAATGTTGCTTTCTCTTAAATTTCTTGCAGAGGTGTGTAAGGTCCTTGTTTTTGAACTAACTTCCATTGTCAGTGATTATCTCAAAAGGTATCCCAAACCGAAAAATGATATGATTCAATATGAGCAAAGAAATTATCTTTCTTGAAGCAACAGAGAGTGGCATGACTTCTACCCATTTGGTAAAGTAGTCAGTAGCAATAATAATGAATTTATGTCCACCTGATGAGTTGGGATGAATCTTCCCAACAAGGTCAAAGGCCTAGCATTGAAATGGCCAATGAGAAATAGAAGGAATAAGCTCCCTACCTAGAGCATCAATCAGGTTTCCATGTTTCTGACACTTTTCACAAGATTTGGCAAAAGCTATAGCATCCATCTGCATTATGGGCCAATAGTACCCCGCCCTAAGCAACCTTCAGGCCATGGCAAGACCATTGGAATGTCCTCAACAAATGCCCTCGTGGATGTCAACTAACGCTTGGTAGGACTCATCCTTTTCCAAGCACCTAAGAAGTGTCCCATCTAAACCCCTCCTATACAGATCACCAAAGATAAGGGTATGGCGAGAGGCATTACGGACAAGGTTTCTTCATTCAAATCGGTTAAATGATTTGGGAATGATGCCATCATGAAGGTATGAATAGATAGCACCATAACGGGAAGACTCATGAGTGACCAAGGTACAAATGACATGGCTTTCAGAGGATTCAAAGATGGGATGGTGTAGCTCTTCCACCAGGAATTCAAATCTTGATTCATGTTGTTCCAACTGAAGAAGTGAAGCTAATGTAGCCATAGCATCTGTAGCCTTGTTTTCTATTCTAGGGATCTGTTGAAATGTCACAAATGTGAAGTAACGTCACAATGAATCAACCATCTTTTTGTAAGGGATCAGCTTATCATCCTTAGTTTGGTATTCTTCATTTACTTGGTTGATAATTAATTGTGAATCCCCAAAGACATGCAGCTCTATGATTCCCCATTCTATGGCCATTTTCAATCCATTGGTTAAAGCCTCATATTCTGCAATATTATTTGTGCATGGAAACAGAAGTTTGTAAGACTTAGGTATGTTGCACCCATGAGGAGAAATAAACAATACTCCAGCTCCTGATCCATTTTGCATATTTGAGCCATCAAAGAACATTTTCCAAGTACGTGTGGTCATGTACATGATATGCTCATCTGGGAATTCCACTTGAATAGGCATGCTATCCTTGACTGAGAAATCAGCAAGTTAATCTGCAATAGCTTTCCCTTTTATAGCTTTACGCTCAATGTACTCTATATCAAATTCAGACAAAACCATCATCCACTTAGCAAGTCTACCTGTGAGAGCAGCCTTACTAAGCAAATACTTAACAGGATCAATTTTTGCAACAAGATGTATAGTATGAGCAAGCATGTAGTGTCACAACTTTTGGGAAGCAAACACTATCACAAGACAAGAATTTTCAATACTATTATAATTGATCTCATAAGATACTAGAGTACGGCTAATGTAGTAGATGACTCTTTCCTTCCCCGTATCATCAAGTTGAGCCAATAATGCCCCCAAGGAAGATTTTGTCACTGAGATGTACAAAATCAATGGTTTTTTTGGGATAGGAGGCATCAAAATTGGAGGATTAGCCAAGTATTGTTTTATTTGATCTAGGCTCTTTTGGCAATCCTCATTCCAAGCACATGTGGCTCCCTTATGCAATGTCTTGTTGAATGGTTGTGCTCTATCTGCAAGCTGTGAAATAAACCTCTGTATGGATTGGAGTCATCCTTGAAGACTTCTCATCTGACTAATGTTCTTAGGAGGCAGCATATCTAATATGGCTTGAACCTTTTTGAGATCCACCTCTATTCCTTTGGCTGAAATTATGAATCCTAGAAGCTTACCTGAGGTAACCCCAAATGCACACTTTTTCAGATTCAATCTTAACTAAAACTACTCCATTTGATCTAGAATAACTTCCAAATCTTCTAGATGTGTATCCCTTTGCTTAGACTTGGCCAAGGTGTCATCCACATAATCCTCCATGTTTTTATGCATCATATCATGAAATATTGTGGTCATAGCTCTTTGGTATGTGGCTCCTACATTTTTTAATCCAAATGGCATGACGTTCCAACAATAGGTTCCCCATGCACATGTGAAGGCTGTCTTTTCTTGATCCTAAGGAGCTATTTTTATTTGGTTATAACTAGAAAAACCATCCATTAAAGAGTATATCTCATAGCCCGCAGTCATATCCACTATCATGTCTATGTTAGGGAGTGGAAATTCATCCTTTGGGAAAGCTTTGTTAAGATCTCTGAAGTCTGTGCATACACAAATGGACCCATCATGCTTTGAAACTAGAACAATATTTGAGATCCACTCGGCATAGTCGATAGCTCTAATAAATCCTGCTCCTAAGAGCTTTTCTAATTCAGCCTTAACAAGGAGAGCTATATGAGGGTGCATTTTCCTCAACTTATGTTTCACTGGTTTAATTCCTAGAGCTATAGATAAGTGATGCACAATGAGATTAGTGTCAAGCCCTGGCATGTCTGAATATGTCCAAGCAAAATTGATTTTCTTCTTTTGTAAGAACTTTGTGTATGCCTCTTTTTCTTGCACTGACAGAGACTGAGCTAGATGAATCACCTATGGAGCCTCTTCTGTATTCAAATTTATTGGTTTTGTAGGCTCAATAAGAACTGATGACCTGTCTTGGAAATAACTTGGCAAGTTATTAAGTACCCCATCCTTAGGTGCCTCAAAGAGTTTTTCACCTTCGAATACATCCTTTCTTTTTACTTTTTTGGGTTTTGACACCGCCACATAGTGGTTTTCACCATCAGAACCATTTCTCTTTTTTTTCTTTTCTTTTATTTTGTGACTGAGGTACTTAATATCCAGCTCCATCATACTTGTTGTAGGTTCACTGGTGGAAGAGACTACGGGTTCAAGAGCATTCAGGTAGCAGACTATTTCGTAGTCATTGTGAAAAGTGAGAAGTCGAGGCTCTTGACAAAGTTGTGACCAATCAATCAAATGATGGTTGACAAGGGGTAGGTCAATGACTAGTTCAACATTATTGATATGAAAGGCAGTATCCCTGGTGATTGCACAGTTAGGATTTGTCAAGTCCCCTTCTAAGATACCTGAATTAGGACTCATCCTACCAAATGAAACGTCGTCCACTAAGGCAATTCGAGGAGTCCAATCCTCTAGTCCTACACTAGGTTTGTTGGTCACATCAGGTTGAGTACTATAGGTGTGGACAACATCCATGTCCAAATCAACTATTTCATCTTAGAGAGAGTCCCACTCAAACTCGTGCGAATCTATTTCTGAATCTCTGTTGGGATGTTTACACCAAGAAGGCTTGGGATGCCTTGGTGTAGAAGCTTCAAGATTGTGAAGGGTAACACCTTCTTTGGTGTCTGTATTTTCAAGTGTTGAAGCATTTTAATCCCCCCAAAGGAGAGTGGTGGAAGGCACCCAATCATCAGTCATGTCTTGTTGGTTTTGGAGATTAGGTGTATAATCTGAGTCACTATCACTATTCATCACAGCTAGGATAGGACCACTTTTGTTCTTTCCATTATCAAACCCCAGGACAACCATTGACTTAGTCCTATGACCAAAAAGAGCATGGTTGAGTGGTTCAGCCTTGGCATCTAACCTGTGACTGAGAGGGGCATGACCTGGGTAGCCCATGTTGGTGACCAATGTGTATCCTCTCCCATAAGTCTTAGGAGATGGAGAAAAATTTTCATTATGTAGGTACTTTTCTTCTCTATATATCCAATCTCTAACAACCACCTCTTCTTTCTCACCCTGAATAGGTACTGAAGACTCTACAAAAGTATAGAATAGAGTCATGGCTGAAGATGAGGGATGCATCTCTTGTGATAGTTTACCATAGGACCTAGGTGAAATTGGCAATTTTGTAAAGGAGTCAATTTGATATCCTACCCTACCAAGGTCTATGGACTTGAATTTATCCTTACATTGTTCAAGATCTGCCCCAAAATTGTCTGCTTCTCTATTTAAGGGAACATGGGCCCCTACTGAAATGGCATTAACATATAAGGTACTATCACCTGGTATGAAGACTTCTACGCCATTGTATGGAAACTTGACACATTGGTGATAGGTAGATTGTACTAGTTGTATGTCATGAATCCATGGTCTACCTAGTAGAATGTTGTGTGCTAGAGGACCAGCATCAACAATTTGAAACAAAATGTCCTTTTCAATAAGACCAATTCTGACTGGAAGAATAGCTAATCCTTTAGAACTTCTCTCAGCCTCATCATAGGCTTTGATAGTAATTTTCTTCCTAGTATCAATGGCATGCTCTGAGTAACCCAAGTTTTTCAAAAGACTTGGAGAATAAATATTGAGCCCAACACCCCCATCTATCAACACAAGCGTAACATGGGTTTTATGGATCATGACCTCAATGTGAAGGGCAAGATTGTGCAGATGGCTCAAGGCTTTATCGTCTTCTTCAGAAAGTGTAAGGTAATGTGGGCTAGCAAGGTGGTTGACCATGTTTTGGAATTGGTCGACATCTATATTATTAGGGACATTTGCTACATGCAAAGTGTCCTCAAGGACACACTTGTGTCTAGGAGATAATTCTAAGAGCTCAAAAATGGAAATCTATGCTGGCGTTCACTATAACTGATCAACAAGGTTGTAACTCATATCAGGACCAACTGCAGACTTAAGAGGAACACTTTTGGCCACTGGTTGCTTGGATTTGCTAGAATTAGGACCTCTAATGATAATAGGACCTTGGGACTAACCCTTAGTAATAGCATTGAGAGGTTGAGATGACCTTCAAGATTAAGGACCTCTAAGCACAACAACGGGTCTTTCATCAAATATTGGAGGTGAGCTTACATGATAGTCATAGGGATCATTCCCTCTCATCATGTTGACATCATTGTCCACAACCTCAAGCATATTAATGACATTTTTTGTAGCTGTATAGGTATAATTGATTGTGGCCTTGCCATTCTTGTTTTGAGAGGTCTCCCCCTTCTCCTACTTAGGCAAGGGCTCCTTAAAGGCCTTGTGGTCTGTGTTTGTGGTCAACCCATCAACTTGTAATTTCCCACTCTCAATAAGGTCTTGAACAAGATGTTTGAGTTTAAAACAACCTTCAATGTCATGTCCAATCCCATTGTGGTATACACAGTAAGCCTTCTCATTCCACCAATCAGGTTTAGGATCTGGTATGTGAAACTTTGAAGGATCGTGAGGTTGTACCAAATTATGAGTGTAGACATGGAAAATTGGCAAAGGCTTAAATCAATCAAAAGGTGCATCAAGTCATCAAAATAGCATGAAAAATAGCATAAATGGAACAGAGGCAATTCAAATCAAAGAAAAATTCAATTAAATGATTAAATAATTAAATAAGGCTTGAAAAGGGGAAAAACACTAAGAAATTGATTAAATTCAATTAATGACATAGTTGTTGAAAGCAAAAATCAAAATGAACATCTTACCCTTCATGGCTAAATTTAATTACTTTAATTAATTAATAAATATGAATTTCCCTCAACAAAGGAAAAAGGAGACAAAATGGACACAAATCACTCACTTTTGTTGAAATGGTCCAGCCTTTTGAAACCATTTAAATGTTTGTCTCCCAATTTAGGGACAAAGCAAAGCCAATTGACCTTACCCAAGCATAACCATGGTTATCTCACTCTACCCCCTACCCTTGGGAAAATCTTATAAATAGAAGGCATTTTGAGGCATTATTCATCCACTCCATATCTTTGAATTGCAGCAAAGCTCTTGCAATTTGCATCCACACCACTCACTTAGCATTTTCATTGATATTTAGCTTAAATTGTTGATCATTTTAGAGATTTTCTTATCAAATAGAGCTAGAATTTGATAATTAGATCTAAATTTGCATATCATATAGCTTAATTCTCATCTTTAGAGTGTCACTAGTGAGGATCATAGCTGAGAGCCTCATTTACCACTTTATTTTAGAGAACCATGAGATGTTGATAGATTAATTGTGCATTTGTTAGATTATTTTGCTCTAATTCTTGTTGTTCTTAGTTAATCTTGTAATTTCATGAAGGTGTAAATCACTCACACACAAATGGCGCCCACCGTGGGGCTCTAGGCCTCAAATTTATCAAAATTTCCACGTTATTTGCAAATTTAGGCTAGAATTGCATGATTTTGCTCACTGTTTGCAGGTTACAGGAAAGAAATCACGCCTACCAGTAAATAAATCACGCCTACAGTAAAGAGATGTCGCTCGCGGTAATTCAGATGTCGCCTATAGTCTGAACGCTCACGCTTCTTACCAGTAGAATCACGCTTCTGGATAAAGAAATCACGCCTGCGGACATTAGATTATCGCCTGACGCACAACCAGATGATGCCTTTGGTTATTCAGATGTCGCCTACAAAGAATTAAAAGCCGCGACCGACGAATGAGTTCACGCCTGGTGTAAAGGGAGTTCACTGCATTTTGCTTTTGATTTGTCGCTCTTATTATTTTAAATGTCGCTTTCATTTAATAAGATGTCGCTTATCTGAGTTAGTTTGTCGCTTTTGATAAATAATTCACGCGTTCATTTAATTTGATATCGCACTTAATTACTTTAATCTCGCTTGAGCCCCTTTTGGTGACGCTCGCGGTTAAAGTAATTACGTCTTTGTTAAATTAGATATCGCCTTTAACAAAAGAAATGTCGCCTGGTATAGCATCTATTTTCTATTAGAGTAATTATTGTTGTCGCCTGTAATAAAGATTTCACGCGTTTGCTAAATTTAATATCGCACTTGACTATTTTGATCTCGCTTGAGCCCCTTTTGGTGACGCTCGCGGTTAAAGTAGTCACGTCTTCATTAAATTTGATCTCGCCTGTAGTCTGGACAATGTCGCCTGACAGTATTTTTACTATTTTGTCAAAATAAGGACTGTATGCTAACTTTACTGTCATTTTTTTTATCTCAGGAGCATGGTCTGTCATAAGAAAGTGCAAAAACCAGAGAGAAGATACAACTTAGAGGAGAAATTGATCTCTAAGAGGATAAGGAAAGAAAACCGGGTACATTCTACCTTTGTTCTCAACAATAATTTAGAGAAAGAAGTAGAATTACATGCCAAATACATTGCTGTTGTAGATGCTTACAAACGAAAATATGTCTCATTGAATTGGGAATTTAGTCCTTAAATTTGTAAGAATTTTGCAAGTATTTTGGTAAAAAAAAGAATCAAAAGCATAATCAATTATATCATTTTTAGCTTTGATTTTGGTTTCCCCTCACTTTGTTTGTATTGTGCTGACTAACTTGTTGGTGGAGGGAACATTTTGCCAAGGTAAGAGAAGGATTGGGAGAGAAAATAAAAAATCTACTACTTAAAAATGCGCCTAGCCTTTGCTAGCATCGTTTGAGGTACTTTTCTCATCAAGCTTGCACTTCCCTTAAATTGTGGCATTTTCAAAGTTCAAAAACATAGTTTAATCATAAAAGGAAAAAATAAAACACTTCAATTCTAAGAACCCCTTTGTCACGGGGTTGAAAAAGAACCAAATTTGATTGTGAGTGTTTGGGATAAGGGAAAAGCAATAGGGATATGCTCTTCACTCTTTGAGTGAATCAAATTCCCAAACTTGCTCTACCAAATCCATTTTTCATGCTTTTCAATGAATATGTTTAAAACTTAGTGGGCTCGCCTCCCGAGATTGCCTTAGAAGGGCCGGTGAGAGGGATAGCCCAAAGTGGGATACACTTGCTTTTGCCGTGAGAATCCAACCCACTATAAAACGAAACGCGGGTATCCTTAATGGGGTACACGACAAAAGGATTTTAGCTCTTTCGAACTTCCTCTAGTAGTCCTAACGGATTGCGCAAAATCGTGCTTTTATGCGTGTGGGAAGCCCCTTAACATAGTTGGGGGATGAAAAGCTAAGATCTCTTTTGAACGGAAAACTTACTACATAACGGTAAAATAGCAAAACTACCTATTAGAGCCATGTTTACGAACCAATTATGTGCTAGGTAGATTGTGTGGAAGCTATTCTTGTGTTAAACCTGTGAAAACGTTCAAAAATATACACATTAGAGCATTCTAGGGATATGGTACCCAATTGATGTGTGTGTTGAGATTATTTTTATTTTCAAACAAGATATTCCAAAGTTATTGATCAAAACACCATTAAAATTTTAAACCATTTAAAATTGATCAAAAACTTTTACCTTATTCCAAAAACAGCTTATCAAGAGAAGAAAGTCAACATACCCTTAAAGTTTGTTCATGCCTATTATTACAAGGTCACTCTCTATAAGGAAAGCATTACAAACAGACGGGACCTACAACGGAGAAGAGCTCCCATTTCCAAAGAACACTTTCATTACTTCACGAGTGACTGAAAATCCCACTAAGGCAAAGGACATTAACAACATGTTTAGTGGTACCCTAGGAAATATCGATCCCACTAACCAAGGGAACAACATGAATGGGGGCATAGATCCTAATAACAACCAAGGGAACAACATGAATGGAGGTATGGATCTTAACAACAATCAAGGAAATTCTAATAATGGAGGAAGAGATCCTAATTCTCAAGAGGCAAATTCACAAGGCAACAACTTATTGCCTCCTCATAATACAAACTTACCCCCAACTGCAGAAGAAGCCACGATTGAAAGAGCATTAGAGGCAAGACAATGTCCTTATTTCATAGAACTAATGAAAAAGACCATGCTTATGGATAAAGAAAAACACTTCATGGACTTAATACAAACGGGGGTAAAGCTACCTAAAGATTTTGACATAGAACAATTAAAGCCCAAGGAAATAGAAGACCCTATGGAAGCAATGAGGAAACAATTCAAGGCATTACAAATGGAAATTGACAATTTGAAACAAAATGGGGCTCCTAAGCCTTTCTCTATTGAAACATTATGTCCTTTTCCATTCGATAAGAGTTTGGTCATGGTGCCTTTTCCCATTAATGTAACATTTCCTAAATATGAGAGATATGAAGGAACATCTGACCCACATGATCATCTTCGGGGGTTTTGTGCATTGAGTCTTGAATTCATGCATGAATCAACCTATTTAATGAGACTATTCCCAAGAAGCTTGGGAGGAACAGCCATGGATTGGTTTTCAAAACTACCATCCGGCATAAAATCCTTTGAAGAGTTAGCATCTAAATTCGTGACTCATTACTCTTATAACATCAAACATGAGGTCACCATGATAACATTATGTAACACGAAGCAACAAGATGGAGAAGCCTTTCTCACATTCTTGCAAAGATGGAGGACTGCATTTGCTAGATATCCAAGAAGTGTACCGGAGAAAGAAAAAATGGATATCTTTATTAACGGTTTAAGAAGCGAGCTGAATTATAGACTAAGGATGCAATGTCCCAAAACCTTTCAAGATCTAATTGATAATGGAATTACAACGGAAGAAGTGTTGATTAAGAGTGGAGAGTTGAAATTGCACAAGGAAAATAAGAATAACTCTAACTCCAACAACACCAATACCAACAATAACAATAATCCAAATAAAAGTTGGTACAACAACAATAGCAGTTATGCTGCAAAGAATAACAACAAAGGTATTGTTAATGATGGTGTAGTGGAATCCAGCAACTTGAAGGTGATTCCATTTGCCCTTACAAAGACACCAAATCAAGTGAATAATGCTAATCACGCATATAATGCACCTTCCAACAACAACAACAATGCCAATAAGAATAATCAAGGAAACAAGGATCAAAACAGCAAGTATGATAAGTATTTGAAACCCACTCCTGCAAGACACTTTACACCCTTGGGAGAATCACTTGAAACTGCATTAAAGGCTCTCATAGCTAACAATGTTATTGCATTACCCGCTATTAAACCTTATGAACCAGACCACAAGCCGGGTTGGTGGGATGCTAAGCATCATTGTGAATATCATAGGATTCGGGGGCACCCTACAAATGAATGTTTACAATTAAAGAATGTGGTGCAAGACCTGATAGATAATAACATAATCACTATTGATGGACCCCAAAATAATGAAGATCATACGGCCTTCAAACAACCTTTTTACAAACATGATAAAGGTGAGTCATCAAATGGCAAGAAACAAAGCGCCAATAATCTCAACTTTGCGCCATCATATGATCATATTGTTAATGCTATCATCATTAATGAACAGCCTCAAAAGGAAGCAACAAATGTCATTACAAGAGGGCAGAATTCTAGAATGACTTTACAAGGGATAGTCCCTCAAAACACCAATATCCCACCATCCAACATTGTGGTCAAACAATCTCCTACAGCAGCAAGACCTTATAGTTTGGTAGACCAATTACAACGTACTCCGGCACAAATCTCAATCTTAGAGTTATTGAAGTTGTCACCAAATCATAAAGAGATTTTGGAAAAAGCTTTGGAAGAGACACATGTTTCTACTACCTTAGGGGAAGAAAAATTTCAAAATATGGTAGGACATCTTGTGGCTCCTCATTGTCTTTCATTTTCAGATCAAGATGACATGTCTATAACTCATCCTCAAAATTTGCCATTACATATAGAGGTTTTGATCGAAAGGCATAGAGTCAAAAGAGCCCTTATTGATGGAGGGGCTGGCCTTAACATATGCACATTGAGTCTTGTAAAATCCTTAGGTTTATCCGAGTCTTGCATTGACCCTACAAAGAAAATCACCATAAAAGCTTATGATGAGGCTGAAAGAGCTTCTAAAGGCATGATTGTGTTGCCCATCCAAGTGGGACCAGTTAAGAAGGAAACCAAATGTCAAGTGTTGGACATGAAATTAACCTATAACATTTTATTGGGAAGACCTTGGATTCATGAGATGCAAGCTGTCCCCTCCACATACCACCAATGCATCAAGTTCCCATACATGGGTGAAGAAATCACAATTGGAGGAGACTCAAATCCATTTCAATATTGTAATGCACTCAAACCCTTGCATGAATTATACATTCCACATAATCGTGAAGGAGTTGTTCCAAGAATCACCAATGAAGATGCACAAAATCCTCTTCAAGCTAGCTCAACTACATCAACTAAGGGCAAGGAAAAAGTGAGCTACGAGGGTCCAAATGTGATGGAAAGTCCATGTGTGGCACCTAAATTGGAAACAGTGATCTACAAACCTACTAAAGAGGAAAAAGAACAAGCTAAAGCAGATCATTACCAATACATGAGTGAGATGATGAACAAATTTGACAAACAATGCAAGATTAGTTCAAAAGGGGTAGGAGAATATTCAGTTTCTCTATTTGACATGCCCATGTCTCCTAAATCACATGGAAAACCCTCAAAAGAACATCTTCCACATAAGTATAATTCTTATTTTGTGAGGGAAGATAGCAAAGCAACATGGGATAAGGAAGAGGATGATGTCCTCCAATGGCTTTATCATGATGAGGATGGTACCCTAGACACTCCCATGGAAAGAATTCAGGATGTTAATATACAAACAGAACAATATGGGAAAGGATTTGATATTATGCAAAAGATGGGATACAAAGGAAGAGGACCCCTAGGCCAAAGAAATAGAGGATTATTAGAACCTATTGAACCTATTTGGAGGGCAAGTCATGAAAAATCCGGAGTAGGTTTTCAACATAAGGGAGAAAGTTCAAGTCCAATGCATGATTTTCATCCTCAAATAAATGCATTAGAATCCGAAGGAGATAGTGATGATTCTAGAGATTATGAATGGGATACTTTATCAGATGAGTCATGTCAAGATAAAGAAGTCATTGTTATACATACTTATGCAAAAATCCCAAAACAAGATGCTCCAATTAATGAAGAATCTTCTATTCAAAGGCCTAATATAGAACAAGCATCTAGTAGTGGAGCATGGATAGAAACATTTTGGAAACCTTCAGAGGAGGGAAATTCAAACATTAGTTTTAACCCGCTTGTGGCTTTTCCCACATTGTTTCCCGTAGAGGTCGACGAGGATTCAAGCGAAGGGGACTTTGACCCTGCTTCCATGGATCATCTTGAGGAAGCGCACATCATAGACCTAAACGATACAATGTATGAACCCTCAAACGAAGTCATGTCCATAAATCCTATTGATGATACCTTACCCGATAATTCCTTAATTTTGATACATCCAGACCTCATTGATTGGGATCAAACTGAACCACATGACTTACTTTACTTCCCAAATGACCAAGCCACAAACCAATACCTCAATGCGGTTGAACCCTCTTTCACCAATGAACTCAATACGGACATGATGACAACAGCAAGGGTCCAATCTCTTAGTCAGAAAAAAGAAAAAATAAAAATAAAAAAAAAAATGAAAAGTTCTATTGGTGAAAACCCAACTGTGGCACCATTAGAACCAAAAACAATGAAAATAAAAGACGTTTCTTTTGGTGAAAACCCAACTGTGGCACCATTAGAAGAGAGATTGGATACTTTGCCTGAACATGAAGAAGAACGGTCATCTATTCTTATAGAACCAACAGAAAAAGTTAACATTGGCACGGAACTAGAGCCAAAGGTTGTACACTTGGCTGCATCACTTACATCTATTGAAAGAGAGGACTTTATCAAATTCTTCCAAGAACAACAAGTAAATTTTGCATGGTCATATGCCGATATGCCTGGATTGGATCCTGATTTCATAATGCATCATCTGAATGTTAGATCCGGAGTTAAACCTGTAAAGCAAAAACTAAGGAAAATGCACCCACATGTGGCTCTTCTAGTCAAGGCAGAATTGGAAAAATTGTTAAAGGTGGGATTCATAAGAACAATAGCATATGCTGATTGGATCTCTAACATTGTGCCAGTTACTAAGCATGATAAATCTATCCGTGTGTGTACGGATTTCAGAGATTTAAACCTTGCATGTCCCAAAAATGACTTCCCATTGCCAAGCATTGATACCATAGTGGATTTGACAGCAGGTCACGCAATGTACTCATTAATGGATGGATTTAGTGGCTACAACCAAATCAAGATTGCTCCCGAAGACCAAGAAAAGACAGCATTTACTTGCCCTTGGGGTACTTTTTGTTGGAATGTTATGCCCTTCGGTTTAAAAAATGTTGGAGCTACATATCAAAGGGCCATGACAACTATTTTCCATGACATGATGCATACTTTTTTAGAAGATTATGTGGATGACATTCTAGCAAAATCCCACAATAGAGAAGAGCATTTACAAATCCTAAGAAAAATATTCATTCGGTTAGAACAATTCAAAGTTAGACTAAACCCAAAGAAGTGTGCCTTTGGTGTCCAATCCGGCAAGTTATTGGGTTATATAGTGTCAGCAAAAGGCATTGAAGTTGATCCTGAAAAAGTACAAGCAATTCTAGAAATGGAGATTCCAAGAAATATTAGCCAAATGAGGTCACTACAAGGAAAGATTCAATCAATAAGGAGATTTATCTCTCAATTAGCAGAAAAGTGTCACTCCTTCACCAGATTGTTACACAAGGACACTACATTTATGTGGGATGAAGAATGTGATAAGGCCTTTGCTACTTTGAAGACTTATTTGATAAACCCACCTATTCTTATGTCACCTATCAAAGGTAAAGAACTGTTGTTATACATATCAGCCACAGAAAGGTCTCTAGGCATATTGTTGGCACAAGAAGATGAGCAAGGAAAAGAAAGGGCAATCTACTATCTTAGTAGATCCTTAATAAAATATGAACTCAATTATTCATTCATGGAAAGAGCATGTCTAGCAGTGGTTTTTGCATCTCAAAAACTAAGACATTATATGTTGATGCATAAGATCAAATTAATTGCCAAGATTGATCCTCTCAAATACTTACTAAGTAAAACTGCCTTAACAGGTAGAATAGCAAAATGGGTCATGATCCTAAGTGAATTTGACATTGAATATGTTGATAGAAGAGCAATTAAAGGACAAGTGATAGCAGATCACTTAGCAGATAACCCAATGGAGTCTACACAAACCATGCAAATTGAATTTCCAGATGCAAAAATTGTCAACATAGAAGCAAAGACATGGAAGTTATATTTTGATGGATCTTACACACAAGGAGGTTCTGGAGCAGGTATATTATTGGTTACTCCTCAAGGATACACCATTCCAAAGTCTTATAAACTCTTATTTCCATGCACCAATAATATAGCGGAATATGAGGCATTAGTCATTGGCATCAAAATGGCTTTAGAATGGAGTATTGCAGAATTACAAGTGTATGGAGATTCCCAACTCATAATCAATCAGGTTAATAATGAATACAATACCAAGGACATAACATTGATGAAATATAAAACCTTGATTGATGGATGGAAGAAGTACTTTGCTTTGATCACATTTGAACAGATTCCAAGAGAAAAGAATAGAGCAGCAGATGCCATGGCTACCTTGGCTTCATTGTTACAAAAACCAGATCAAAATGAGAAGTATGAGTTCTTGGTGGAAGAGTTGGTAAAACTGGCATTTAACCTTCCTGACACCCAAATTGTTGCTCTTTTACATGGACATGACTCTCCTTGGTATGGACCCATCTATACTTACCTTAAAGACCAAGTACTCCCCATAGACCAAACTCGTGCCCAAAAACGTAACTTCATACGCCAAGCCGCCCGTTACCTAATCCTTTCAGACACATTGTATCGTAAGGGTCTTGATGGGACGTTACTTAGATGTCTAGAGGAAGAAGAGTCTAAGTTAGCTTTACGCGAGGTCCACGAAGGCATTTGCGGGTCACACTCAAGCAGTTTTAATCTAGCTAAGAAAATCCTTCGTCTAGGGTACTTTTGGACAACATTAGAAAAGGATGCTTGTCAATTTGTGAAGACATGCAACAAATGTCAATATCATGGTAATATGATACATGCACCGGCTCAAGAATTACACCCATTCATTACACCATGGCCTTTTTATCAATGGGGTTTTGACTTGATTGGAATCATATATCCTCCATCTTCAAACGGACACAAGTATATCATCACAGCAACAGAATACTTTACCAAATGGGTGGAAGCAGTTCCATTAACAACAGCAACCGGCAAACAAATTTCAATGTTCATTTTGAACCACATAATTTGCCGCTATGGTATTCCACATGCCATTATCACGGATAATGGGAAACAATTCAAAAATCAGGATATTGATGAACTTTGCATGACATTTCACATTACACATCATTCATCATCCATTTATTATCCACAAGGCAATGGACAAGCTGAGGCAACAAACAAAAATATCCTCAAAATATTAAAAAGATCAGTTAACAAATCAGGAAGAGATTGGCACGTGCAAATAAATCCCGCACTATGGGCTTACAGAACTAGTATCAGAACACCTACAGGAGCCACCCCATTCTCTTTAGTCTATGGAACCGAAGCAGTTCTACCATTAGAAGTTGAAATTCCATCTCTACGGGTTTCATTAAGAGGATTGATCACTGATGAGGATTATAGGATTGCCAGACTACAACAATTGGAATTGTTAGAGGAACATCAGACTCAAGCTTATGAGCATTTAAAAGGTTATCAAAACAGGATTGCACACAATTACAACAAACACATCAAACCAAGAACTTTTCAAGTAGGAGACTTGGTACTAAGAGAAAATCCCAAAAATCAAGTTGAAAGGGAAAAGAAAGGAAAGTGGGAAGCTAATTGGATAGGCCCATTTGTGATAGCGTCATCCTTTGGAACTGGAACATATAAGTTATCAGATTGTAAAGGTGAAGAATTACAAGAACCCATAAATAGCATTCATTTGAAGAGATTCTACACCTAAAACAGATGAAAGAGTATAAAGAGTATCAGATGAGAGAGCATTATAATTATTGTACATAATTGAAAATGGAAAATACCAAAAACATTTGAAAATGGAAAATCCAAAAACATTGGAAAAGAAGAAAGATCAAAAAATAGTGGAAAATTGAGCCTGAAGAAAGCAAAAACATTTGAAAAACTATCTCTTGGTGAAAACCTAGCAAATAGGCGCCAAGGTGATAATGAAAAACAAAAAAAAAATGAAAAATATAAAAAAAAAAATGAAAAAAGAGAAAAAGTGCCTTGGTGAAAACCTAGCAAATAGGCGCCTCGGTAGCAAAAAAAAAGAGAATACCCAAAAGTGAAAACTTGGTAACAAGCGCTTTTGGTTCCCTTAAGTCATTTCCTTCCTAGCCACATGTGTATATAATGCATCTCATCATCCCATTTGTCTAAACCTTCATTGCATCCGTCATTTGTACATAGTCATAATAACAGTTTGTAGCACCATCCTTTGCATTGCCTAAAGTTGTCAAAATTGATACATCAAATACTTGGGGGCAGCATAAACGGATTGGAAAGTGGGTACCTCAAAAAGGATTCATATGAACAACATTCAGTCACAAGCAGAAAGAGATCAACATTTTCAGAAGAGAGATCAGATTTTTGTAAACCTTGGATTGATAACAAAAAAAGTTGACTACCACAACAAAATCCTTGAAGCTTAAATTGACTTATTATTCAGGATTAAAAATAAAAAATCATGTCATGATCAAACACTTGGAAATATATTTTGTTGAAAATCAGAAAACAATGCAAAACACTTAGATAGATTCTTTTGAAAAGTTGGTTAAAAATCTGTTTACTTACATTCATTCAATTTGTATCAAGTCTTTTTAGCTCATCAATGATGTTTCGACTAGATTGGCAATGATGGAGACATGATATTTTTCTTGACTATGAAGTGACTGTTTGGAGGAAAATTCATTGCCTTATGAGAATTCATCTAAAGACATGGTCATCAAAGAACCATCGAGGATTATCTTATAAAACAATGAGTTAACCTTTGTTTGTTTACGCAACCGGATACCTTGGATATTTAGATTCTTCATATCTAAATGACAAAATCCACTTGCAACATAGAATCCGACAAAATCGGTATTCGTACTCTCATGATTTTTTTTTGAAATCAGTGATAGTCGTATCGATGAGACCGATGGGAAAGCAAAACGGAGGTTACCATATGAGTAGTAAATAAAAAGCGATATTCATATCATCATGTCAGTGGGCAGTGGTGATTGTATCGACTTTCCGGTCCCAAGTGCTCAATGATGAAAATATATCCTCAAGGCATTTATTTGTTAAAAGCTAGTGACACTTAGCTGCATTCATAAAAAGGTTAAATGCATTCTCATGTTAGATTAATTGCATGTGCATTTTTTTCCAAGGGTTTTATTTTCGCATCAAAAAGGGGGTACATGACATCATTAACAGGGTTAAATCAACAAGGACAACATCATTTCAACATCATCTTTTCTACAAAAATAAAAATATATGAGATTATACTTTTTGCATTCATTCCATATCATTAATCATTACATAGATATTATCAAAGAAAAGAAGGAAATAATCATTTACATGTGCATACATACAGATTGCATACATGAGAAATAACATATCAAAACTGCATCCATACATGAAGAAGAAATGCATCCATCTATCTATATCATACATAAGATACGTTGCATCCATAGCCAATATCCATCCAAAAACAAATGCATTAGATAAACACATATAGCAGCATCTAAAGGAAATCTCATATATCATCAAGTAAAAGCAGGAAAGATCATAAATATTCTCATATCACACGTCTACTCATAACTCAATATATCAAGTATAACAATGATGTCATAAAACTCAACTCTATAATTGCCCATCAACAGGGGCATCAATGTCAAATAAGTGTCAAAATACAACTGGAAAGGTGACACCAAGGTCACAAGACTATGGTACAATATCAAGTATCTCAGCATCAGTACATAAATGATCAATAAGAGCACTCATATCTCATCTCTCGTCACCACTGGGAGGAGGTCCTGGAGGAGGCTGTGGAGGAGGCTGTGATGGAGGCTGCTGAGGAGGTGTCTGACCAACCATAGCAACAAGGAGAGGAACCAAGGGAGCCAAACCCGATACCAACTGCTGAATCATAGACGACATCTGTGACACCTCTGTCCGTAATGCTCCCACATCTGCTCGTAGCTGGGTAGTACTAGAGCTCTCTCCAACCTCATAGGTACTCTGAGGATCACCTGTATCTATAGGAGCTTTTCCCCGATCACGGGAAAAAGCTGCTGGCATCTGCTGTGCACCTATATCCTGACCATCCACAGTAGCCTGCTGTAATCCTGCTCTTGTATCCTGTCCTGTACCTGGATCCTATCTAGCAGCCCTCACATGATCCTGACGATCTATCCTTTGTCTCTGTGCTACTGCAGGACGAGGAGGAGGAGGAGGTGCCTGTACCTGTGCATCTCTCGCTTGTCCTCTGAGCCTAATCACTGCCCTACCTCAGGGTCTACCTCTGCATCTCCTCCCACCACCAATATCATCACCAGCATCATCTCGCCCAGGTACTGGCTCTGCAGGGTCTGTAAATCGAGGCATCGGATGCTCCATCAACCAAGCTAGATACTCCTGTGTGACTCCGGCATCTCTGATGTGTAACCTCATGTCCCAATCCATATAACCCAGTAATGATATCTGCTCTATAGCGTCATCATATGAAGGCATGTGACCCCAAGTAGCACGCTCTGCACTAGAACGAGCATATACTGCAGATCCCTGAGGCATAGGCTGAATCCACCCAAACTGTCGTAGTACTCTCCCTGCCAAGAATCTCTCCAGAACAGAGTCGATCCTACCGATCATCCATCGAGGAGCAAACATATATGGTAACTCCAAGCTATCCTCTCTCCAATCCTCGACCTCAACATAGGGTCTCCAATAGACCTCATCCATGTCATCAATCTGCCGTCGCCAATACTCCAAGTGACCCAAGTGATGCTGTGTCACCATACCAGTATACTGCCATGCAAAAGGATATCCTAGAGGACGATCTCGATCTGATATAGGACGACTGACTGGTAAGTGCTCCCATATCCACAACTGTAAAATATGAATCCCAGCAGATAATGAGGCTAATCTCCTGTAAACCACCTCATGCAGATCGTGATAAAGCTGTGCCAGCACACAAGATCCCCAGTCAAAGCGTCGAGGATGATGTAGCAAATCCTCGATAATCCTGCCCCATCCCACTGAAAATCCGTGACCTCGCCGATCAGGTAATAAAACACCACCAATGATAGCACCTAATAAGGCTGGTAAAACAGGAAATGAGGCAAACTGAGGCCATAAGATACAATCATCACCAATAGACGGATCTTCGAATACTCATCGACAATAGGTCCCATCATAGACTGCATCATAATATACTATCTCTCCATGAGTCGGGATCCGTAGCAATCTGTAAACATCCTCAGGTGTAATAGTCATCTCGCCCTGTGGTAGCCAAAATGTGTTTGTCTCAGAGTGCCAACGCTCTGCGACAGTAGTAATCAAACCTCGGTTCATCTGGAACCGAGGAAGCTCTAGTACGCATAGTAAATCGCAGCGCCTAATCACTCGCCTCTCGGCGTCAGTCAACTGGGTCCTAAGCTCCATCACCTAGTGTGGTACAGTCTGAAGGTACAGCACAGGGACATCCTCCTGTTTAATCAAAACAAGGGAATCACATGAGTAACTTACTATCCGGAAATCAAACAATCAATCATGGTCATCAATTTAGATATACCTATCAGACTTACCAATCCTAACTCTAAGCATTGAGGAAGGACGATCCTAGTTTTATGTTTCTAAGCATTTGAGCATAAAATGAATGGACATTTAGATCCATGATCTATCATTCGTGATGAAGATTGATTAACCTTATTCTTCGATATTATAGTTACCTATGTCCTAATTCGTTGTTGAAATCAAACAAAGAGAATACCCTAACTAAACATTCGATTGAATTCATTGACGTGATCGATATCAATCAAGTTGACGCAATCGAGCAATCAGACGTCTTAGAAAAGTTTGAAATAAACAAATTTTTCCTTACGCGACTTTTCTTTCTGGCGTTATTTCTTTTACCAGAGGCGATATTTCTTTGTTCAAATGCATGATTTTATTCATCCGCGTGACTTAATTTCATGGAGGCGGTATAAGATTTTCTGTAGGCGACATCTTATTATCACGCGACACCTGATTAAAATGATTAATACCTAAGCGACATTAAATTATCCTTAGGCGACACAAGATTTTCTAAATGCGTGAGAATACCTAAGGCAGGCGACATCAAATTTACTGAAGGCGACATTTAAAATTTTCAGGCGATATTAAAATGCACGGAGGCGACATTTCTTTTCACGAACGCAGAATTAAAATTTTTTAAAAGCATTAAATAAGGTCATAAATGCAACTTTAAAGACATGAGGAAAATTTGAATGACATACCGGAGGACCATCGGTCGCTCTCCGACTGAACCGGCGCGCTCTCTCAAACCGATGCTCGCGATGTGGGACCACCATCGTCTCCAAAAGGCTAAAATCAGAGCTCAAATCTCAAGAAGGAACGGTGCAAATGAATAGTAAAATGAGGGGTTTTACCCTATTTAAGGTGAAATTGGTTCTCATAAACACTTAAAAAAAAATGCACTTTGAACCTATCATAGGACATTTTCATTAATCGGGGCATGAATCAAACTTGATTATTTCTTTCAAACGGTATCAGAAATCAAAACATATTCCAACTACTTAAAAATCTCTTAAATCAAGGATTCAATATGTTTTATTTCTGAGGGGGCATCAGAGTATCAAATTGGCATCACATCAAAAACATTTATCAGTGGGGCATATCATATCATATCATATCGTATCGTATCATATCATATCATATCATAGCAGTATCATATCAAGTTTCATATCAGGAGGCAAATCAATGGCATATCAGTTTCATATCAAATCTATCAGCATATCAGCAATCAATCAACCCAGGACCTTTATCAATTAACCCAGGACCTTTATCAGTGAACCCAGGACCTATCATCAAATCAGGACCCATATCATATCAGAGGCATCAGAATCATATCAGCACCATCATCATCATCAGGAAGTACATCAATCAGAACGATCAGAGGCATATCAGAACTAGGACCTGAATCAGATCATCATACTAAGGGAATCTTTGAATCGGTGTTCTTCGCACATCGACTCAAAGAGGGGCATTTGTAGACATGGAAAATTGGCAAAGGCTTAAATCAATCAAAAGGTGCATCAAGTCATCAAAATAGCATGAAAAATAGCATAAATGGAACAGAGGCAATTCAAATCAAAGAAAAATTCAATTAAATGATTAAATAATTAAATAAGGCTTGAAAAGGGGAAAAACACTAAGAAATTGATTAAATTCAATTAATGACATAGTTGTTGAAAGCAAAAATCAAAATGAACATCTTACCCTTCATGGCTAAATTTAATTACTTTAATTAATTAATAAATATGAATTTCCCTCAACAAAGGAAAAAGGAGACAAAATGGACACAAATCACTCACTTTTGTTGAAATGGTCCAGCCTTTTGAAACCATTTAAATGTTTGTCTCCCAATTTAGGGACAAAGCAAAGCCAATTGACCTTACCCAAGCATAACCATGGTTATCTCACTCTACCCCCTACCCTTGGGAAAATCTTATAAATAGAAGGCATTTTGAGGCATTATTCATCCACTCCATATCTTTGAATTGCAGCAAAGCTCTTGCAATTTGCATCCACACCACTCACTTAGCATTTTCATTGATATTTAGCTTAAATTGTTGATCATTTTAGAGATTTTCTTATCAAATAGAGCTAGAATTTGATAATTAGATCTAAATTTGCATATCATATAGCTTAATTCTCATCTTTAGAGTGTCACTAGTGAGGATCATAGCTGAGAGCCTCATTTACCACTTTATTTTAGAGAACCATGAGATGTTGATAGATTAATTGTGCATTTGTTAGATTATTTTGCTCTAATTCTTGTTGTTCTTAGTTAATCTTGTAATTTCATGAAGGTGTAAATCACTCACACACAATGAGCAATCAAGGTCTTAAAAATGTCCACATAAGAGTCTCCAAGCTTAGTGAATTGCCTCTTTCCTGACTTAGATTTATCTTGATACTTGGGCTTGTGCTCTTGTTGATCGAAGGATGTCTGCAGTTTCATAGCTTGAACTGCATTAGATAGATTAAGAACTCCTTATTCCTTAGGTTGTGGAGATTCAACAACTTCGTCATTGACTACGTGCTTATTTTTGTTCCAATATGAGTTCTTTTTATCCTTATTGTTGTTGTTATTATTTTGCTCATTATTGTTGTTACTCCATTTGGCCAAAATACCTTGTTCTTTTAGAACATCCTCGATGCGACATGCAGTTTCTATCATAGAGTCGAAAGAATTAAAGACCATTTTTCTAACTTCATATCTTAGTTTTGGCACTAGATTGCTCACGATGATATCAATCCTTTCTTCCTCAGGGATGGTCCTAGAATATTTGGAGCATAAGCATCTCCACCTTTGTAAAAATGTCACAAAGGGTTCCCCTTTATTCTATTTTAATTTACACAAATCAAGCATGGTGAATGACCTTGATAAATTATATGCAAAATGTTGCATGAATCTTTGAACAAATTCTTTAACTACTTTAACAGGAGGGGTAATGTTAGTAAACCACTCCATAGCTTGGCCTTTAAGGCTCCTTGGGAATAATCTCATAAGGTAGGAGTCCTCATGATGAAATTCAAAGCTCATGATATAGAACTGTCATACATGGTCATGGGGGTCACCAGTACCATCATATTTGTCATATGTGGGGATTTCAACCTTTCTAGAAAAATCTACCATAACCACACTTTTGTCAATGGGATTAGGACATATAGAATCCAAGTTGAAGGAACTCTTAGGAGCCATCATTTTTTCCATAGTCTTTTGCATCTGCTTAATCACCTCATCAGTTGAAGGGTTTTGCTTCTTAATCTTTTGGTCCACATCAAAGTTGTATGGGACTTTTTCACCCTTATTGATTAGACTTTCTAAGAACTAATCCTTATTTTTCTCCACATACTTCTCCACATATTGTTGGAATGATGGTTCTTGTTGCATTGTCATAAAATCAATAGTGTCAAAGTTGGCATTACTTCCTCCATGTTGAGAGCCATGATGAGCTCGTTGGGAGGGTTGTCTTGAATACCTAGGAGGTGATTGTCTCCTATGATGGTTATACTGAGAAGTCCTTCTTCCTCTAGGACTAGGTGATCTTGATGGGGTTCTTGACCTTCTTCTTGGACTTGGTGAGGGAGTAGATGGTGGAGAGTTGGTTCCACTATTGGTACCCCTATTATTGAATTGATTATGGATTTGTCGCGCTAGGAGCCTATCTTGTTCTTCTTGTGTGGCTCTTCTTCTTATGTCTAGCAAAGCTCGTTCCTCATCCTCCAATTGTTTGAACCTTTCTTTCTTAGCAGCTTGTTCATCTAAGAAAGCTTGTTTCTCCCTCTCAATGCGCTTCAACCTCTCACTTGTGTATTGTGAGGTGTCTCTAAGTGGAGAAGGTTGTCTTGAATGTCTGGATACATTAGCTGCATTGATATGAGCATCACCAAATTCATTGTTTTGATCTTCATGTTGTGACTGTGCATTTGAGTGATCTTGCCTATGATGTCTTTCAGCTCGTTGATGAGCATCTAGATACCTTGTGTTGATAGGCGGTGATCTAGGTGGACTATCAAAAGAAGACCCAGTAGACATTGTGTTACCCCTATGTCGTTGGAACATGTCATTAAGAGTTTGATTCCTTGCTTCTCTTTGTTGTCTAGTGAAGGTGTAACTCATGTCCATATTTGATGAAAAAGGTGCTAAAGAGGAACTCAATTAGTTGGGATTACTCTTTGGGTCAAAACAAACCTCAGACTCACTCTTAGGGGACCGATCAAAAATGGGTTCTTTTCCCTTTCACTGTTGACAAGTCTTAACTAAGGGTAACTGATTAAACACAACCAGAGGTCATTTTCCTTGATTCACTTGGTACCTTGTTGTAACTGGCATGAAAGAAAATGATTCTTGATGATAAGGTGACCTCTTGAAGTGTCAACACCAAACTAAGATAATTAAAGTTCTCTAATGTCCAAAAAGAGATGGTAAGATAGAAATTACAAAAGGCGTTACCAACACTGTCAAAGAGGTGCTTAAATCAAAGGATCCATATCCTTGCACGTTTGAACCAGGAGGATGGACTTAGCCAAATTGTATAATTAAAATTGAATTTGAATGGAAATGATTTGGACAAAAAGAGTACTAGAATTCTCCAAGAATGTTACGAACAACTCTAGAGATATACTTTCTCAATAGGAATAATCTTCTAACTTGACAATTCTTCCCAAGGTGACTTTGTAAATTTAATGACACTACCCCTAGAGGGCTAAAATAGAAATTCAGGATAAAGACAGGCTTCCAACGACAAGATAAGTTACCTTCCTAAAGACCCAGCCAACTAAAAGCAACTGTGAAATGATTGAAACCAGGTATACATCAGAAAATTCTTAGGCGACACTTTCCAGGCTAACTAGGTGACACTTTAAGACCAGGTGACAATTCGCGCAATACAGGGTGACACTTTCCAGGCTAACAGTGTGCCACTTTCTAGGCAAGCGAGATGACAGTTGTGCAGGGATGAACTATCGCACGACAATTCTTAGAATAGGGTGCGACAGTATTTTAGTGTCGTACAACTCTTTGACCAGTGAATGTCAAAATCTCAGTTTTAAGGCTTGTTTGTTCAATATTTTCAATTTGAGAGTTGATTTTTAGATTCCAATCACAATGACAACAGTAAATTGATAGGTTTGCAAATAGTATGGGATCAAACGTGTCTTCAAGCACTTGAAACAAGGGAAAAAGCAACCTTGCCAAGACAAACACTTGTGATATCAAAATAGAAAAACACCCTATGAGTACTACCGATTGTTTGAATGTTCAAGAATGTTAACACTGGTATTACACAATCGAAGACACTTCAAGCAATATCTATCCTAGAAAGTCAAGGCTCAATACTTAACAACTTGGCCCACACTTGATGCTCCCTTGCCTCACACAAAGTGGTTGCCCACAATAGATATTGGCTTTGTCATGGAAGTGCCAAAGACACAACCAAAGGAACACATATGGTGAGTAATCTTGGGGTGATCCGGGTTATTCCACTTGGATCAATCCTTACACCAAGAAGCTAAGCAGAAAAATAGGGTGGCCTCTAACTATGGTTCTTAATAAGGGCTTCCATTTGTAGTACCCCTCTTGCTCCTCATAAAGGACTGGGACCTCATAGCCTCAAGAGTACCTTAAGCATTCTTGCTCAATACTTTTCTCATGGTCACAATCCCAAAAGTACTCACATCAAGCGAAGACAAGCACTACGTCTACCAAGGTTTTGTGTCCTCGATAGCCTTGAGTTTATAGTGGGTTAGAATAGCCGGCAATAAGCTTGTCCCCACTTGGGTCATTCCTCTTGATTGCTCAAGAGCGGGCCCGCTAAAGGATTCTAGAGATCTAAATAAAAAGTGGATCAACTTATGAGGTTCAAAGATTTTGTTTCACCACAAGGGTGAAGAACATACTCCTTTATCTCAAAGTTTTCTCCCAAGCACACCAAGCAAAGGTTCAATTACCCTCTTACTTTCAAAATCCAAAGATGGGTCAAGATTTTCTGCTTCACCACAAGAGTGAAGAGCATACTTCTCCTACCACCCAAGAATTCCTACAACAAGATATTAAGTTCTTATGAAATGAAACAACTAGCATATGTCACACTCAATAAAGAAAGAAATTAAACAAACACTTGATTGGGTTTTTATGCTTTGGGAAGCCCTACAAAAATCGTTAGTAGCCCTTGTGCATTTGAAGCTTTGACATGCATTTTTTTGGCAAAATATTTCAAGTAATGAGAGCACCTACAAGCACAACTTGTTAGCCCAACAAGGTTAGAACAATCCAAAATCCAATTAGCTCTAAGCAATCCACTATCAAAAGTATTTAAAGCACTAAAGGTGGAACACTTAACTCGCCAAGTAAATATGAAGTGAGTCCAAAAAGTGGAACATTTAACTCTTCACACAAACTCAAAGCAAGTCAACACCTTAGAAAACTAATGAGATCAAGAAAGCATAAAAGGAACAACTTTGTGGAACATTTAATGCTCTTTTCAAGTAGACCCCTTCCCTATGTATGAATGCTGACCTTGCATCCAAAGGGGGGAAATGAGGGGCGATTAGAAATAAGCGAGTCCAACAACCCAATGTAGCTAACAAGATCAATCAAAAGTACTCTTCAAGCGAGTGTGAAGTGAGTCCAAAAAAGTGGAACATTTAACTCCTCACACAAACTCAAGGTGAGTCCACACCTTAGAAAACTAATGAGATCAAGAAAGCATAAAAAGGGAGAAATTTTGTGGAACACTTAACACTCTTTTCAAGTAGACCCCTCCCTATGCATGAATGCTAACCTTGCATCCAAAGGGCAAAAATGAGGGGCGATTAGAAATAAGCGAGTCCAACAACCCAATTTTAGCTAACAAAATCAATCAAAAGTACTCTAA
The DNA here is from genome assembly GCA_027943335.1 of Chamaecyparis obtusa. Lineage (NCBI taxonomy): Eukaryota > Viridiplantae > Streptophyta > Pinopsida > Cupressales > Cupressaceae > Chamaecyparis > Chamaecyparis obtusa. The sequence goes on from BSBK01002950.1 coordinate 690,386, forward strand.
AGTTGCTTATCAATACTACTCACAAATGAAAAAGGGTTGAATCAATGGAATATTTAACTTTCCAAGCAAACATAGAGTGAGTCCACAAAGTGGTGCATTTAACTTCCTATGTAAATAAAGAATGAATCTATGCCCCTAATCACTCAATGAGATATTTGATATTGGAAACCAAGAAGCATTCACTTACACAAACTTGTAAAAACAAATCTATATTCTTTCATTCACCATTAAGAGCATAAAAGAGATGTGCCTATGAAAGCAAGTAAACATTCAAGCCAAACACATGAGAGGTTATTTTTAGATCCCAAAATTCAAATGAAATCTGCAAATGAAATCTATTTAACTACAGTAAATCAAACTAGTAAACAGATTAATCTAAACTTAGCCAAAAAGGTCTAAAAAAACTCACTGTCGGGTACAGGTGACAGTATAGTCACCAAAAATGTTGTGCGACACTTCTCTGCATATGAGGGTGAAAGTTTGTCTTGGGGCAATAGTTCTCCTTACCTACAGGTGACAGACTGCATAAAACAGAGTGACACTTTCTCTCAAACAGGGTGACACTTTTAACTGGTAAAGTGTCGCACTGCTATACAAGAAACTGTCGCACGACATTGGTGAAAAGTGTCACATGAAACTCTGAAAAAAAAAACCAGAGACCAAAAATAAAGCCAAAAATTGATGAAAAATTTGATGGAAATGCAGAAAATAAAAGACAAAACGCTAATGTTCGGCCCCACGGTGGGTGCCAAAAATGTACACACAAAATTAGTGCACTTCTATGAATCCTTACAATCAAGAACACTCAAGAATGAGGTCTCAAAAATCGATCCATAGCTCTCTATGTATGGAGTTGCAAGATTGTAAAATTGCTCTCAGCTAGAGCTAATAAACTTAATGACCTTGCTAGTCAACCACACAATGAGAGATTCAAGTGAAAACAAAGGCAAAAATGCCAATATCTCCAAGAATCAAATGAAATGAAATGCAAGCTAGATTAAGATGAATATGCAAGCTAGAAATGAGAGATGCAAGCTAAGCTATGGAAATGAAAGTGCAAATTAGGTTATGAAAGGAAAGTACAAGTCTTACAATCCCTCCTAATTAAACTGTGAGATTAATCTATAGCATAAAGAAAGTCTATACTAAGAATGCCATGATTATGCAACTATGAAAGCAAGAAAGCAAGCTAAATGAAATGCAACAACAATGTCTTCAAAGCTTGAATGCAAGAATGTCTTCAAAAAGCTCCAAATAACCTAGAAAACCTGCAGCATAACATTAGCATAAAAGAGAATACCTAAAATGAGGAAAAGAGCTCTTCTTTTATAGGAAATGAGAAAGAATGGACCATGGAGATTAAGAGGCAAAAGATTTAATCAATGGTGGAGCATCAAAGAGGAGCAATCCATGTGCACAAGTATCCTCCAATGGGAAAATAAGAGTTGACTTTTGTGTCCATATGAGACAAAAAGTGTTTTTTCCCTTTTTATAAAATAAGAATAATGATTTATTTGTGCAACTTAGGATAAGATGAAAAGTGGGGGGTTTTTATTTAATAAAAGGGGAGGAAATATTCTTTTTAATAAATAAAGACTTAGGATAAAATGGTTAGCCCAAGGCAAATAATCGAAAATGATAAAATAGGATTTGATCAAGGAAATTGATATAATTGATAAAATGCTGATTTTTGAAAATATTGATTCAGAAATTTGATAAATTGTTGAATGGGGGCTCAAAGTCTAGGCGACCATTTTAGGATGCATACACTGGGTACTATTGGCCGAAAATGGAGAAAGAGTCTATCAAGTTTGCTAAGAATTGTCAAAAGTGCCAAGTACATGGTGTATGGTGAAAATGTGACCACACTTCTATGAACCATTACATGCAAGGTTGCTCAAAGGTGAGGTCTCACAAAGCAGCTCATAGCTCTCTATGCATGGAGTTGCAAGACACTATGATAAAATTGCCATCAGCCAGAGCTACAAACTTGTGACCTTGCTAGTCAACCACACAATGAGAGATTCATAAAATTGAAGACTAGGGCAAAAGTGCCAAAATCCCCAAAATGAATCAAATGTGCAAGATGCAAATGAAACTAGTATGAGTGCAAAATTAATCTATCAAATGATAATGCAAACTAATCTATGAAAGGAAATTGCAATGGATTACAAACCCCTAATTAAGCTATGTGAGCTAATCTATTTCATAAAAGGAAAATCTATACTAAGAATGAAGCTATGAATGCTATGACAATGCAAGAAAGGAAACTATGAAAGCATGTAGATGTAATGCAACAAGAAAGCTCTAAATCTTTAAAAGCTCCAAATGCACCTAGAAAATCTGCAGCATAACATTAGCATGAAAATGATGGATATGAAAATGAAGGAGAGAGCTCTCTTTTTATAAGAAATGAGATAAAAATGGACCATTGAGATTAAGAGGCAAAAGACTTAATCAACAGTGGAGAAAAATGGAAGCTTGATCCTTGTGCACAAATATCCTCCAATGAGAAAATAGAAGTTGAATTTTGTGTCCATATGAGACAAAAAGTACTTTTTCTCTTTTTATAAAATAAGAATGATGCTTTATTTGTGCAACTTAGGATAAGAGAAAAAGTGAGGGCTTTTTATTTAATAAATGGGAGGAAATTCCTTTTAATTAAATAAAGACTTAGGATAAAATGGTTAGCCCATAGAAAATAATTGAAAAATGATGAAATAGGATTTGATCAAGGAAATTGATAGTGTTGAAAAATATTGATTATTGATAAAACTGATTCAGAGATAAATAAATCAAATAAATGGGGCCCAAAGTCTAGGCGACCATTTTTGGGTGCATACATTTGCCCCTCTTTGACTAATGTGTGATCGATTTGGGAACACATGCAATCAAAGAATGAAGTTGAAATGTGAGATCGATTTGGGATCACAAAACAACTCAGATGTGAGGTCGATTCAGGATCACATCCGGACAAAGCATAAACAAAGGCCTTTGAACATGAGGTCGATTTAGGATCACATTCAAAGTAAGAGATAAGAATCTCAAATTTGAGCAAAAGCTCACAAAAGATGGTTGAATCAAGAGAATCAAGGAATCAAGGATTAAAATCCAATAGATACTGCCCCCTCGGAATCGAAATTGAAATCAGGAAGAGGAGAACAACAAATCGATAAAGATTTGATCAAATCGTAATGAAATCATAATCAAAGGTAAATTATAACAAGATAACCATTAGGCAATGAAAATATGCCCCAATGATGAATTTAGAAGAAAAGAAGTGGGGTGAATGAAAGACTAGAAGTTTGAAAGACATGAAAAGGAAGAAATCCCATCAAAAATCAAATTATGCCTCAAAAAGTCAATCAATTGTGTAGAAGAAAGAGAAAATTTTGAAATACAATTTTGACTAGGAAGATGACCTCAGATTTCAATTTTGAGTCCCAAAATGGATCCAGGACGTCGAAATTAGCTAGGGGTGCAATTTTCACACAATTCTGAGAGATTTTGAAAATTGGGTCAAAAAGTCAAAATGCTATATAAGGGGTGAAAATGTCATAGAAAAGGATGTGAGATGAAAGACAAGAAGTGAAAGACATGATCAAGAGGAAGTGGAAGGTGAGCGCAGTTGACCAACAGGTCCACGTAAGATGAAAAAAAGAGCTCTCTCCATATGCAAGATGCAAAGAACTAATATAATCATGAACCTAAGAATGCAAGCTACTATGAAAAGTGGTTGACTTGCAAGGTCACAATGCTTATAGACATCTAATTATCATCATCAAGCATTATTGGTAGCGTTGTAAGATCATACAATGCACACTAGCATAACTATGTGGATATGAATATGATCTTTATCAGATAGAAATGTGGGAATCCCACCTAGGCACCAAAGACATGTAGGTCAAGATGACTAATGCAGTGAGATTACCTAAGTTTAATATGGCGAGATTATGCTTGTATCAAGACATATGAAAGTCAGGATAGCTAGAAGCATACACTTGCAAAACAGTCAAGAATAATACCTTGTTAATCCATAGTGTCAAGTAAGATCAGCGTAAATGCTCAAGACAGTTAGGATCAGCAAAATATTCCCACAAGCAGATAAATAAATAAAACATGTTCTCATACCCTTAGTCTTCTAGCTATGCATCATCGAAAACTTCTCAGGGAGAGACCACTCATCAAAAAAATCCTCATAGATAGCACACAAAGAAAAAATAAAGTCAACATATCTCAAATGAATTGATTGTTTAAGTGCATGTGTGTTGGTCATAGAGTCAAACTCAGGTCATTGCATCTACAAATGAGAAATATCGCATTACACTTGGACTATGGGGTAAGACATCTGATAAGTGTTAAGAAACACTCGGCGCAAGGGTAGTGCTGAAAAACACTATTTGAGGTGGTGTTGAAAAACACCTGTTGTGAAATGCCCCAAGAGACAAACGCACCTAAAGGACCCATGCGAACAGTTATGCCCCCTAGACAAAGGTAAAGACCAATTGCAAACTAAGCAAAATAAGGTCAAGGTATGATGGAGAAAGGCTCAGTGTCGAGGACGCATGCTAATAAATAGGAGTGCAAAGGCCTCAAGTAGGACTTGTTTCCAACTTTTCACCACTTGGATTTATTACAATTTTTTCTCTCTTTTTTTATTTTTTTGTATTTTTGCTACCAAGGCACCTGTTTCCAGGTTTTCACCAAGGCACTTTTTCTATTTTTTTTGAATTTTTTAGGACTTTTTATGCTTTTTAGGATTTTTTCAGCATCATATATCAATTTTTTTGGAATTTTTCAGGATCCATAAATATTTACAAAGGATGCCCCCAGACAGAACGGGCATTAAGGATAGAACTTATTTAGGTGCAACACATTAATGGGATCAGGGAGTTGTTCTCCATTCTCATCAGATAACAAATAAGCACCTGTACCAAAAGTAGTAGTGATGACATATGGCCCTAGCCAATTAGGTTCGAACTTCCCCTTTTGTTCTTTATTCTATTGATTTTTAGGGTTCTCTCACAAAATGAGATCACCTACTTGAAACTCTCTAGGGCGAACCTCCTTGTTGAATGTCTTGGACATATGCTTCTAATATACTCTCATATGATCAAAGGAGGCTTTATGCTTTTCATCTAGAAGTTCTAGTTCTTGTAACCTCATGGCATGATAATCCTCATCTGTAATCAAACCTTTGAGAGAGACTCTGAGTGAAGAGATCTCTACTTCTAAAGGCAATACTGCTTCAGCGCCATAGGTAAGGGCAAAAGGAGTAGCCCCTGTAGGTGTGTGAATACTTGTCCTATAAGCCCATAGTGCTGGATTGATTTGCAAGTGCCAATCCCTACCATTCTTGTGTACTATCCTATGAAGAATCTTGAGAATGGTTTTATTAGAGGCTTCTGCTTGTCTGTTTCCCTGTGAAAAGTAAATAGAGGACCAATGTTGCTTGATTTTAAACTTTTTGCATAGATGCTTGAGGTCTTTATTCTTGAATTGTCCTCCATTATCATTAATGATCTCAGAAGGCACTCCAAATCAGCAAATAATGTGATTTAGAATAAAGAGTGAAATAGTCTTTCCTAAGGCAATAGAAAGAGGTACTACCTCTACCCACTTCGTGCAATAATTAGTGGTTGTGATGATAAACTTATGTCCACTTGATGAGTTGGGGTGAATTTTCCCAACAAGGTCAAAGGCCCAACGCTAAAATGGCCAATGAGAAATAGAAGGAATTAGCTCCCTGCCTGGAGCATGAATCAGGTTTCCATGTTTTTGACATTTCTCGCAAGACTTAGAGAAAGCTACTGCATCTGCTTGCATTGTGGGCCAGTAATACCCCACCCTAAGCAATCGACGGGCCATGGAAAGACCATTAGAATGTCCACCATAAATGCCCTTGTGAATGTCAACTAACACTTGGTTGAATTCCTCCTTTTCCAAGCACCTAAGAAGCGTCCCATCAAAACCCCTCCTATATAGATCACCAAAAATGAGGGTGTGGCGAGAGGCATTGCAGATGAGATTTCTGCATTCAGAATGATTGAAAGTGTTAGGGATGATGCCATCACAAAGATATGAATAGATAGCACCATATCGGGAGGACTCATGTGTGACAAGGGTACAAATGACTTGACTTTCAGGTGAATCAAAGATAGGGTAATGTAGTTCTTCCACCAGGAACTCAAATCGGGACTTATGCTGCTCCAATTGTAAAAGGGAAGCTAATGTAGCCATAGCATCTGCAGCCTTGTTGTCTGTCCTAGGGATTTGCTGATATGTCACAAAATTGAAATAGCATCTCAAAGAATCAACCATCTTCTTATAGGGTATTAACTTGTCATCTTTGGTTTGATACTCTTCATTGACTTGATTGATTATCAATTATGAATCCCCAAAGACATGCAACTCAGTGATATTCCATTCTATAGCCATCTTTAATCCATTTGTTAATGCTTCATATTTTGCTATATTATTTGTACATGGAAAGATTAATTTGTAAGACTTTGGTATAGTATATCCATGTGGAGAAACAAACAATATCCCTGCACCTGACCCATTTTGCATATTAGAGCCATCAAAGAACATTTTCCAGGTGCGAGATGTGACATGTAATATATGTTCATCAGGAAATTCAACTTGTATAGGCATGCTATCCTTAACTGGAAAATCAGCAAGTTGGTCTACAATAGCCTACCCCTTTATGGCCTTTCTTTCAATGTACTCTATGTCAAATTCTGATAATATCATCATCCACTTAGCAAGCCTTCCTATGAGAGTAGCCTTACTGAGCAAATATTTTAGAGGATCAATCTTAGCAATTAAGTGTGTAGTATGAGCTAGCATGTAATGTCGCAACTTTTGGGAAGCAAACACCACAACAAGACAAGCTTTCTCAATGTTATTGTAATTGACCTCATATGACACAAGAGTACCACTTATATAGTATATGGCCCTCTCTTTTCCATTTTCATCCAACTGAGCCAACAATGCCCCCAAGGAAGTGTCTGTAGCTGAAATGTATAGGAGCAACGATTTCCCTAGAATAGGAGGCATTAGAATTGGAGGATTAGCCAAATATTGTTTGATTTGATCTAGGCTCTTTTGACAATCCTCATTCCAAACACAAGAAATGCCCTTATGTAATGTCTTATTAAAAGGTTATGCTCTGTCTGCAAGTTGTGAAATAAACCTCCGTATAGATTGGAGTCATCCTTGAAGACTTCTCATTTGACTGATATTTTGAGGAGGTGGCATATCTAGAATTGCTTGGACTTTTTTGGGATCAACCTCTATGCCTTTTGCTGAAATGATAAATCCTAAAATTTTTCCTGAGGTGACACCAAATGCGCACTTTTTTGGATTTAGCCTAAGTTGAAACTATTCCATTCGATCTAGAGTCACTTCCAAATCTTCAAGGTGTGTATCCCTTTTTCTTGATTTTGCCAAGGTATCATCCACATAATCTTCCATGTTCTTATGCATCATGTCATGAAATATAGTTGTCATAGCTCATTGATAGGTAGCCCCCACATTCTTTAGTCCAAATGGCATGACATTCTAACAATAGGTTCCCCATGCGCAAGTGAATGCTATTTTCTCTTGATCTTCGGGTGCTATCTTAATCTGGTTATATCCACTAAATCCATCCATTAGAGAGTATATTTCATAACTTGTGGTCATGTCCACTATCATATCAATATTTGGAAGTGGAAAATCATCCTTTGGGCATGCCTTGTTTAAATCTCTAAAATCTGTGCATACACGAATGGACCCATCATGTTTGGAAACTGGTACTATGTTTGAGATCCATTCTGCATAATCTATGGCTCTGATAAATCTAGCTCTCAAAAGTTTTTCTAATTTCGCTTTGACAAGGAGAGCTACATGTGGATGCATTTTTCTGAGTCTCTATTTCACTGGTTTGACCCCTGGAGCTATGGATAAGTGATGCATTATAAGATTTGTGTCAAGCCCTGGCATGTCTGAATACGTCTATGCAAAATTGATTTTTTTCTTTTGTAGGAATTGTGCATATGTCTTTGTTTCTTCATCTGATAAAGACTGAGCAAGATGAACTATCTAAGGAGCTTCTTTTGTGTTCAAATTTATTGGCTTTGTTGGTTCAATCAACACTGAGGATCTATCTTGAAAATAACTGGGCAAGTTATTAAGTACCTCATCCTTAGGTGTCTCAAAGAGGTTTTCACCCTCGGATGCATCTTTTCTTTTTACTATTTTCGGTTCTGATACTACCACAAAGTGGTTTTCGCCATCAAAACACCTATTCTTTTTCTTTTTTTCTTTTATTTTGAGACTAAGGTACTTAATATCATGCTTTGTCATACTCGTAGTTGGCTCTCTGGTGGAAGACACTACTGGCTCAATGGCATTAAGGTAACATGCGATCTCATAGTCATTCTGAAAAGTCAATAGTTGTGGCTCTTGTGAAATTTGAGACCAATCAATCAAATGGTGATTGACAATAGGTAGGTCTATGACTGGTTCAACATTGTGAATGTGGTGGATGTCATTTATGGTGACCATATATTTAGGATTTATCAAGTTCCCTTTTAAAGTACTTGAATCAGGGTTCGTCCTTCCTAATGAAGTATCATCCACTAAGGCAATTTGAGGAGTACAATCCTCTAGCCCTACACTAGGCTCATCAACTGCGTCAGGTTGGGCATTATAGGCTTGAATAACATCAACATCCAAGTCTATGGTTGCATATGAAAGTGAATCCCATTCAAATTCATGTGAATCTATTTCTGAATTTTCAACATTTGGGCCTTGTGATGTAGAAGCCTCACAATTTTGAAGAATCTCCCCTTCTTTAGGAATTTGCTGAACCACAAAAGTATTTGAATCATTATCACCCATCGCAACTGCGGAGACAACACTTTCCATGGCTAATCTAGCATTCCTATAGTCGCTATCCATCGCAGCTAGGATAGGAGGACTATCAGTTGTCAAATTTTAAAATTCTCCCCAAAGGCGATCAGTTGAAGGCACCCAATCTTTTGTCATGTCTTGTTGGTTAGAAAGATTAGGTGTGTATTCTAAATTAGAATCATTGTCCGTCATAGCTAGGACAGCAATACTCTTTGGTTTATCACTTTTGAAACCTAAACCCACTATGAATTTGTTGCATCGTGCAAATAGAGCATGGTCCAATGGCTCAGACCTAGCATCCAATCTGTGGCTAAGGGGACCATGTCCTGGATATCCCATGTTTTTCACTAACATGTACCCCCTCCCATAAACTTTAGGTGAAGGAGCAAAATTTGCATTGTGTTGGTACTTTTCCTCATGATAGATCCAGTCTCTGATGGCAACTTCCTCTTTCTCTTCCTAGAGGGGAACTAAAGACTCAACAAACTTTCCAAATAATGTCATTGTAGACGATGAAGGTTTCATATCTGGTGATGGTTTCCCATAGGACCTAGGAGAGATTGGCAATTTTGTAAAAGAATCAATTTTATAATATCCCATTCCAAGATCTATGGTTTTAAACTTCTCCTTGCATTGCTCAAGTGAAACACTAGTGCTGTCAGCTTCCCTATTCAAAGCTATATGTGACCCAGTAGAAATATTATTAACTGACAAAGTACTATCTCCTGGTATGCAAATTTCTACACCATTATGAGGAAACTTAACACATTGGTGATATGTTGATGGGACTACTTGCATTTCATGAATCCATGGCCTACCTAGCAAAATGTTGTAGGCTAAAGGTCCAACATCAACAATTTGAAATAAAATATCCTTTTCTACTGGACCAATGTGAATAGGCAAAACGGCCAATCCCTTGGAACGTCTTTCTGCTTCATCGTATGCCTTGATTGTGATCTTTTTCCTGGTATCAATGACTTCTTTAGAATATCCTAGAGCCTTCAACAAACTCATGGTACAAATATTTAGCCCCGCACCCCCATCTATCAATACACGTCTGACACAGGTTTTATGAATCATGACCTCTATGTGTAAGGCCAAGTTATGTAGGTGACTAATGGATTTGTCATCTTCTTCTGAGAAAGTGAGGTAATGAGGGCTAGCCAAATGGTTGACCATATTCTGGAATTGATCAACATCTAAGTTGTTAGGGACACTAGCCACTCGCAAAGCATCCTCAAGGACACGCTTATGCCTTGGGGACAATTCCAAAAGTTCAAATATAGAAATTTGAGCTGGCGTGCGTTGAAGTTGATCAACAAGGTTGTAATTAAGCTCGGGGCCAACAACAAATTTAGAGGGAGTTTGCTTAGATGAAGACTGTCTAGGCTTGCTGGAATTAGGACCTCTAATGACAATAGGAGGTTGACTAACTTGACTCCTAGTGACAACATGAAGAGACTGAGACTCCCTACATGAGTTAGGTCCTCTCAACACAACTATGGGTCCTTCATTAGGCATTTTCTTTGAATCATCATCATAATCATAAGAATCATTTCCCCTCATCATATTGACATTTTCTTCAACCACCTCAAGCATGTTGATCACATTATCAGCTTTAGTGTATGTATAGTTGATTGTTGCCTTGCCATTCTTATTATTGTTGTTGGAACCTTCTCCTTTCTCATACTTTGGCAAGGGTTCTTTAAAAGCCTTGTGATCAGAATTTGAGGTTAAACCATCCACTTGCAATCTACCATTCTCAATGAGGTCTTGGACAAGATGTTTGATTTTGAAACAGTTCTCTATATCATGCCCAATTCCATTGTGATACACACAATACGCCTTCTCATTCCACCAATATGGTTTTGGATCTGGAATGCAGAATTTTGAAGGGTCTTGAGGTTGTACTAAATTATGAGCAATAAGAGTTTTTAAAATGTTAGCATAAGAATCTCCCAACTTTGTGAATTGCCTCTTCTCAGTCTTAGGCTTTCCTTGATTCTTTGGTCTGCCATCTTGTTGCTCTGAAGAAATTTGAAGTTTCATGGCTTGTACCACCTTGGAAAGATTAAGGACTTCACTTTTAGGTTGAGGTGCATCAACAACACCATCATTAACCACTTGTTTATTCTTGTTCCAATAATTGTTCTTTTTGTCCTTATTTCCACTATTGTTGTTTTGGCCATTGGTATTATTTGTTGATTTTGCCAAAATTCCTTGTTCTTTTTAAAACATCTTCAATGCGACATGCCACCTCAACCATAGTGTCAAAAGAGTTGAAAGGAATCTTTCTAACTTCATATCTTAACTCTGGAACCAAATTGCTCACAATAATGTCAATTCTCTCCTCTTCTGGAATTGTCCTTGGGTACTTTGCACATAAACGTCTCCACCTTTGCAAGAATGCAACAAATGACTCTCCTTGATTTTGTTTCAGTTTACACAAATCAAGCATTGTGACATATCGTGTTAAATTATAGGCAAAATGTTGTACAAATCTTTCCACAAGTTCCTTAAATGTCTTGACTGGGGGAGTAAGGTTAGTGAACCACTCCATTGCTTGCCCCTTGAAACTTCTAGGGAATAATCTCATTAAGTATGAATCCTCATGGTGGAAAGAGAAGCTCATGATGTAAAATTTCCTTATGTGATCATGGGGGTCACCAATGCCATCATATTTGTCATAGGTAGGAAACTCCACCTTCTTAGGAAAATCAACCATTACAACACTCTTGTCAATAGGATTGGGACAAATAGAATCTAAGTTGAAAGTACTTTTGGGAGCTCTCATGTTGTCCACATCTCTTTGCAATTGTTTGATCACTACATTTGTGGATGGGTCTTGCTTCTTTACCTTTCTATCCACATCAAAATCAAAGGGAACTCTTGCACCCTTATTAATTAGACTTTCTAAGAATTGATCTTTGTTTTGTTCCACATACCTTTTGTTGTAGGCTTGAAATGAAGGTTCTTGTTGAATAGCCATGAAGTCTAAGGTGTCCAAATTAACATACCTCCCCCCATGTTGTGAAGTATGATGCGCTCTTTGGGAGGGTTGTCTAGAAAGTTTAGGAGGTGAATTTCTCCTATTGTGATCAACTCTTGAAACTCTTCTTCCTCTTGGACTTGGTGATCTTGAGGGTGTCCTAGACCTCCTTCTAGTCTTAGGACTTTGAGAGGGTTTTGATGGTGGAGAATTGGTTCCACTATTAGTTTGTCTTCCATCAAATTATCTTTGAAGTTGTCGCGCATACAACCTATCCTCTTCTTCTTGCAATGCTCTTTTCTTTATTTCTAACAAGACTTTCTCTTCCTCTTCCAATCTCCTAAGTTTTTCCTATTTCACGGCTTGTTCATCTCTATAAGCTTGCTTAGCCTCTTCAATAGCCCTCAATCTAGCATTAGTATGCCAAGAATTTTCCTTAGTTGGAGATGAAGGTCTTGATGCATTGAATAAGTTGGCCACATTGACATGGTATTTTGAATTATTATTGTGATCAATATGTTGTGGGGATCCTGACTCTAAAGAACTATGCCTATGGTGTCTTTCTGCTCTTTTTTGAGGATCCCAATATCTTGATTTATCATGAGGTGACCTTGGTGGACTATATCTGAGGTCATCATCATCATTATGTCTGAAACTTGAAAACATGTTTTGAAGATTGTGGTTGATATCTTCTCTAGAATTCTTAATATTTGAGAAACTCATGTTTGTGCCTGATGAGTAGTGTGTCTTAGGTGTACCATCCTCACAAGGATTAGCCTCAACCTCTAGTTGACTCCTAGGGGACTGATCAAAGAGGGGTTCCTTTTCCTTACGTTGTTGACGTGTTCTAACTGGTGGTAACTGATTAAAGATAACTGGGGGTCTTTTCCCTTGATTCACTTGATATCTTGTAGTAACTGACATGAAAGAAAGAGATTCTAAGTGATGGGTCAATCTCTCAAAGTGTCAATTCCAACCTAGGATAATTGAGATTCTCTATTGTCCAAAGAGAAAATGAAAAGATAGAAAATAAAAGGCATCACCAACACTGTCAAAGAGGTGCTTCAAATCAAAGGGTGAATACCCTTGCACTTTTTGAATCAAGAGGTTGGACTTAGCCAAAACTCAAATCAAAATTGAGATATATGAAAATGAATTGGACAATAGTAGGATCGTAATTCTCCAAGAGTGTAATCAACAATTCTGAAGACAAACTTTTCATTAGGAATACTTCTCTAACTTGACAAATTATTTTCAAGGCAACCTTATAAATCAATTGAAATGATCCCTAGAAGGCTAAAATCAAAAATTTGCAGTCAAAATAGGTCTCTAACAATAAGATTAGATATCCTACTCAAAGGTTAGGTCATACTAAAAGCAACTTAATGACTGAAACTAAGAATACTGCTGAAAATTCTCAGGCGACAAACTCCAGGCAGACCAGGTGATATACCTAGGACTAGGCGATACTTCGCACGATGCCAGGCGATAAACCTCAAAATTGGTAGGCGACAGACCTAATAACTGTCAGGTGACATAGTCTAGTGTGAACTGTTGTACGATATTTCTTTCTTAAGCAGGCGATACTGATGCAGTTTTTGACCAAATGTGTGCAAAATTTTGAGTTTTTAAGGTTTGATTTTGGATTTTCTGAATGCTAGGGTGAAAATGTCTGATTTCAATCACAAATTTAACAGCATTTGGATAGGTTTTCAAATAGTAGGGGATCAAACATGTCTTCAAACACTTGAAACAAGGGCAAAAGCAACCTTGCCAAGACAAACACCTTGTGATATCAAAAGGTAAAATTGCACCCTATGAAAGCTACCGATTGTTTGTATGTTGAGAATGTTTACATTGGTTTAGCACATTCGAAAACACTTCAAGCAATATCTACCTACAAGACAAGGCTCAATACTTACCAACTTAGCCCACAACTTGATGCCTCCTTGCCTCACACCAAGTGGTTGCCCACAAGAGATATTGGCTTTGTCATGGAAGTGTCAAATAACACAACCAAAGGAACAGATATGGTGAGTATCTTGGGGTGATCCGGGTTAGTCCACTTGGATCAATCCTTGCACTAAGAAGATAAGCGGCTAAATAAAGGTGGCTTCTAACCTATGGTTCTTAGTAAGGGCTTCCGTTCATAACACCCCTCTTGCTCCTCATAGAGGACTCGGACCTTGCGACCTCAAGAGTACCTTAAGCATTCTTGCTTAATGATTTCCCCATGGTTGCAATCCCATGAGCTACTCACATCAAGCAAAGACAAGTGTTATGTCTACCAAGGTTTTGTGTCCTTGATAGCCTTGAGATTATAGTGAGTCAAAATAGCTGGCAAAAGGCTTGTCCCCACTTGGGTCGTTCCTCTTGATTGCTCAAGAGTAGGCCCACTAAAAGATCCTAAACTAAACAAAGAATTGATGATTTTTGAGGTTCAAGGTTTTTGGTTCACCACAAGGGTGAAGAGAATACTCCTCTATCTCAAAAACTTCTCCCAAACACACCAAGCAAATTCAATTACCCTCTTGCTTCCAAAATTCCAAGATGGGTCAAGATTTTCTAGTTCACCACAAAGGTGAAGAGCATACTTCTCCTACCACCTCAAAATCCTTTCCACAAGATATTAAGATTCCTATGAAAATGAACAACTAGTAATTGCCACACTTGAAATGAAATAAAACATAAGCACTTGATATTATTATTTTTTTTATGCTTTTGGGCAGCCCTGCAAAAATAGTTAGTAGCCCTTTTAGCATGCACTATGGCAATTTCCTTCAAGCAAGAGCACCTACAAAACAACTTGTTAGACCAACAAGAGGTTAGGAAAATCCAAAATCTAAATGAAAGTAATGCAAAAAAATTAATTAATCTAAGCTAAGAAATGCAAGTTAGATCTATCTAAATACAATAAAGTAAACCAACAAACTAAATGTGATCGAATTCAGATGATAAAACTTAAAATGCAGTTCTCTGTCAGATCAGGTGATATACCTCAGACTTCACCAGAATTACGTGACATAGTTTCCTGTACCTGGGTGATACTTATCAGTTTGGGCGATACTCTACAGAATAGTCAGGTGATACTTCGTACAATACCAGGCGACAGACCAGAATACAAACAGGTGATTCTTCTTCTACGCAAAGTGTCACATGCGTATACTGAGAACTGTCACATGATAATCCTGAGAAGTGTTGCGCAATATTCTGAGATAGAAAATAGAGAATACAGAATATGTGCAAATTAATCTAAAAAATCATAAAAATGCAACAAATCTAAAGGACAAAGTCTATCTGCTCTGCCCCATGGTGGGTGCCAGAAATGTATGGTGAAAATGTGACCACACTTCTATGAACCATTACATGTAAGGTTGCTCAAAGGTGAGGCCTCACAAAGCGGCTCATAGCTCTCTATGCATGGAGTTGCAAGACACTATGATAAAATTGCCCTCAGCTAGAGCTACAAACTTGTGACCTTGCTAGTCAACCACACAATGAGAGATTCATAAAATTGAAGACTAGGGCAAAAGTGCCAAAATCTCCAAAATGAATCAAATGTGCAAGATGAAAATGAAACTAGTATGAGTGCAAAATTAATCTATCAAATGACAATGCAAACTAATCTATGAAAGGAAATTGCAATGGATTACAAACCCCTAATTAAACTATGTGAGCTAATCTATTGCATAAAAGGAAAATCAATACTAAGAATGAAGCTATGAATGCTATGACAATGCAAGAAAGGAAACTATGAAAGCATGTAGATGTAATGCAACAAGAAAGCTCCAAATCTTCAAAAGCTCCAAATGCACCTAGAAAACCTGCAGCATAACATTAGCATGAAAAAGATGGATATGAAAATGAAGGAGAGAGCTCTCTTTTTATAAGAAATGAGATGAAAATGGACCATTGAGATTAAGAGGCAAAAGACTTAATCAACGGTGGAGAAAAATGGAAGCTTGATCCTTGTGCACAAATATCCTCCAATGAGAAAATAGGAGTTGACTTTTGTGTCCATATGAGACAAAAAGTACTTTTTCTCTTTTTATAAAATAAGAATGATGCTTTATTTGTGCAACTTAGGATAAGAGAAAAAGTGAGGGCTTTTTATTTAATAAAAGGGGAGGAAATTCCTTTTAATTAAATAAAGACTTAGGATAAAATGGTTAGCCCATAGAAAATAATCAAAAAATGATGAAATAGGATTTGATCAAGGAAATTGATAGTGTTGAAAAATATTGATTATTGATAAAACTGATTCAGAGATAAATAAATCAAATAAATGGGGCCCAAAGTCTAGGCGACCATTTTTGGGTGCATACACATGGTAACTTTATTCATGCTCCAGGGAGAGATCTAATTCCCTTCACTACACAATGGCCTTTTCATCAATGGGCATTTGATCTTATAGGAGCCATACATCCTCATTCTTCTAATTGACATACCCATATAATCACAACTACAAATTATTTTACAAAATGGGTAGAAGCAGTCCCTTTGACATAAGCAATTGGAAAACAAATATCTATGTTCATCTTGAACTACATGATATGTCGGTATGGTATTCCACATTCTATAGTCATAGATAATGAGGGACAATTCAAAAACAAAGACTTGGATGATTTATGTGCCAAATTCAAGATTACACAACATTGGTCATCTATCTACTATCCTAAAGGGAATGGACAAGTAGAGGCTTCTAACAAGAATCTATTAAAAATCTTACACTGTACAATTAATAAAATAGGAAGAGATTGACATCTTATGATCAATCCAGCTCTCTAGGCCTATAGAAAAAGTATCAAAACACCTACTGGGGCTACACTTGTCACTTTAGTTTATGGGTCTGAAGTGATACTACCTATTGAGGTTGAAATCCCATCACTAAGAATCATAATGCATGGTCTAGTAACTGATGATGACTACAGAGTGTCTAGGTTGCAAGAACTTGAACTACTAGATGAGCGTAGACAAGCAGCGTATGATCATCTCAAAGTATATCAGAAGAGAATGTCTAGAGGCTACAACAAGAAAGTCAGACACGGAGAATTTCAGGTTGGTGATCTAGTCTTGAGAGAGAATCCAAAAAATCAATCACATAGAGAACGCAAGGGGAAGTTTGAACCTAACTAGCTAGGTCCCTTTGTAATCACTACTACTTTTAGCTCTGGTGCCTATCAACTCTCAATGACTGAAGGAGAACAGCTCCAAGAACTAATCAATGTTCTCCATTTGAAGAAATTCTACGCCTAAGGCATTCAGTCTATGGTAAAATATCCTAAAAAATTTATAAAAATCAGAAAAAGTCTTGAAAAAATGAACATCTTGGTGAAAACCTAGCAATGGGTGCCTTGGTGATTCATAAAAAAATGAAAAAGATTTAAAAATATAAAAAAAAATAAAAAATTTGAAAAATAAAAAATACAAAAAAAATGAGAAAAAGAAAAAGTGCCTTGGTGAAAACCTGGAAACAGAAACAGGCGCCTTGGTAGCAAAAATAGAATCTCTGCCAAGATGGTGAAAACCTGGCAAACAGGTGCCACTTGTTCAAAACACTCCATCTATTAGCGCAATCTTGGTCTTTCCCAACTTTCAGTCTTGCTTTAGTTTGTACATATTTCTCAGTTTGTTTTCGCACTCCTGTTTTCAATAAAGTCGATCTGTACACCAATCAGCTTAAGCGTCTATATCCTATCAAAGTTAAAACTTGGGGGTAATCAATGTCATATCCTATGGTCTCTAGTATACCTCAGATGAGTCATGTCTAGTTAGAGTCCTTTGAAGCTTCATCCGAGTCAGTTTCTTTGTCTCCTCTCTAGAAAGGGATTTTGCAGCTACAACAACACAATCAAACATCAACACAAAATGAAAACAATCTATGCTTCATGCTTTTATCTCCTTGTATGCTTACTGATTCGCATTGAGATTTTTGCATATTGTGTCCCGTTGAGCTCTTCGATGATGTCTTTTACAAGATTTAGAGAGTGATGACTGGGGGCATAATGTTTTCTTTGTCTTCTACTTGTATGTGAAAATCTAACAACTTTGGAAATTCTGGATTGAAATGGTGTCCATCTGTAAGAGCCTCTATCTCAAATTGGATGGCCATGAGTACCTCGACCATTGATACCCAAAAAATTCAAGGAGGTTTGATCTAACTATTGTCTTTTTGAGTGAGTTCTTTCTCCTATTGTGAAACACGATCTTACCTAAGGATGTGAACGATAAAGGGTCACTACGGGTAATTCACATTGGATTTAGAATGATCTCTTGACTATTTGATATGTTTGTAACGCAAGGTGTATTCTGGTTGTCATGAATTTTATGTTTTTATGCTTATACAAATTGCTATATCAAAATGGACATGATATTTAGGTCATCCTAGCGTTTGTGCCTTGGTGCTTATATCTAATCTAACATTCCAAAAATAAAATCAATATTCATATGTCCATGGTTTCCTAACCAGTGGGCATTGTATTGATTCTTGAGCATACAAATCAATATTCATATGTTTATGGTTTCATAACTAGTGGGCATTGTATTGATTTATTCGGTTACCTAAAAAACTCAATGATGACAAATGACCGACACATGATCAGTGACTAGGTCCTAGGTCTTAGGTTGCATGTCATTTTACACTTTACATGATTGCATGATCTCACAAATTGATTGAAAATCTTCAACAATCCTTCTAAAAACTATACTTAAAATGAAACTGAAGATTTGAATCTCATACGAAGGTCTTCTCACATAAATGCAAGTAGTCACAATCCTGGGTTAAACATCCTTTTTGACATAAGACTGAGTACTTGTCTTCATCAATACTTGCAAAACATATCATGTGTATCGTTGCACTTACATTACATATTCATAATCATTCATTCCATCTATTGCATTACATACATTTCCATACATACACTTTCCATAATCAAGTATATTTGCCTAACATTCATACATATGAAAGAAAATCATTGCATTACATGAATCCATACATACATTCTACTCTACTCATAGCATTTACATCACATGATATCATCATACATAAAAAAACATGACAAGTACAAATGAAGTCACAACCAAAAGTCTCGATCTCATATTTATATCATAAAACTCGAAATAGTCAGGGGTGCACTACTGGCACAATGTACAAAAGAATGAGCTCATGTGAGCTATCAGAAGTCAGAACAGTATCAATATCAAAAAAGTAACAAAAATATTAGAATATCATGATAGATCAGCTGTCGACCTAATCCTCTCCGTTTGGTGGAGGTGGTGATGGTGCATCTGGTACTGCCTCAGCTCTAAGTGCTCTCACTCCCTCTGATGCTATCATATACTGAGATTATGAAGGAACTCTCTAAGCAAGTGGTACTGTAGTGTAGTATATAGAAACATAATAGGCAAATTTGGAGGTCTAATGAATAACCTCTGCCTGTAATATCTAAACCTCACCACGAAGCTCAGCACGCTATCTATCTGCCTCTAGAAACCTCTCCTCCCAGTGAGCACTATGAACCTTCAGGTCCTGGACCTATAATCTGAGTCTCCTCACAATCTCCTGTGTAGTCAATGGAACACTAGGATTAGCGTCTGCAGTCGGCATATTAGTATCTACAACAGGCTGCTTTATGGTCTCTGCTCTCTACACCTTACAACGTCTAACCTCTACACCAAGATCAAAGCTGGTATCCTCCTATAAGGGATAAGAATCACCACCTACAACCTGCTCAGCTGCAAGTACCTCCTCAGCAGTACCAACACTACCTAAAGTATCGCCCTCTCCCTTAGTTCATCTTTGTGCACCTGTAGGCCTACCTGCTGTGGAACTAGTGGGACAAAGGGGCCTCATCTATCCTGATGGTCTCTATGGGGGAGCCATCGCCCTTGGTCTTGGAGGTGTGGGGTGTGTGTGTGTGAATTTTGTACCCGATCTGTAGACACAACACTTCAGTAAAACATTAGAGGTTAGTTAAAATTGAAATCTTGCAAATAAATGAAAAATTAAACTAACCAGGTGATTTACTACCTTCTAGTAGGTGCGAGTATGTATTCTCATATTATACCGAGATCAGTGACCTTGACAACACCTAAACGAAGGATTTAAATGCAAAATCTAGATATGGAATGTATGCAATTAATCTTTTTTTGTTTGTTGGAATTTTAGATGCAATATGATAATGAAAACTTGATATGAATCTATGCTAATATGGAAATTGATATGCTAAAATGATCTAACAATAATATTCTAAATGATATGGATACTATGCAAAAATAATGAAAATCTCACAACAACTCGAATTCTCAAGATTGATTCTTCAGTCTCCAATTCAGCAGCGTGAGTGTACAATTCGTGGATGGATCATAAATGAAGAGCTGAAGCCTTAATTTATAGAAATCTAGGGCTTTGGAAGTGCATGAAAAAAATATATAAATCACTCAAATAACTCAGGTTGATTTTTGAGTTATTTTTAAATAAAGGATAATTAACTCACAAAAACATGCAAAAGCAGAGTTTAACTCAAAATAGAGTTTAGATTTAATTGATAATTGATAGTTGTCTGCTTTTTCTGATTGTGCATGTTTTATTTATGAATTAATTTAATAATAAAGTGATTTATTTCCAACTTAACTGATTTTGAAAAATAAAACAATTGATTTATGGGTTAATCAATTTTTTTTCAAACTTTTATTCAAAAACAATATTATTAAAAATTGACAACTTGCTTTAATTAATTAAATAAGAATTTAATCAATTATTCATAGGATTTTGGATTTATTGTCAAAATTAAATAATACAATTTAGGAATAAATAGAATTAACTTCAATTAAACAATTAAGTGGCAGAATTAAATCTAATTAATTAAATATTTAGAATATTCAATTAATCAAACTTTAGGATAGATAGGATTTATCGCCAAATAATCATTAAATTAAAGATAATTATGATGATTAGGAATATTACTAGGAATATTCCCCGATGCAAAATTTGAGATAATCACTTAGGATTCGATAATGTTTAGATGTGCCTTAGGTTAGGACTTTGATGTTGATTTCGTTCGATGTGTCGATATAGGAGGTTAATGAACTTATAGTCCATTTTTGGGGTATTACAGGGTGCACAATTGAAACCTATGTGGGTCTCAGACCCTGTCTCATTAGAGCTCCAGTAACATCCATCACCTCCTCCATGGAAGGTATCAGCTCTATGGGGTCAAAGAATCTATAGACCGGATGATCAACGAGCCATGTGATAAAACCATCTGTCACTCTGGCATCAACAACCTGTGGTCTGTACTCCCAGTCTCTACCAATAATACCATTGTACTCCTGTGAACACAAGGCATAAGAGAGCCTTAGGGTCCATCCAAGTCTGAGCTCACGGGCTATCCGAGCATATGTGGCATAATCCTGAGGTGCATCCTACACTCGTCCATACTGTTGCCACACCCTGATAATAATAAATCTCTCTAGTATAGAGGACGATCATCCAATCAACACTCAGCTCTAAAAGAAGAAACTAAACTACTCTTGTGTAGTAGGCCAAGGCTCAATATCTACATAGGGCCTCCATCGTACAAATGTCATGTCATCAAGACATCATCTCCAGTACTCTACATGACCCATGTGACCCTGTATGACATATCCAACATAAATATAAATCATAGGCTCCTGCGGCTATCGCTATGACTGACACACTAGTCTCAAAACTGGGATATGCTCCCATGCCCAGATCTGTAAAACTAAAGCACTAGCAGCAAAAGATTTGCTCTCCTAATACACTACCTCATGCATCTTGGAGAACATGTGGGCTAGAAGACACTGACCCCAGGCTAACTCAAAAGGAGTCATCATTAGACGTGCAACCATCAGGGCCCAGCCCATCAAAAGACCGTTCTGCTGATGGTCAGACATGATAATACTTCCTATCATCCCAGCAAGGATGCACTCTAATCTATGGGACTAACCATAGTGTTGTACCGGGGTCTCCCAGGAAATAGAATCAGTCAACTGAGTGTCATCTCTAAAAATACATTTGAATGCTAGTAATCTAGAGTTCCTCGAACTCACATAAGCTAGACGCTGACCTGAATGGAAGGGAATGCGCAATATATGATATACATCCTCTGGTGTCACAGTGATCTCCCCAGTCAGCAGGTGGAATGTCTGGGTCTTAGAATGAAATCTCTCTATCAACACAGTCAAGAGTCCATGATTTACCCTAATCTCAGGTAAATGGATGAGATACTCAAATCCGCATGAAGCAAGATGAACTCTCATAGGATCAGGCAAGGAAACATAGAGTCTCTGAGTGGCTAGATGTGAGATACGTACATGAACATCAGGATATGTGACCTACATAGCATAGAAATAGGGAATCCTATCAGTACTTTGGTTGAAAAATAGGCTACAAATACAGGAATTGAACAATTTTCTATTTTAGAAGGTTGATTAAGGACTCAGTAATTAGGCTAAAAGATCAAAAAATTCCAAATTTTGACCTAGAAATGAGTTTTGGGCTCACTGTTTTCTAAACAACAAAGTAGACTGGCAGAAAAACTCGTACGAGTTTTCACTGGTTACCATACAACAAACAATGATGATACAACACTGTATATCTCCTCGTACAAGTTAGGAGGGACCCGACGAAATGTTGTACGACTCTTGGGTCCCTCTCATATGAGTCTTGGGGGATAATGATATGACAACCTAACTAGAATTGAAAAGTCGTACGAGCCCAGAAGGATAGTTGTATGAGTTTTTGTGCATGCAAAAATTAAAAATGTACGCAAAATATGCTAAAAATGCTATAAACAAAGAAAAATTGAATTTTCAGAGAAGCACAGAGGTCCACCTACTAGATGTCCATACTATCGAGGTCTCTGATGCCTCCGACTGTGCTCAAAATAGTGAGAAGACATAAGTACCTTCATTTCTATCATTTTCTCACTTAGAGGGCTCCACAAGGTTTTCAAAAGTCAATGGTGAAAATGACCCTTCTGGCCTTTATATAGCTTTTGACCTAATTTTCAAAAGTGCTCCATTTTTCACAAAAATTGCACCCTTGGCTAATTTCGACATTCTGAACCCATTTTCGGGATCAAAATTGAAATATGAGATTATTTACTATGTCAAAATTGTGATTTAAAATTTTTGGACCCAAGATGTCTGACTGCTTGCATAATCAACCTTCAATCATCACATAAATCCAATATTCAACTTAACTGACTATCTTACATCAAACTATCAAAATTTCAACTTGGTCAACCATGGTCAACTCATGGTTAAACCTAGTCAAACTTGGTCTTCATGACCTCCAAATGATGTAGAACGCATTCTTGAACGTGTATAACCACTTCTGAAATCAATTAACATGCTTCTAAACTACAACGCTGACTTTTCTTGTCAGACTTCAATTTTTATCCCGAAGGGGGCATGGTATTACACATCATTCAAGTCTGTAACTCAATTTTGTCAATCAAATCTTTCTCTTGGTAATCAAGACAACAACCACATCTAATTGCTAATTCATCTAAAGTCCTCGTCGCTTGGGGCAAATCTATTGCAATCTGGTATCCTAAATCTATTTTGTAAATTGTATCAGCTTTTCGTAACTATCAGTTCATTAGCATCATTTCCTTGGTTCTTCGTAACTGATGGGTTCAGGATGTGATACCAATATGATTCATACAAGGACATTGAGGTCTGGAATCAGTCACTCACTTCTTCACAATCATAAGGTTCAGAATCAAGCGTTTTGGCACTTTTTCATAATCACGAGTTCATTGTTGTTATAGTTAACATTATCTTTGGTCAATCAGGACCTAAATCTTAAATCTTGAATCTTTAAATCAGTTTTTGTCTTAGAATCGGTTAATCTTTCAAATCTTTCAAATCAGTTTCATACGTATATCAAATACAGACTATTCTTTGAACCACTACGCTTTGCACAATGATTCAAAGAGGGGCAAAATGTAATACCCCAAAAATGGGCTATAGGTTCATTAACCTCCTACATCTTCAAATCAAATGAAATCGACATCAAAGTCCTAACCTAAGGCACATCTGCACATTATCAAATCCTAATTGATTTTATCTTAATTCAGCATCAGGGAATATTTCCTAAATATTCCTAATTTATCTAATTATCTTTAATTAAATATTATTTGGCGATAAATGTTATTATTTATCCTAAAGTTGATTAATTGAATATGATGAATATTTAATTAATTAATTTAATTTTGCCACTTAATTATTTAATTTAATTTAATTTAATTATTCCTAAATTGTATTATTTAATTTTGACAATAAATCTAAAATCTTATGACTAATTGATTAAATTTCTATTTAATTAATTAAAGTCAATTGTCAAATTTAATGATATAGTTTTTGAATAAAAGTTTGATTTAATAATTGATTAACCCATAAATCAATTATTTTTAATTCAAAAATCAGTTAAGTTGAAAATAAATCACTTTATTTATTTAATTAATTCATAATTAATTATGCACATTCAAAGAGCAGTTAAACTCAAAATCAGGAAATCAATGCAAGTTGTTAACTTTTGGAAACTCAACATTCTATTTTGAGTTCAAAGATGATCTAAACTTCTGATTTGAGTTAAAAAGTTGTTCTTGCATGCTTTTGCATGATTTTGTGAGTTAATTATCTCTGATTTCCTAATAACTCAAAAATCAACCTGAGTTTATCGAGAGTGATTTATGGCTTTTCTCTTGCATCCTCAAAGCCCTAGATTTCTATAAAACCAAGGCTCAACTCTTCATAATGATAACACTTGAATTTGCACAATTACTCTGGTGAATTGGCGATTGAAGGATTGAGAAATTGTGACAGGTGATTTGTGAAATCTTTCATAGTTGATCATTAGCTTTTACATAGTTTCATACTCATTAATAGCATTCTTAGATCAAATCTGCATTCCAATTTCATTCATATAGCTTACCTTCATACAGATTTCATTCATATTATTGCACATAAAATACCAAAAATATAGCTTAATCTGCATTCATAATCTTTCATATTTTGCATTCAAATCCTTTGTTTAGGTGTTGCATTGTCATTGGTCTCGGTCTAATCTGAGAGTATCATACTCGCATCTACTAGAAAATAGTAAATCGCCTAGTTAGTTTAGTTTCCATTTCATTGCACAATTTTGATTTTTGGCTAACCTCTAATGTTTTACTGAAGTGTTGTGTCTACAGCTAGGTACAAAATTCACACACATAGTAAGTAGGAACATAAAACAAATACAAAACTGGCAACAAAGGTCCACAAGTAAACACACTATTTTTGGATGATGCAAGATTACCAAGGACCCAAGATGCTCTTGCATCAGACACCCATGGTATGCAAATATTTTCCATGAGAGAATCTCATGAAAATCTGTAAGAACAAGAGACAATAATCCCATAATTATTATTCATCCACAAATACTCCTCACATGCAACCTGTACATCTTTCCTTCTTCCTGTTAAGAATGGGAACACTGAGAAGGGGGGGGGGGGGGGGGTGCGGGGGTGAATCAATGCTCTATAATTAATATTTTTCTGCTTATTTAAACTTAGCTCAATTACTTAAGTACTGAAATGAATAGTAAAGCAAATGAAATATTCAACCATAACATGTAACACAAGATATGTTTATGGGGAAACCTTGGCCAGAGGAAAACCCCGGCGGGAATTAATACCCATGAATAATTGTACTAATCTTATGAACCTGTTAATGTTCCTTTGCCCTATTAGGAGCAGTCATTACAATACTAAGTACAATGACTCGGTTAAGATTCTGATAGAACAAACCCTATTAGGGGTGGATGGCTCACTGCCAGAGCTCATTGCTCATTGAAGAAGGCTACAACCTCCTGGTTATCAGATACATACTATATCTACAATGGTGAATTGTTGCTTTGACACTGTTGTCTAATCAGTTCCTTTTGTGTGATGTTACTCTAACTTCTTTTAGAGTATTATCTTATACTGACTAAACTCACATACTTCTTCTTTTCTATACATCTTCTATACTCTATATCACTTCCTCATATTCAAATACAAAAGCGCATGTCATATATATACATGTTGAATGGGTGCAACCAAAACTAACTATTGTGTCGGCCTAAAACCTAACATATACAACACTTCCAAGTTAATTGGCTCAAGCGTGTTTACATATAATGACAATAACATGTTTACATCATTATTATAATAGCACATAGCCTTTATAAAATAAAATGATACATGCTACACAAAAAACTATCTGTCGACTACATGCCCTGTTATGCTCTATCGCTTAACTGCCAGTGTCACTTAGACTTGTTGTAACTTATCCATACTATCAAATTTGACCATGCATTCTTAGACTTAGCATATCAGAATACTCAAAAGCTTATATCTAAGGGCGCATACCAAAACTTGATCATACACGTGTGCACTGATGCTTAATCATCAGGTGCTTCTCTATCTGCTTTGTCTTCTATACTTAGCCGAATTATGATCTTCTAAGTTAGTGCGCTGACTACAAAACTTCATATGACTTTGTTTCCATAATGACACCATAAAAATTAATCATATATACTAATTAAAGTCAACTTGCCAACAATCTCCCCCTTTTTCAGTAATGGAAACAAAGGAATATGGCAAAGTTGCTAAACTTAACTTACACACAAAACTTGCTATCAAACTGTACATCATATCTTCTTCTTTATACACTACTATCTCCTTTATATCATACACTCTACTCCCCTTTGACATTAATGACAAAGGTGCTAAAAAATGGTAAACTTCAAGTACTTACATAGAAAATACATCAGGGTATGCAATCTAAAGGCGTTTGATTTCTTGCTGCCAGAAAACCTTGAGTGCATTAATTGTTTGAAGATGGGTGCATAATGCATAAGTGAGCTTCTCCATCTTTTCTATATCTGTGCACAGACCTTGATCATATGTTACAATTGTGGCATCTATTTTCTTGATGTTCTGATTCAGTACATCTAGTGAGGGCACTAGTGCATTTCTTAATTGTGCTTGTCTAGCCCTTATTTTTGCCATCTCTTTTTCTGCCTTCTCAATTTTATCTAACTATCCTTCATAAACATTGTTGCACATTTTTATGTCTTGGGAGGGATCTTCCACTAATTTGCTTACTGCTGCCATTAGATATTTTGCTTCCTAAATCTTCTTATAGATGTTTGTAGTGAGTTTGTCTTTATTC